>JAODUO010000131.1:215000-490000 GCA_025642075.2 Ridgeia piscesae
GTAGTTTTTGTGAGTATGCACTGTTGAAAGGGAAATTGATTGGTTAACTCAAATGTCCATAGCATCAACTGGGCATAGATGAAACATTTAACATAGGCAAAGTGTGACAAACTGAACTGACACTAGGAAGAAAACATAAAAACCACTTGACTGGCAATTAAAGCAACACATCTCTCTTCATACAAGGTGAGAAACTACACATCAAAAACCAAATAAACACTAAAAGCCAAATGTCTATTGTTACAATTTTATTCTAATCCTCACTTGCTTGGGCTGGAATTCGACTGAAACGTTTAATGTACAAATATTAATAAAAAAATAATTATAAATAATGATTGTACGTGATATTCTAGTTATAATATGTGAACTGCACTATAGTATTGATTTTATTGTGTACATACATTATTACTTCATCTATATATATAGTTTTTATGCACCTTCCTCAATGCAAAGTATATCTCCATTCTATGGATGGACAATAAATTATTATGACTATTTACCAATTTATTCAGTTTTGAAAAAAGTTTATCTGGCTTTTGATGTGTAGTTTTTAAAAGGGTCGTCCAAATTCTATTACTGTGAGTGGTCACTGCTAGGGTCATCATCAGTGGCTCTTTTACATCCCAAATTGAGAAGAAGCTGACAATAACAATTCTCCGATTCATGAGGGATACACAGTCCCCAATATTGAGAGCCAGGTTTTAACACTAAATATACCAAGTCTTCCCTGACCACGTATTGAACCTGGACCGCCAGCATGCCAGGCAGATTTGCTAACCACTACACTATACGCGCCTCTGTATTTTGTACATTTGTCCATTTTTTTATGTTTAAGTCTGATTTACGAGTTGGTCTGTTGCTTGTCTATAGGGAGACGAAGAACCCAGATGTGGCAACCTCCTTCAGTATGGACCTCACTGTGGTACGCCCCGGTTCAGAGAGCTACTTGCAAAATTTCTGTCCAAGAGCTACAATGACAATGTCAACAGGTATTCTCATTTCCAATCTTATATAATTTATTAACACACTAATTCTGGCGATAGAGCGCAATGACTCAGGGATAGAGCTTCAGATTCTTGACTACAAGAACCTGGTTTCGAATCCTGTGCTGTGGTGTTAAAACGTTGGGCAATTTTGTTCACTCTACATTGCTCCAGCTCAATCAGCTGTATAGATGAGTACCTGGCCATAGACAGGATTTGACCCGGGTTTCCTTTTCTAGCGTTCAAAACTCTAGCCATTGCGCCACTAGTGTTAATGATGCTGATCAGTTTGTGTGTATCGACAGTTAAGTCCTGTGCTGCAGTGTCGAACCTTGTGTATAATTTATTTACTCCAGATTGCTCCAGGTCAGTCAGCTATAGACATGAATAAGTACCTTGGTACACACTGCTTCATATGTATACAAATAATCTTCGCATATTAAATGTCCCAGTTAATATGTGTGTGTTGGGGATAACGGGTGGGTGGGTGGGAGGGTCAGTAGGTGGGGGTGGGTGGGTGTGGGAAGTAGTGTGGATGCATTTAAATATATATATATATATATATATAGCCTGGCCAATATGTGAGACAATATATATATATATATATATATATATATATATATATATATATATATATATATATATATATATGTCAAACCATACCATATTTCATGTGCACAACTTTCACAGCACAAATGACAACATTATTTGTGAAATAAGCTGTTTTGCTCCTAACATTTTTACCCATCTACATACCCATCGACCCTAATGTATACCCATCCATATACCCATCCTCTCTAATATGTACCCATCCATATACCCATCCACTCTAATGTGTACCCATCCATATATCCATCCACCCTAATGTGTACCCATCCATATACCCATCCACTCTAATGTGTACCCATCCATATATCCATCCACCCTAATGTGTACCCATCCATATACCCATCCCCTCTAATTGTACCCATCCATATATCCATCCACTCTAATGTGTACCCATCCATATATCCATCCACCCTAATGTGTACCCATCCATATACCCATCCACTCTAATGTGTACCCATCCATATATCCATCCACCCTAATGTGTACCCATCCATATACCCATCCACTCTAATGTGTACCCATCCATATACCCATCCACTCTAATGTGTACCTATCCATATACCCATCCACTCTAATGTGTACCTATCCATATACCCATCCACTCTAATGTGTACCAATCCATATACCCATCCACTCTAATGTGTACCTATCCATATACCCATCCACTCTAATGTGTACCTATCCATATACCCATCCACTCTAATGTGTACCCATCCATATACCCATCCACTCTAATGTGTACCTATCCATATACCCATCCACTCTAATGTGTACCCATCCATATAACCATCCACTCTAATGTGTACCCATCCATATACCCATCCACTCTAATGTGTACCTATCCATATATCCACTCTAATGTGTACCCATCCATATACCCATCCACTCTAATGTGTACCTATCCATATATCCACTCTAATGTGTACCAATCCATATACCCATCCACTTTAATGTGTACCCATCCATATACCCATCCACTCTAATGTGTACCTATCCATATATCCACTCTAATGTGTACCAATCCATATACCCATCCACTTTAATGTGTACCCATCAGAGATGGAGTGAGTACAATACAAATGTACTCGAGTACGAGTACGATTACTTTGAACATGCATGACTACGAGTACGAATACTCAGAAAACAAATGTACTCGAGTACGATTACTTTACAATGTACTCAAGTACGAGTATGATTACATTAGAATGTAATCATGATTACTTTCATGATTACTTTAATGAATATCCTGTTTCTAACATAAAGGCGACTTTCATGGAATCCCCAGGTGTCATTCTTGTTCTGTTATTGTGTCACTAATGTTTTAACTGATTACTGCTATCCACTATCCAGGTGTTATTGTTATTAATAATTAGACGACTTTCTCAGGTATTGGATGAATCATTTAATGCTGGATTAATTATTTAATTTATGGTTTCTGAATCAAATACAAATAGGAGGCATTTACGAATTTCAAATACACATGATCAAATACATTACAATAACAACACTTCAAAACCAGGGGGGCATATTCAAAAGAGTATCCAATTCAAATATGTATTATATCAGATGGGGATCAAATACATTTGTATTTGAAAGTATTTAAATACTTTTTTAAGTATTTGTATTTGATGTTTAGGAATTAAAAATATTTATATTTAAATACTTTCCTAAAGTATTTGACTTTTTCAAACATGTTTTCAAATACATTGTAAGTATCAACATTTATTTTTCACTGTCACATGTAATGCCTGCCAAACTGATTACCTTAATGCACTGCAACTTCACCCAACAGTGCTAATTACTGATGAAGACACTTAACAACAGGCTTCCCCCATGGCCCTACAGTGACCACAACTTTTGTTTGCTCATAGCCAGAGGATGGATTAGCACCTAATAGTGACCTAGGTCAATATCCCCTTTTGTTCTTTAGTCAGGCATCTGGCACCAGGCTATTCTGGTTTCCCCTGGCTGACTTTGAAGTTGAGCCTTCCTCACAACATCCTAGCAGTGATTAGCAGTGTCTCTTCTGAGGGCAACATATGCATTTTATTATGGACCTCCTGGCTTAACATACAAACAATATATTTTGGCCTTTACCTCTTTCAGTCAGTTGTCACTGTGATGCAGTTAGCAATAACAATACTCCCTATCACTGGTCTGCCTGTCATCATATGAGCAAAACACTAATTATGCCTATAAACTACATGTCTCAATATATGTGTTGCTTTTCTTTTACCTACATAGTAATACAAAATGAAAAGTATTTGAAAAATATATGAAAAAGTATTTGAAATACTTTTCAATGTATTCATATTTAAATACATTTATATTTAAAAAGTATGTGTAATTGTATTTTAATCCCTCAAGAATATTTGTATTTAAATACATTTCAATGTATTTGACCCCATGTCTGGATGGGACAAACATAGTTGTGGATTTAGACAGGTTTACAGTTTGCACTTAATTAAACATAATAGACAGGGATTTAGCAGCTAACTGCCCAGATGGATGTTGGAAATATGACCAGTCATTCACACCATACTGACAGAGCAAACAGTACAGGTGGGGCCATAGCTTTATGTAGAGACCCGTCCACCCGTCATTTGGACGGGTAAAAACGAATACGGATGGGTAAAAATATGGGTGGACGGGTGGTGGATGGAAAAAAATTAAGGAGCAAAAAAGATCTTCCAAAACCATAGATATTGTTAGTTATGCATTGAAAGTGAGTGAAAATGGTGTCACATGTGTGTTTGTAGTCCATTTCAGGTCAACATTGCAAAGTTAACATCCATGTGTCCACCAAAAGATGTGTGACTGGCAATAATTTTATCCTGCATAAAGCCCTGAGTGGGGCTGTGGCCTGGCTTCTAAAATTACAAAGCAAGATGTTAGGGGATGCTTATCTCCTGCAGTGCTTCCCAGGGACTGTCACAATATAACTTGTACTTTGTACTAAGCAGGAGGATGAGGAGATGTGGCTTCTCTGGGAAGAGAAAATATTAATTAGGGAAATCTGACTGAATATTTATTTAACTGAAATGCTCAACAGTAATAGAAAATTAATACCTCGATTATTATTACATTTATTAGATTACTTCTAATATTGTCATTTTTATCTAATATATTTGCTTGCAACTGTTCATATGAAAAAAATGTAATCGTGAGAAGTAATCGTAAGTATGATTACTTTGGTAATGTACTCGAGTACGAGTACGAGTACGAGTACGAGTACGAGTACTTTGCTTACCCGTCCACTCTAATGTGTACCCATCAATATACACATTCACTCTAATGCGTAGTAACGCAGTGGCTCAGGATTAGAGCATAGTACTCTTGACAAAATGAACTCAGGTTCGAATCATGTGCTGCCATGTGAAATCTTGGGCAACCTTTTTCACTCTACATTGCTTCAGTGCTCTCAGCTGTATGAATGAGTACCTGGCTATATACAGTGATGAATATTTGTGTACGAGCAGTCTTCGCAAAATTGCCGCATGGCTGAATGCTTCCCAGAGAAGCTGAGATGGTCTTCGATTGAACAGATCTGCCCGGGAGCAAGTGTAGAAAGCGCTTAGAGCAATCCTAAAGATTGGATACTGCGCTATAAAAGAACTTACCTTTACTTTACTTTTTTAATGTCTACCCATCCAAAAGACTGGTAGACGGTGTGATGTCTCCGTCTCATGTTTGCTTTCAGTGACCAGCTGTTTGTGACGTCGGGAGCCACATCTGGGTTGTTCCTCATGGCTTCCCTCATGTTCTCTTCTCACGCCACTGTCTTTGTTGAGGACCCGACCTACTTCTTAGCCATAGGAATCCTTCGTGACGACATCGGCTTGAATATTGTCCCAGGTAGGTGTCTGTTTCATACTTTTATAACTGGACAGATTTGTATACACATTAGCCAAATAATAGAGTGCTGGAAACAATGAGAAATAGGACAGCACTGCAGAAAGTGAACATAGCTTGGAGCTTAATGTTTACATACCAAATAAAATAAAATGTATTCTTGATAATTGTTCATGGCTTCGGGATTTGGTTATTTTGTAAGAAATTCACTTACATCAGAGCATAATTTGTGAAACATATGATAAAACACCGAAAGAACACTAATGTGGAACCATCTATCACATCACTTGTGACAACAACAACAACCACACATGCATTGGTGAAACCAAGAGACCACCCAGCCAGAGATTCAAAGAACACAAACCTAGACAAACCAACAGGAGTAGGAGACCATCGTTGGGCCACAGGACACTCAGTGTCCATGGATAACACCAAAGTACTGACCCGGGAATCAAACTGCCACAAAAAGAAAGTGAAAGAGGCCATTTACATCAAACAGAAAGCCCCTACCATGAACAGAGACCAAGGATATCACCTGCCCGCCATCTACAGCCAAATTATCCCCATCTCATGTGACACCAGTACGTGACCAACACTCATAACTGATGGGTCGAAACATCGTACATTTCAGAGATTGCAAAGCAAGTGGTTTTCTTACAACAACAAACTTACATACAGAACAGTTTTACTTATTATGTGTCCAGTGTAGATCAACATTTGTTGGTATCGATTTGCTCTAGTTCCAACCGATGCCGGTGGCATTAATACAGACGTCCTGGCGACGTTACTGGAGCAGAGCAAGACAGCTGCGGAACAGACCAGAGTGTCTGAAGACAAACCATTCTCTGCCATGGTCTACTTGGTTTCTACCTACAACAACCCACGTGGAACGTGTCTGTCACCAGGTGAGTTACGTATATGTTAGCAGGTAAGATGCACATATATCAGTAGGTAAGATGCATTTATGTCAGCAGGTGAGATGCATACATGTCAGCAGGTAGGCTACTTGTATGTCATCAGGTGAGATATACATATCAGCAGGTATGACACAAGCATGTCACCAGGTGAGACACATGTATGTCAGCAGATAATGGTAGTACCCGTATGTCAGCAGGTGAGATACATATATGTCAGCGGGTAATACATACCTATGAGCCGGTGAGATACTTGTCAATGAACAAGTAAGATAAGTGTACGTCAGCAGGTAAGTTACATGAATGTCATGAGGTAAGATACGTGTATGCCAGCAGGCAAGGTAAATAAGACGAATGTATGTCAGTAAGTAAGATACATGTTAGCTGGGAAGATACCTGTATGTCAGCAAGTAAGATACATGTTGTTTATCAACAGGTAAGTTACACTTCTTTAGCAGGTAAGATGCATGTGTTTTGCCTACTTATTAGTTTTGTAAGATGTAGATTCTCAGTATATACTAATAAATCGGCAGGTAATATTGTATTAAAAATCATACTACATGATAATAATATTTTTATTAATCAACTTAATATTAAAACTGCCAAAATTTCTCAATGGTATAAGTTTATTTCTGCACGTGACCTTTATATCATGGTAGCATGACCTTTGCTTTTGCATAACACGATGCATTTTGTCGACATATTTTCATCGCAGACGTGGTGGTACTTACTAATTTTCAGAGAGGAGTCGTCAGTTGATTGAACTCGCCAGGAAGTTCAACGTGTTGCTCTTCGCTGATGATGTCTATAATCTGTTACATTATGACGACACGTGTTCACACGCCCCGCCCCGTCTGCTTGCATACGATAACAAGTAAGTATTGATATCGACGTCATCATCTGAGCTGGTTATTGTAAGTATTGTGTTAGCAAAAGACGGGGAAACTACGATGAAATATACGTACAAGACAGGTGTACGAGGTAACTGATGCACACACACCCCCACACACACATATACAAACGTACACACAACACATACAATAACTCACACACACATGCATGCATGCATGCACACACACACACACACATACACACACATGCACACATGCACGCATGCACGCGTGCACGCATGCACGCATGCACGCACGCACGCACGCACGCACACACACACACACACACACATTTCCAAATGTCTGTTTTATTGCACACACATGACACAAACATTTTATAATTTTGAAAACTGTTGTAGCTGTAACATTAGCAGTAATTGTAGTGCTACAACAACTAGTTATACGGTCCAGTAGTAATACTACACTATTCAGAGAACAGAGATTACTATCGGGTAAGCTTACGATTTTTAAATTGCATGTTAACCTTTGGTTTTAACATGTTGATGTAAACTAGTTTAAGTTTATGAATTTGAATATGTTTGTGACAATAATTGTCCTTTAAGTAAGAAAGGTACTAACACTAGCTGCGAACATGCATTTTTCAGGGACGATGCGGAGTATAAGGGTCATGTGATATCGAATGGATCTTTCTCGAAGATATTTGCACCAGGAATCAGACTGGGCTGGATCGAAAGTGGTGATCGTATCATAAAACTGTTAAAGAAGAGGTTAGTTATGCAATAATCTACTATAGAGCTAGCAAATGTGTCATGTATATTATATTGTTTTCTGAGGCGCACACACATGCATGCATATATATATATATATATATATATATATATATATATATATATATATATTGGTAGTATTATTGAAAATTCAAATGTACCAACTTTCATCCAGTGTAACATTATTAGAATGCATTTAGAATGTCAGTTTATTGCCGTATTATTACGGTTACCGGTAGCCCAGTTGAGGACATTATAGTCTCTAACGTTGAAATCCGCATAATAATTTTTTTGACACGTTTCGTAATTTCTCCACATTGCCTTTTCGTGTGACAAGAAATAACATATTTAAAAGTGAAACACATTTGCACATTGCTTATTGCATCGATCACCAGTAATGTTCTTGCGATCGCAATGTCCATGTCGTTTCAGCACATCAACTCTCAATAACGGCTGCTAACCTCAGTTGTTAATACGTCTTCTACAATGTTCGTGTTTTTTTATTCTAATAGCATTTTCCTCCTTCACAGTCACAACTGTTAATATTAAGTTCGACTGGCTTCTGCGTTTCAGTTACCACCGGTAATGCAGAAATAAATCCTGCCATCTTCGGGAACTGACCTCCAGGTAGTATAAGAGTGTGGGAGTTTTCGTTGTTCGTCTCACCAGATAGTGAAGCAAGGAGCGTGTAGTTCTGCTTGTACAGCACTTCTTCTTGCGTTACAGTCGTTTTTGTTTTCGTTTTTCTTCTCACCAGATAGTGAAGCAAGGAGCGTGTAGTTCTGCTTGTACAGCACTTCTTCTTGCTTGCGTTACAGTCGTGTTTGGTTTCGTTTTTCATCTCACCAGATAGTGAAGCAAGGAGCGTGTAGTTCTGCTTGTACAGCACTTCTTCTTGCTTGCGTTACAGTCGTTTTTGGTTTCGTTTTTCGTCTCACCAGATAGTGAAGCAAGGAAGCGTGTAGTTCTGCTTGCACAGCACCTCTTCTTGTGTTACAGTCGTTTTTGTTTTCGTTTTTCGTCTCACCAGATAGTGAAGCAAGGAACGTGTAGTTCTGCTTGCACAGCACCTCTTCTTGTGTTACAGTCGTTTTGTTTTCGTTTTTCGTCTCACCAGATAGTGAAGCAAGGAACGTGTAGTTCTCCTTGTACAGCACCTCTTCTTGCGTTACAGTCGTGTTTGTTTTCGTCTTTCTTCTCACCAGATAGTGAAGCAAGGAGCGTGTAGTTCTGCTTGTACAGCACCTCTTCTTGTGTTACAGTCGTTTTTGTTTTCGTTTCTCTTCTCACCAGATAGTGAAGCAAGGAGCGTGTAGTTCTGCTTGTACAGCACCTCTTCTTGTGTTACAGTCGTTTTTGTTTTCGTTTTTCTTCTCACCAGATAGTGAAGCAAGGAGCGTGTAGTTCTGCTTGCACAGCACCTCTTCTTGTGTTACAGTCGTTTTTGTTTTCGTTTTTCTTCTCACCAGATAGTGAAGCAAGGAGCGTGTAGTTCTGCTTGCACAGCACCTCTTCTTGTGTTACAGTCGTTTTTGTTTTCGTTTTTCGTCTCACCAGATAGTGAAGCAAGGAACGTGTAGTTCTGCTTGTACAGTACCTCTTCTTGTGTTACAGTCGTTTTTGTTTTCGTTTTTCGTCTCACCAGATAGTGAAGCAAGGAGCGTGTAGTTCTGCTTGTACGGTACCTCTTCTTGTGTTACAGTCGTTTTTGTTTTCGTTTTTCGTCTCACCAGATAGTGAAGCAAGGAACGTGTAGTTCTGCTTGCACGGCACCTCTTCTTGTGTTACAGTCGTTTTTGTTGTCGTTTTTCGTCTCACCAGATAGTGAAGCAAGGAACGTGTAGTTCTGCTTGCACAGCACCTCTTCTTGTGTTACAGTCGTTTTTGTTTTCGTTTTTCTTCTCACCAGATAGTGAAGCAAGGAGCGTGTAGTTCTGCTTGTACAGTACCTCTTCTTTTGTTACAGTCGTTTTTGTTTTCGTTTTTCTTCTCACCAGATAGTGAAGCAAGGAGCGTGTAGTTCTGCTTGCACAGCACCTCTTCTTGTGTTACAGTCGTTTTTGTTTTCGTTTTTCTTCTCACCAGATAGTGAAGCAAGGAGCATGTAGTTCTGCTTGCACAGCACCTCTTCTTGTGTTACAGTCGTTTTTGTTTTCGTTTCTCTTCTCACCAGATAGTGAAGCAAGGAGCGTGTAGTTCTGCTTGCACAGCACCTCTTCTTTTGTTACAGTCGTTTTTGTTTTCGTTTCTCTTCTCACCAGATAGTGAAGCAAGGAGCGTGTAGTTCTGCTTGCACAGCACCTCTTCTTTTGTTACAGTCGTTTTTGTTTTCGTTTTTCTTCTCACCAGATAGTGAAGCAAGGAGCGTGTAGTTCTGCTTGCACAGCACCTCTTCTTTTGTTACAGTCGTTTTTGTTTTCGTTTCTCTTCTCACCAGATAGTGAAGCAAGGAGCGTGTAGTTCTGCTTGCACAGCACCTCTTCTTGTGTTACAGTCGTTTTTGTTTTCGTTTCTCTTCTCACCAGATAGTGAAGCAAGGAGCGTGTAGTTCTGCTTGCACAGCACCTCTTCTTTTGTTACAGTCGTTTTTGTTTTCGTTTCTCTTCTCACCAGATAGTGAAGCAAGGAGCGTGTAGTTCTGCTTGCACAGCACCTCTTCTTTTGTTACAGTCGTTTTTGTTTTCGTTTTTCTTCTCACCAGATAGTGAAGCAAGGAGCATGTAGTTCTGCTTGCACAGCACCTCTTCTTGTGTTACAGTCGTTTTTGTTTTCGTTTCTCTTCTCACCAGATAGTGAAGCAAGGAGCGTGTAGTTCTGCTTGCACAGCACCTCTTCTTTTGTTACAGTCGTTTTTGTTTTCGTTTTTCTTCTCACCAGATAGTGAAGCAAGGAACGTGTAGTTCTGCTTGCACAGCACCTCTTCTTGTGTTACAGTCGTTTTTGTTTTCGTTTTTCTTCTCACCAGATAGTGAAGCAAGGAGCGTGTAGTTCTGCTTGTACAGTACCTCTTCTTTTGTTACAGTCGTTTTTGTTTTCGTTTTTCTTCTCACCAGATAGTGAAGCAAGGAGCGTGTAGTTCTGCTTGCACAGCACCTCTTCTTGTGTTACAGTCGTTTTTGTTTTCGTTTTTCTTCTCACCAGATAATGAAGCAAGGAGCGTGTAGTTCTGCTTGCACAGCACCTCTTCTTTTGTTACAGTCGTTTTTGTTTTCGTTTTTCTTCTCACCAGATAGTGAAGCAAGGAGCGTGTAGTTCTGCTTGCACAGCACCTCTTCTTGCGTTACAGTCATTTTTGTTTTCGCTGTTCGTCTCACCAGATAGTGAAGCAAGGAGCGTGTAGTTCTGCTTGTACAGCACCTCTTCTTGTGTTACAGTCGTTTTTGTTTTCGCTGTTCGTCTCACCAGATAGTGAAGCAAGGAGCGTGTAGTTCTGCTTGTACAGCACCTCTTCTTGCTTGCGTTACAATCTTTTTGTTTTCATTATCCAAACACCGCACGCACGTGTTGTGAAATAATTTGCAAAGAAGATAATTTAGCTATTTTTTCTCCCATGATGATGTTACTTGTTTACCAACGAGTTCAAGTTGTGGAACGTAATGATATTCATACCAACAAGTTCACGTTGTTGCAGCGCCACTGTGGTGAGTGCTGGCTGCTTCAACCAGTTCACTGCTGAGGTCATCGCAACGTCTCTACGTCTTGGTCTTCAGCAGCGCCACCTGCATAACCTCAACTCCGTGTATTCAGTAAGAGTGCCGACATATTGACCCCAACAAAACACAGGAATTAATAATTCCAATTGTTTTTCATAATTACACAACTAGCAATGTTCAACTTACATCTACGTTTCGACCAACATCGGCGGCCTTTTTCAGCCACGCCATCTAGCGAGTAGTGACCACTGACCATTCAGTTCCTGAAGAAAGCCGCCGATGGTGGTCGAAACGTAGAAGTAAGTAGAACATTGCTAGTTGTGTAATTATGATTTTTTTGCAATAATATACTGCCAACTTGATGAATATTTTACGAAGGAATTAATAAGGTATTCCTAAACAAATGTCATCATAAATAATTAAAACGAACTGTGAAATGGGGTCAGTGACTCCTGTTAAGACTGAAAATTCGCTATCACAGATTGTCTGCTGATTGTGTGGATGCTAGTAGTGGTAATAATGTTTAAGAATAAAATCGAGATATACCTCATAAGGGCTGGATACACTTAGATAGCTTGGACTCTCGACAAACCAGAGGGCTTCCTTGTCCACCTGCCATCTAGAGTTAATTCTCTAGGTGACAGTCTTGTTCAATCTCGTCTTGTTAAACCTGATACAGTTGTGCTGTGCTTGTTTTAATATATTGGTTCCATGCTTTCTTTCAGTTATTTTCGCTTACGTCAGGCATAATCACAAGTACAGTAATATATTGAGAAATGCTGGCTACTGCAATGAGATAGCAACTTTATTTTAATTTGAAAGGATTGCCTTGGGTGTTGTGATTCTATTTCATTTACCTTATAACTACCGACGAAAACCTCACCCATCAATATCTACGTACAGGTCTAGTAGTCTGCATTATAACGCATTCCCGGATGTTTTATTTTATGGTTGTTGGTTTCTTAAACTGTCACGTGTTTGGCCATTCGTTGCAGACACGAGTGAAGTCTGTAGCACAGAAATTGAGAAAGAATCTACCAGAATGTGTCACATTTGAAGTTCCTCGGGTGAGCGCTTTTGTTTTTAATAATCAAAAAATATGTCGTCTGCTTGTGTGTCCATTTGCAGCCTTCAAACTTGCATCTGTGCAATACCCAATGAGCTTATGTCAACGGTTCATACCATCGTTAGACCTTCCGTATTCACGCTGTAGGTAGCATTATTCAGTTGTATAAATTCAAATCATAAGTATACCTTAATATTTCTTCTGCACAACAATGTATTCGAATATACATATTACAAAACGCTTTCTCCTCAATGTTGTCGTCAATAAAGCACACGTCTAAAGGAAGTGATATACCAGAGTCTCTGATGAGATCTGTCTCGAAATTATGCAGATAGTCAAAGTCTTTAACGTGGAACATTATTTGGTTCTACATAATTGCATAATTTTGTCTTACATCATTATCTTGGTTATATGGGCCATCTTACCTTAACGTATTTCTGTTCTTCGTTTTCAGGGAGGCTATTTCTTCTGGCTTCAGATGCCAGATGGCGCTCTAGCTGAGAAAGTAGCGAAAGATGTCTATGATTTGCATAAAATCAGGATTTTGCCTGGTAACCGGTACGTGCCTTGTTAACTGCAGTGCCATAATTCAGTTAGAGGGAGGACATCTGTCCGTTGTTAGCGTAAAGTTATGATATACAACACAACAGTTATTGTGACTATATCATATTGACCCCTTAATGTATTTAAATTAAGCATTAATTTTATTGTTGTCAGAATATGTTTTTGAATTAAACCATTGGCTTAGACATATATGACAACATCTCCGGTTTCAGTTTAGATGGACCACGTGATGCGTCACATGATCACTAGGGTTACGACCTTCTTTGTGTTTATTCGAACTACTCCTCATTACTTGAGTGAGACCTTTCCGATTTTTTAATGTTGACCTGTCGAAATCAAAAGTTGTTCCCGTGAAAACACAGTTGTGCGATAACTAATTTTGTGGGGATACGTGAGACAGATAACTGCTTAAATTCGGGGATGGAGTAGTGAGTGAGTGTGTACAGACCTTTAATTTTAGCAGTTTTATACTACTCAACAAAAGGAAGTTATAATTCCCTTAAATCGCCGATATTAAAATATGTAGATTCGCACCCCAACACATTTAGTATCGTAGGATGGAGTGAGCAAATCCGGATTAAATTAATGTAACGTTGCTGCATTGACACCTGCATGCCCAGAATGGGATATTTACAGGTGGGGTCTGGTCCCAAAAGTGACACATTTTGCGTTTTGTACACTAGGGATAAACACTCATGATTGAACCTGAAATTGTTTTATTGTTCCCATTACATTGATAACGAGTGGGCCCACCAGCTGCAGCAATACACGACTCGCATCTACGGCGCACATTGCGTACCAAAGCGCCGTACACAGTTTTAGGGCAACCTGTCCCATTCTATCACCAGGAATCTCCCCAGAACAGCCAGGCAGACGCATGTGAACCAATCTGCCCAAGTCAGACGAGCATGCATACACCAGCCTGCAAGTGTCCAGTTACCCTTGCACGCTCTAACCTGGTCACACCTTGCATGAATTTTATTACACAGATGATCACAGAGCAGTGTCTACCTGATCAGAACTGGTGAATGACTGTACGATGTTGCAGCCGCATGAATAACCCATTCAATGAAGGAACAGAAGCTTTATTTTATTAACAATGAATGGAATGATTCCTAACAATGTCTACAGAAGTTGTCAAAGTGTCACTTTGGGGACCAGACTCCACCCGTAGAGATCCCATTCCGGGCATGCATGCAAATAAAGGTGTAGATACAACAATATTGGTCACTGCATCCTGATACTAAACGTGTTGTGGTGCGAACTCCACGCATTACAATGTTGGCCATTTAAGGGAATTTTTACTTTCTTTTGTTGAGCAATATAATTGTATATAATAGCAATATAACAGACCCACCCAAGGGCGCGCGCACGTACACGCGCAGTGATTTGGCGTGACACGTCATAAAGCGATGTTCCAGTAATTAATGCGATCGGTTCTGTTCTCCTTTGTTGTGTAGTTGTTCTCCGACGGGCCAGTGCAGAAACTGCATCCGCATATCGTTTGCTCACTACGAGGAACCCGTACTTCTGGATGCCGCCCAGAAACTGAGTGACGTCATCACCAAGCACGTGGCTGGCATTGTGGCGAATGTGGAGAAAACTGATTGAAGTTACTCGACAGTCCGCCAGTGACTGTAGACATTAGGGCCTACAACGATTATGATTTCTAGAGTACCGACATTACCTCGTTCTGTAGCGAAACTCGTAATTTTTACGCACAAATCCGAACACTATTTGACATTGATCAACAAATCTATAGCTAGCAGTAATAGTAGTAAGTAACTTAGTAGTAGTAGTAGTAGTAGTTGTTGTTGTTGTTGTAGTAATAGCGTTAATTCAGGATGGTAACCATGGTGGTGGTGGTAGTGCTGTTGGTAATGGTGGTGGTTGTGGTGGTTGTGGTGGTGGTGGTGGTGGTGGTGGTGGTGGTGGTGGTGGTGGTGGTGGTGGTGGTGGTGGTGGTGGTGGTGGTGGTGGTGGTGGTGGTGGTGGTGTGGTGCTGTTGGTATGGTGGTGGTTGTGGTGGTGGTGGTGGTGGTGGTGGTGGTGGTGGTGGTGGTGGTGGTGGTAGTGCTGTTGGTAATGGTGGTGGTTGTGGTGGTGGTGGTGGTCGTGGTCGTGGTCGTGGTCGTGGTAGTTGTAGTAGTAGTAGTAGTAGTAATAGTTGTTGTAGTAGTTGTAGCGTTAATTCATTACGGTAACCATGTCTCGTGGTATAATGTGATTTTCAATAGGCCATCATCACCAAACACACAAACACACAAACACACAAACACACAAACACACAAACACACAAACACACAAACACACAAACACACAAACACACAAACACACAAACACACAAACACAAACACACAAACACACAAACACACAAACACACAAACACACAATCAAACGTTCAAGAAATACTATGTATGTATATATATTATCTAAAGCATTATTGTATGTATTTAGAAATGCGTTGGGTGATGATTGCCTATTTAATAATACTAAAATAATAATGATAAGATATTAAAATAATAATTTAAACAAATACATTAATAATATAAAACATACTAAATGATAATAAATAAAATCATAAATAAGTAAAAAGACATAAAATATTCGTCCTACATCGAAATCAAATGACAAAAACAATAGCCTCCTTAATGCAAATGAACCTTCTTGAAACTTGTCCTTACATTTCGCTCTACACATCAAACCAAATCTGCAAATGTCTAGCGTCAAATTCAAAGACAGTTCTATGTTGTCTACGACCTACGGCAGCAAAGTTGTCGTCGGATGTTTATGTGTGATGAATGCAGAACGTTGTATAGGTATTCGCATTCCTTCCATCATCCCAAACGTCCGTTATAAATGCCTGAATATATGTAACGTACAGGTAAGTGATTCAATATGCCCACGATGATGAGTGCTGTTTTGACACATGCTTACTAAAGGTAGTGGCAGAACTGTAATTTGTTAAAGTCAGAATACTGACGTGGTGCAGAGAATGCCCGAGATACCGATGCCGGTGTCTGGTATCGAACTGTCCTATCAGCGATTGGTTGGTGACAAATGATGTTGATAGCGGAACTTGCACTGTATGCGAGCGAATAAATTGTTTTGGCGACGGATTAATCATGGTTCATGTTTAAGTCTTGACTTAAGACGTATTGCATTAGGTTGACGTATACAAACAGTTGATCATGATTGCGTATTTATGCCTACAAATATGCCAAGAAGTATGTAAAGAATTTTTACTATATCTACAAAAGTGGTATGCCCACTTCTTCTAAATGAGTTTGTCACTCTGTTGTGGTACATGACAATGTCATTAATAAGAAGAACACATATGTAGCGCTGTAAATCTAGATAAATATAAATCCATTCAGCGGCGCTTTGAATACACACACGCACGCACGCACACACTTAGTTAGATTAGGTAAAATGTATAATATTAAATTAGTTAACAAAGACAATATACAAAATTAAAAAAATTGTTTGCGTAGACAACTAGACACCGGTGAGTCAGGCCTTGATATTGATGATTGGCGTGCGTGCGTGCGCGTGCGCGTGCAACGACCGAGCAAACATCGGTTAGAGACAGAACCTTTAATACGGTGATTGCAATTACACAACATCCGTAGATGGGCGCACCTTTAACTACAACAACGAAATGTCTTTCTTCACGTGTGCCGTCTCCCTTTGTAAACGTTCATGGAGGAATGCAATTAATAAACAAACCAATGCATATGTACATATAAACCTAATCATGCACCAGAAAGACTCCCCGCAGTTATTTTGCGTCACTCCTGCTTGATTTGATGACGTCAAATCTATAGGCGAACCCCTTCGTTTAATGCTGTCCCTCGATAGACGCCGGAATGCAATTAGTCGAATAGGCGCCATCTTGCACCTTAGTTATTGTTAGACTAATTGCATTGACTGTGGACGGCTCAACAAGGCTTGTTCTTTGTTGACGCTTCGGCATTGGCAGTCTACTCGACTTCCTGGCGCTTGGTGAACCTACAGACATCGACTGGGGAAACACGCATTTAACGGTAAAGGGTAAGTTCTTATCTGTCGCCTAGGATCGCTCAATGCACATCATCGTTGGTATACGTGATCATCTGGACACCAACGCGGCTTCTCTAAGAGGCATTCAGCCAGATACTGTTCATCCATGCATGTGTATAGAACTAAATATTGAAAAGATCGAAGATATTGTAAATAAAAATGTGTTATCCTTGTATAATAGAATATTTAAAGTTGAACGTCCAGCGCGTCGAATGATGCAGCACTTATTGTCTCGTTTTATATTTTATGGTGAAACGGTACCTGGAACCCTGCTGGATAGGGTGGTATCTATGGGCGAGTCACCAGCTATACGAGCCTTTAATTCTCAATATATACACGAAAATAGCGTGACAAACAATTATGGTCTTGTTGACTCGATTAGACACCTTTTATTTACTGATAATTTTACCAAGCCATATTCACATGAACATCTTTTAGTTCATCTGTTAACCACTGCACTCTAATATATTACGCGTCTCTTTATTTTAACTGATACACACAATATACACTGAGTTATATATATTATATCATGCCACTGTATGTATTGTTGCTATTTATTTTATCGGATTTTGATTCTTCGTCGTGTGACTTTTATATGTGAATGTACGTATGAATATGTGTGTAATGTTTCTTCTCCGGCAACGGAGGCTGAATAAATTAATAATAATAACCACAGGCGAACATTTAAACAGCATTGTGAGCTCAGGCTGAGCGGTGTGTATTACATTGATCAATTTCTAAATCTGACGCGTTTGTGTAGATACATCTGCGCCTTAACGACGGTTATTCTGTCATATGTCACCGGCCCTTACTGACCTGATCACCTTGTTCGCGGTACTCCGTAATTATGTTGTCTTCTGAGTATATGTAACTAGTTAGTCACGACGTTATCCATTTTAAGATCGCCACTCTCTAGATACCAAATTACGTCGTTTCCTTGTCATAAAGCAGTGATAAACAACGACAGTTGTAACATAAATGTGTTTCACGGCAGGCATGAATCGCGAGTTACATTGTTGGGAGTAAACCACAGTTCATGTGTCTACTGTGCAAGGTTTTTATTAAAACATTATATTTGAGCTCAGACATTTTGTTGAAATTCTGGTTTCAGAAGATTGTCTTTATGACAATAGCCTAGATGAAAGATGTTAACAGTATCAGATGTATACAGTAATGCTTGTCTAGGAAATGTCCAGTGGTAGTAGTAATGCAATTCACACAGCTGTTACCAACATTGTTTGCAAAGGCACTGGATATATACATTTCATGGACCGGTGTCAAGACGCGTTCGTTCTACAAGAAAGTTTACAATTCATACTGGGACGATTGGCAAAGATTGCGTAATGCGATACGCACAGCGTTGCGAATAATCATACATCATTTCGAATAATTATCCTATATAACTATAATCGAATTTGCGCGATGTATACATGTGTAACTGTAGGGGAATATTAACGTTTTCCTCGCATCGAGTGCCAAACATTTAGGGATTCATCTAAGACGCCTTGATTGAATAAGACGTCATCCATACATACATACATACATACATACATACATACATACATACATACATACATACATACATACATACATACATACATACATACATACATACATACATACATACATACATACATACATACATACATACATACATACATACATACATACATACATACATACATACATACATACATACATACATACACACACACACATATATATATATATATATATATATATATATATATATATATATATATATATATATATATATATTACAGTTTATAGTATCTCGTGTACGTCAGGATTGTTACTTTTTATGGCGTAAATCCGTAGTTCGGAATATAAAACGAAATGTGCGCGTAATACGTAAAATGCAACTTAACGATCGCAGGGACCACGCGCTCGTGGCATATTCTTACGGAAAACGGCCCTTCGTCGTGGAACGAGGAAAACTATGTAAACGATTGCACAAACTGTTAATGTCTGCCATCAAGCCAACAATATAGCAATGCTAATATTATGTGACTGTTCTACACTATCACGACTATGGCCTGTCGACGTACACAAACTTAAGAATGTTTCCTGAAGACATATTTTAGGAAACATTACATAGTCAGTTTGATTGGTTACAGTTATCCACTTCCTGTTTGCGCAATCGTTCGAGAACGAGGCTGACAGAGCGTCCATCATGGCGGCCGTCGCTCCAGCGCCGGCGTTCAAACCATACGACAATATCTCGGAAGGCAAAGAATTCGAGGCGGCTGGCGAGGCAAATATGGACCGGAAAAGTTGGTGCCCATCTACGTTTTGTTTCATGTTTGTTATGGTATCCGCGTAATCTATCATTGGCCACAATGTTGTCCTATTCAATTTTATAATAGCTGTTAAAATAAACAACTATAATATTGACAATATAATATTAGTTTCAATAGCTAAGCCTTATTTCACGTTAACCTCATTCGTGATATTCAAGATAACCATGTTATTATAACAGTTTGAAAGTATGGTAAAATAATAATCAAGTGGGACGATATTAAAGAAGTCGACTAAGATTAGATGAGAGGGTTTTAAGAAATAAATGTTGATGAAATTATGATATTTCAGTAGGAGTTGCTAGATATTGCTAATTCACGTAGGCCTATGCTAGCAGATATTCTCTTGTCGTGGTGAAACACGTGCTTTTCTCTGCAGCTTACGCTGAAATCAAGAGGATTGCAGTGGGCGGCTTGAGACGCGAGCTCCCGCCTAAGTTGATCAGAGTCCTGCCGGTGTTCGCGTGCATTGCCTTAGCCATCTACCTCGTCATCGACAAGATGATGGTGTATCAACAGAGCCAGTCGGTCAGTGCCATGTCCACCACGAGTGGTTGTTCGCAGTCAGAGTAACGTTAATCAACGCACATTGTCCAATGGTATTGCATTAGCCTAGAGAGGCTTTAACCGCGGACCGGAAAAAGGAACAGTTGCTCACCAGGAATACGACAGGTGGCAGATGTATATACTTTGCCCCTTCCCTCCCTCCCTCCTCCTCCTCCCCCTCCTATATATTTTAGTGTAAGGGCGTACATTAGTATTTGCGAACAGTATAGTTAGTGAAATGAGAAAATTTGTTATCATGTGTTTTACGACAATTGTTAATTGAATAACTGTCGTAGGCTCGCGTCATAATAAATGCACCAGCGTATACCGTGGCATTAATGTATCGTTTATAATTGATATATATATATATATATATATATATATATATATATATATATATATTATATACATACATACATATATACAGGGTGTGTATTGTGTGATATATATAATATAAATTATAGTTATCATAGATGTCATGGCGCTGTACTATATAATATATATATATATATATATATATATATATATATATATATATATATATATATATATATGTATATATATATATATATATTATATATTATATTGTATACATATATATATATGTATATATATATATATATAAGCAACATATTATGTTTCTTTTCGTTGCTTATTATTGATTATCTGTTTTGATTTTTATGCATATATCATGTGTATGTATTATTTCGGGAACAATCACTCAATAAAGCAGTTGTCCAACTATTCAAAAATTGAAATGAGCGGCACCTTTGAGTGGACGATGTCGTTTAAGCAGATTCAGACGGCCGTACAGTCGAGCAAGGAGCTCGCTCTCGTCGTCAACGCGTTGCAGCGAGAGCGAGACCGGGTCGTACTGAACATCAACAACGTCGGCTCGAACAGTCGTACGTTGCTGAAGCAGAGCTACATCAAGACGGACCAAGTGTTCGAGAACATCGTGCACTGGGCCGTGGAGCGGGACAAGAAAAATAAGCAGCAGTACACGACCAAGGTAAACAAGTTTTCACTGTTTGTACGACGTGTCAGCTGCAATGCAGCTAAGAACCTTTTCTGCTACGAGGGAGCTGTGTTTTTCAGTACTCTAAATAACACTGTTAAAACTATTCAAAGCTACAGAGAGTTCAAAGATAAATGTAAAACATGTTTTAACCACGTTGTATAGAGTATTTCAACAAGCTGTGTTGTTGGCAGCTTATACTATGTTTGTATCTTATTGTAGATGTTATGTTTTAACTTAATTTATATTTTATGTCTGTTACATCATATATCTTACTATTTTATATCTTTTAATAGTGCATGTCTGTACGATTGTGTGTATGAGGACCTCACTGAAAATAGATCTAGTGTATATTTTAATGTACAATGTATTTAGCTGAGCCATCCTGAATAAATATATTATATCATCATCAAGTTTCACAAGTGCTGCTCCACGCCTCTGGAACAATTTGCCACTTGCAAACGAGGATAAACAATGTTTCCAAGTCAAATTAAATCGTATAACGCTTGATTCTTAATAAATGGTATGCACATATCTATCTAACTAAAACTACACAAATTGTACGCACTGTTATAATATATATTCGATGACGCTAGACACGCGATGAGAATCACGTTTTAACTTCGAGTGACTGTCATAATAAAAGTAACACATATTACAGTGAACCCTTTTATGGAACATATGCCTCAGTAAATGTACAATGAGAACATAAAACTTAATTGGTAATTGCTAAAATCCAATTGTAATTACTTTGGGACTTTGGCCCATTTATCAATATTAGTATTTTAGTGCTATTATGACTAATATTATTTATTTATATTGATCAATTTAGACTGATCAATTTATTTCACAAATGCATTTCTATTATAACTTTTTAAAAGAAATCTATGTAGTCCTGTAATGGGCCTCTGAGTGGTTTTAATTGCCACATTTATGGCACTCACAAATGCTTTTATATTATTATTATTATTATTATTATTATTATTATTAAGTTATAATTCAAGTAATTCGTCTGGTTTGCTGAGGACAAAAGCATGAAAAATGGACCATGATGTAAAATGTCTTGGCCAATCTGAATTGTGGTGGCTCTACGTTAGATTATGTGTCCTTGACTTTCAATTTCAAGGTCGAATGTTAGTGAATGTGAGAAAAAAATTGTGTCCAATACCACCACTGTTTTTGTGTGTATATGCAAATATATGAAATCATGTTGAATCAAATTTAGACTGAATATTTCTGACATTGAATGTCAAGGTCAAATATAATTAGTTCTAAAGATTCAATGTCAGATATCAACAATAAGTGTCCTAAAATAATGGATATACAGAATGCTAGCCGAAAATGAAGTCCAGATAAGCCAATCTCTAAATGTTTGAAGATTCGTGTGACCTGTCCATCTATTATAGATCAACAATGTGCATAACTAAACAGGTTGTGACTATTGATGATTGGTGTTATTGTTATTCTCCCAATTAGGAAGCGTTCCATCGATACATCGTGAAACATCGCGTGAAGAACATAAAGAAGAACACAAAAGACGAAGTTCTCTTCTATGCGAGCATCATCAAAGTCTTTATTCATTGGCTACACAAAGCTATCAAAGATGTCCAAGTCGGAGAAATCTGGCAGGTTAGTAGGTATAGCTCATCAGTTCGTGTGTGTGTGTGTGTGTGTGTGTGTGTGTGTGTGTGTGTGTGTGTGTGTGTGTGTGTGTGTGTGTGTTTGTTTTTTGTTGTGTGTGTGTGTGTGTGTGTGTGTGTGTGTGTGTGTGTTGTGTGTGTGTGTGTGTGTGTGAGTGTGTGTGTGTCTGTGTGTGCGTGTGCGTGTGTGTGTGTTTGCGCGTTTGTGTGTGTGTGTTTGTGTGTGTGGGGGGGTTTGCGTGTGTATGTGTGTGTGTGTGTGTGTGTGTGTGTGTGTGTGTGTGTGTGCTGCGTGCGTGCGTTTGTGTGTGTGTGTGTGTGTGTGTGTGTGTGTGTGTGTGTGTGTGTGTGTGTGTGTGTGTGTGTGTTTGTTACTTGTGTGGGTGAGTGTCGGTATATGATTTTGTTCAACAAACAAGCGTATGCCTATACATAAAATATACATTGAAACATATACGGTGCATTGAATTTTGCAATACTTTTATCCTAAGTGACTGAATACATTCCGCTTTCATGACAGGAGCTTGTGGCCTATCAGAACATCGTCAACGCCCAGGAACACGCCAGGATTATCCGAGGTTTCGGCTTTGGCTATTTCGCTTACGGCTCGTTTGGCGATCGTGAAACGTACGACATGTTCAACAAGGCTGTGGTTGCCCTGAAGGTTGACTACAGGATGGCCCAGCGGCATTCGAAGTTCATCAAGCCCTTTCGAGGTATCTCGTTCCGTCGTCATGTAAAACTGGCCGGGTTTCTTCTCGGGTTTATCCAGACACCTCTGATCGTCATAACAGTTTGTTTCTGGGATTACGCTTAGCATCAGTAACCGTGCTTTTGCTGTTGTTGCAACCAAATCTGGATCCCACTCTGTACTCTGTACGACGCAACATCATTTGAAACTATGCAGCCACTAATTTTGTAAAAAAAATAAACGAAGACTTATTTAGTTGAAATTTCCTTCCAATCGAAATGTTCGGCGGTTCTTGACTATGGTGCTACAGACGTATATTTTATTGTTGCTATTATTATGTTGACGTTATTGTTTTTGATGTTGTTCTTGTCGTTGTTGCTCTTGTTCTTCCACTTGAACCAAATTTAGAGGATACATTATGCGTATTTGAGAGTGTGACCGTGATTTATTCTCAAGTACCATATGCACTGCGCACACACACTCGAGTCCATATACACACGTTACATATGTCTACACGGAGGCTCTCGCGTGCATACTCTCTCTCTCTTTCTCCCTCCCTCTCCCTCTCCCTCTCCCTCTCCCTCTCCCTCTCCCTCTCCCTCTCCCTCTCCCTCTCCCTCTCCCTCTCCCTCTCCCTCTCCCTCTCCCTCTCCCTCTCTCTCTCTCTCTCTCTCTCTCTCTCTCTTCTATATATATTATATATTATATATATATATATATATCATCATAAATATATATGTATAATAACACACAACACACATATCACACATAACCACACACATCATACATATACACAGACGCACACACACACACAACACACACACACACACACACACACACACACACACACACACACACACACACACACACACACACACACACACACACACACACACACACACACACACACACACACACACACACACACCTCTGTTACGGTTGTCCACAGAAGCTATCATCGAGTTCCGAGACGAGAAAGCGTACACCGATGTGAGTCGCTTCATCCTAAAAGCACAGACGGAAGAAGAGACCGAACCGTCGCTGGACGAGGCCGAGGTGTGGTTTGACAGCATGAACACCTACGTCGACATGCTCGACAAAGTCAACAAACACACGTCAGAGAGACTGATTGCTAAATTCGAAGACATCACCACTTCCGCGTCGAGGTATGTGGCTCTTTTCTAGGAAAACCTATGCCGGACATATAGCAAAGATAGACTGGAATAACACACTGAAGAATAAGACAGCAACAGAATGCTGGAATATTTTAAAGAGTGAAATTGACTGCGTCGTTGACAAATTTGTCCCCTTGAAAAAACAGGGGAAACGGTCAAAGAAGAAACACTTATCGAAGGAAGCCATTAGAAAAATCAAGTACAAGCAAATGATGTGGAAGACATATAGACATACCGGAAGTGAAGAAGACTATAGCTTTTATAAAGAAGCACTTAATCAAGCTACAGCTGAAATTAGAAATTCAAAGAGAAGCTACGAACAAAAAATTGCTTTTAATATAAAACATGACAGCAACAGTTTTATGCGTATGTTCGAAGTAAACAGAAAGTTCAGGATAAGGTCGGTCCTCTAGAAGGTAGGATGGAAACATAATAACAGAGGGATTCTTAATGGCAAAAAACCTAAATGAGTACTTTAGTTGGGTGTTTACCAGGAAGATATTAGTATATTACCAGTACTGAGACTAAGTTCGAAGGGAGAGAGTTGACTATTTAGGACAACAATTGTAACCCCAACAATGGTAGCTATGAAAATAAGAGATATGAAGGATAATAAATCACCTGGAGTGGATGGGATTCCTCCCAAATTACTATTGGAAATTGTAGAACAAATCAGCATACCGCTTGCAACAGTGTTCAATTTGTCATTAGAGGAAGGAATAGTTCCGTTAGAATGGAAAGAAGCAAACATTATACCATTATTTAAAAAGGTTCGAGAAACAAGTCAGAGAACTATAGACCAGTGAGTTTAACATCGGTGATTTGCAAACTATTAGAAAGACTAATTAAAGATCACCTGGTTGATTTTCTTGTTAAAAAAAAATTGATAAACCCATCTCAACATGGGTTTTTAAAAGCGAGGTCATGCTTAACAAATATGTTATGTTTTTTGGGAAAATGTCACAAAGTGGTAGATGAGGGATCACCCGTAGATATAATCTACTTAGATTTTTAAAAAAACCTTTGACAAAATGCCACACCAAAAACTACTACTTAAACTAAAGGCCCCTGGCATAAGGGAAAAGGAAGATCAATGGATAGAAAAAAGGCTTATTGGTAGAAGACAAAGAGTAGAAATTGATGGGGAGGTTTTTAAACTGGAAACCCGGGTTTTAGTGATACCAGGGATCAGTACTGGGACCTATTTTATTCTTAAATATATCAATGATTTGGATGATGACATAACAAGCAAGGGGTTGAAGTTTGCGGACGACACAAAAGTGTTTAGGAAAATTAAAAGTGATGCAGATAGACAGCATTTACAAGATGATCTTAATAAGTTGATAGAATGGTCTGAGAAGTGGCAAATGCTGTTTAATTTTTGAAAGTGTAAGTGCCTTCACACAGGACATGGGAATGAAGATCACAATATAAATGGGTGATATTACAAATACTACCTAAAGGAAAAGGACTTAGGGGTTTAAATATTAGTGCTGAATGAAGGTATCAGAGCAGTGGGAATTGGGAGCGAAGGGAAACCAAATTCTAGGATTAATTAGCGAAATATAGTGTACAAAGAAAAAGAACTAATAATACCGCTGTATAAAACAATAGTTAGGCCTCACTTAGAATATTGTATACAAGCATGGAGGCCATATCGCAAGAAGGATATTGATATGCTAGAAAGAGTACAAAGGAGAGCAACCAAAAAAGATACAAAAACTCAGGAATATTAGTTATGAAATGCGTCTAAAAGAATGTGGTTAACAACACTAGAAACCAGAAGATTGAGAGGAGATCAGATTGAGGTGTTTAAAATATTGAATGGATATGAAAATATTGACAGAATTTTTTTTTTCACAGTCAAGGAAGAGAGAAGGACTAGAGGACATGGAGTTACATTAGCAAAGAAGCAGTGTAGACTAGATATTAGAAATTTTTCATTTTCACAAAGAACAGTAAACGAATGGAACAGATTATCAGCTGATTGTGTAGGTGCTAGCAGTGTTAATATATTTAAAAATAAAATCGACTTATACCTAAGAAGGGCGGGGTATACTTAGATAGATAGGTTGGACTCTCGATAAGCCAAATGGCTTCCTAGTCCACCTGCCATCTAGAGTTGAATCTGTAGGTGGCAATCTTGTTAAATCTTGTTAAATCATACCTTCTCCAAAACTGCAAATTAGCAGTTTCTCACGTGCGCCGCCCGAGTCGTTCTGATATATTAATGATCGACTTGTATAGTATATATTCCGGTTAAAGTCCCGTTAAAGACTTGCCATACAATTTTCATCTACGTGAATTGACAGAGTAATATTTTTTTACAGAACGTCTGCTGCCAAGAACGTGATAAAGTGAAGCATTACAAAAGAATATTGCAGTTAATTCTGCTCGCGTCAGCATTATTGTTAATCAGTAAATTTTTTGCAAACCGAATGTTTTGTTTATAATTTGAACGTGTTGCGGGTGAAATCTATCAAAAGTTCCCAGGTTAATAAAGTAACTAAACACAAATTGGTAAGTAGTGAACCTTCAACATGCATGTTATAGTCATAAGAACATAATATTAAAACGTATGAGCGGGCACCCCAGCTTTAAACGATGAGGTTATTCCGTTATATTGTAGTGATGAAATGCAACATCGTTGAACCGCAGTATGGACCTGTTAGTAAGCAATACACATTTCATTTTACCACCACCACAATAAACACCACCTTCGTCACATGTTAATGGTGTTTGTTGTCACAATTGTGGCGTGGTGCTTCGTTATCGCATGGTTATATGAACTGAACGTTAAAACATCATCCCTCACGTGAAACGTAGCCTAGCAACAAGGTTCGTCAGGCTATCAACAATGAATGCCAAACATGTGGAGCGTTCGGACATTCCGTTTTCAATTTCTTCGAAATTCTAGCAATAGCAGCTGCATTAATATTACTCTTTTTATCAACATGGAGGCACGGCAAAAGCTAGGCGCATTGACCATTGTTGTGATTGTGACGCAAGCAAAACCACGAAGTAGGGGACACAGCGCTAGTTCTTACAATCTTAAAAGTCACTTTTATTAAATAAGCATGAATTTCATTATAATAATTTTCATAGGCTTAAACCCTTCACAGATGCGTGCGGCGGGAAATATTGTATGAACAAAGCTAAATAGGTCTGAGGTAGTCGAAAGTAATTGTTGTCCACAGTTCGTTAATGTAGCCATGCGAATGTTTCGTTTTATAATAATATGCAACTTCTATGTAGGGGAAACCCGGGCGATATGGGAGAGTTAACATTCCGCTGTTCTTCGCACACCCACACCTTGCGTATTAGGGTAACAGTTTGTTGTTGTATCGGCCAAACACAACACAACAGGGCATGGTATTGTTTTTGTTGTTGACATCATTATTTTTATAATAAATACGGCTATCCCGTTTTACCCGCAAAATTCCCATTTTACCCGCATATACGGGTAAAATGGGATTTTTGATCCGGGATATATGGGATGCATATTTAGTTGTGTCATTCGCTAAACTATTATATGCTGAAACACTCATAAACTAATACTACATCCTCACGACATTCGAAATTTAAATATGACAAGTTGTTACTTAGCAAACTTAGATGGATCGTCAAACAAACAATTTAGCAAAGGATCAAAGCTAAGGATTACAAACTATTATTTCAATCCGCGCAAAGAATTGCATTCGAATTAAACCAATTCGTATAGTATAGTAGTCAGCAGATGTTGCTACGTTAGTTGGAAGCGAAAATACGCTTTGTGGCAGCACTATTCTTTGCATATTGCGATTTCCCATCCAACAACTGCTCTCGCTGGCGCCTGTTTGTTATATTTTTATAAAAACGTTTATGTTACTATGCACCCCGTTATTTAGCATGTCAATGCATATCTAACTCCTAGTTATAATAACTATACCTAAGAGCTCAAGACCAATTTATTTAACCTATAAATACAATACAATGGATTGAATGTGAGTAATATATAAGCTCCAGGATATTGTTGTTAAGATTTATAATATTGTTGCCACAACAAACCGTCAAGTTAAAATAAATGTTGCTGTCCAAAACGAGAGATGTCTGACAGCTACACAATTTCGGCATCCATTTTGAAGGCTATATGGACCTTTTTGCTACGCAATAGGTCACGTGGTGGACAGATGAACTGAGAACGCATGCTTTGTGTTTCTGTGTAGTGGCATCAGTACCGGAAGTGGTCTACTCGTCGTCACGTGCATCACCCTTACCATCTCATTCTTGCTCGGCGTCAAGTTTGCCATGGACAGCTGCAAGAATGCGAAGAGAGTGGTCAAAGAAACGCAGAAGGTCAGTTCGATGGCTACTGCCAACTGCATTTTGCTTAGTTCAAAGATTCAAAATACTTTATTGTCCGTTTTAAACATCACATTAAACCGGAAATTTTTCTTCAGTTACACACTAAAATGCCAGTAATTAGACTAGTTATCAACCTACATTCTAAAATTATAATAATCATAATAAAAATATTCAGAAGTAAAGTTGGTAAATTAATAATTAAGTATATAAATAAGTATAATAAATAATTACATAAGCAGGTCATATTTCTTAAAAGATTTTTTGGTAAGACACAATACAACAACAATAATACTTTATATTAAAAACTGGTAAATAAATAAGATTAAATAAATCAGTATATGGAATAAAAATGACTCATAACATCTCACAATTCTTCCTATGTGAATTTTTCTTTCTTAGGCGTTATTAGGCTCGTAGCAATGTTGGCAGTTTGAAAGTTTCCAACGGTAAACACAATATCCAGTTTCAAAACAAGCTTTATTGGCAATAATGCCGAAATAACCGCACTACCAGGAATCTAGACAGCAGACTTCTTTTTACAAATTGGTACACTTACCTGGCAAATTCAGAGTAAAGGAGCAGACGCCGCTCCTTTACTCAATCATCCGATGTATATGTAAACGTATTTGTGCAACCAATGAGTAATTATTATGTTAATCGCATCGGTCTCCTTTTACACAGAAAGCCCGCGAAACGAGACGATTCAGATCGCGTCTCGAAAAACACCTACCCCGTTGCATCGTACGCAAGGTAGGACTATAATGTTTACGATGTTCGTGTGCGCATGTGTGTGTGCGTGTGCGTGTGCGTGTGCGTGTGCGTGTGCGTGTGCGTGTGCGTGTGCGTGTGCGTGTGTGTGCGTGTGTGTGTGCGTGTGCGTGTGCGTGTGCGTGTGCGTGTGCGTGTGCGTGTGCGTGTGCGTGTGCGTGTGCGTGTGCGTGTGCGTGTGCGTGTGCGTGTGCGTGTGCGTGTGCGTGTGCGTGTGCGTGTGCGTGTGCGTGTGCGTGCGCGTGCGCGTGCGCGTGCGCGTGCGCGTGCGCGTGCGCGTGCGCGTGCGCGTGCGCGTGCGCGTGCGCGTGCGCGTGCGCGTGCGTGTGTGTGTCGGAGGTATGAGTGGGATGGTGCGTATGTTAAAGTTTGCATATTGGGCACAAACCTATCAATGATTAATCTACATAATACTAATAATAACAACAACAATAATAAAAACAGTGTTCATTTTAAACACGATAACCTTATAAAATATACTGTTTATTCTTATGAATGTAAATAGATTCTTTATAATGCACATTATGTGACGCATAGGTTTACATTAGGCGATTGTTCCGAGGTCGCGCTGTGAGTGTGCGTGTGTGCGTGTGTGCGTGTGTGCGTGTGTGCGTGTGTGCGTGTGTGCGTGTGTGCGTGTGTGCGTGTGTGCGTGTGTGCGTGTGTGCGTGTGTGCGTGTGTGCGTGTGTGCTGTGTGTGTGTGTGTGCGTGTGTCGTGTGTGCGTGTGTCGTGTGTGCGTGTGTGCGTGTGTGCGTGTGTGCGTGTGTGTGTGGTGTGTGCGTGTGTGCGTGTGTGCGTGTGTGCGTGTGTGCGTGTGTGCGTGTGTGCGTGTGTGCGTGTGTGCGTGTGTGCGTGTGTGCGTGTGTGCGTGGTGTGCGTGTGTGCGTGTGCGTGTGTGTGCGTGTGTGCGTGTGTGCGTGTGTGCGTGTGTGCTGTGTGTGTGCGTGTGTGCGTGTGTGCGTGTGTGCGTGTGTGCGTGTGTGCGTGTGTGCGTGTGTGCGTGTGTGCGTGTGTGCGTGTGTGTGTGTGTGGTGCGTGTGTCGTGTGTGCGTGTGTGCTGCTGTGTGCGTGTGTGCGTGTGTGGTGTGTGTGTGTGTGCGTGTGTGCGTGTGTGCGTGTGTGCGTGTGGTGGTGTTGTGTGTGCGTGTGTGCGTGTGTGCGTGTGTGGTGTGTGTCGTGTGTGTGTGTGTGTCGTGTGGTGTGTGCGTGTGTGCGTGTGTGCGTGTGTGCGTGTGTGCGTGTGTGCGTGTGTGCGTGTGTGCGTGTGTGCGTGTGTGCGTGTGTGCGTGTGTGCGTGTGTGCGTGTGTGCGTGTGTGCGTGTGTGCGTGTGTGCGTGTGTGCGTGTGTGCGTGTGTGCGTGTGTGCGTGTGTGCGTGTGTGCGTGTGCGGTGTGGTGTGTGCGTGTGTGCGTGTGTGCGTGTGTGCGTGTGTGCGTGTGTGCGATACGAATAGGATTCACGCCGACACAGCATGTATCCTAACACTAACACGCCCACATAAGGCTGTTTCGTTTACCGTCACCCATGCCGTTGTATCGTTGTATAGGTGGTTCGGCGCGAGGACGTTGAGCCGGAGCTGATCGAGTCCATCACGGTGGTGTTGTGTCAACTCGACGACTTCCAGGGTCTTCGCGACATTCTCGACGCCAAGGACGTCGCTCGCTTCCTCTCCGAACTGCACAAGATCTTCCAAGCGGCCATTCACCGCAACAACGCCTACAGCATCCAGGTGAACGGAGACCGTGTGTTGATCTATCCAAGTGCGTACACAGTCGCTCTTGCTTTGTTACCGGGAGGGTATCTGTTCCTAGGTGTTTACTTATTATCATTTAAAGGGAGGATACCAGAATTGGCCGAACAGTAATTTGTAACGGGAAGTCTACTACCCACATATCTAGTGAAGACGTGATGACGACACCAGGCATGGATTGTCTACATGACATCGTCAAGTGTTGACGATGGTGACTAACTGGACATATCCTACGTTTCTCAAGAGATCGGAAAGCACACATTGCAGTGGAAGGGTGCCTGAAGTTGGCAGTAGAAACAGAGGAAGGCCGACTAAGACCTGGCGCAAGACATTTAAAGCAGATCTGGCAGAAATGGAAATCAGCTGGAATGATGCCAAACCAATTGCGAACGATGGTTCCGGAGGGCGAAAGCTCGTCAGCCGAAGTCCAGAAAGGAACATGATGAACTAAGTTGATGTAGGTCTAGTGTAAAGCAAACGGATTCGCCAACTCCCTTATTGATATTAAACTTGAGATGTGGTTGCTTTCCAGACCTGCCTCTGACCAACCAAAAGGTGCAAGCCCGAAATGTTGTCAACGCCGGATTAGATATCATCAACAACGTGAAATCAGCAACGTTCCAATCGGCGCCAAACGTTGTCGTTAACTTGCGTCTGTCGGCACATTCTGGTAGGTTGATGTCAACGTTATCGTTCTCTTTTAAACAGTTATGGTGCTAGTTAGAGTTACAGAATAATATGTATTTATATAAGGAACCCTACACCTGGGAATAGTAAAATAAAACACAGTGAATCATAGCGATTTCTACGTTGTCATTATGAAAGAATTAATCCAATGACTTCTAGAAATATTGTTTCTACAGTTCTAGCACATGTAGGTTGTACAGTAAACAAATGAAACGATCTACTGAATTAATCCATAGATTTATCATATTTACTTTATACTCACGCATACTCCCTCTTAAACGGCATACGAGCTTTTCTAGTGGGCCTACCAAGTTATCAACATGATAATTTTGTTAACATCTGCTCAGTTCTGATGATTCTGGCTTAATCAAACTTGCATAACTTTTTACATAATAAAGTTATACGACTGTAAGTCCGTTAGCTGCGCATGTTCGGTTGATTTACTTTTTGGTGATTTCACTCTAGATCTCCTTATTGCTAGGCAACACGTCACGTGATGGCTAGGTCAATTTATTTATCCTAGTTTATAAACAGTTCATGATCTTAGTAGGATTAAAAAAGTAATTAAATAATAATTTATTTTAAATCAATATTTATTTATTTTTATTTATTATTAAAAAAATTAAATCAATATTTATTTATTTATGTATTTATTTTATAACATTAAGTATTTTATAACATCGCCAGGGTGAATGTGTGGCGCATGAGTATGCGACTGTCTGTGCATATTCTGTTTTTATGATTTTATACTCACTGCACGAGATATTTAATAAACTATATTGTATGTTGTAAGCAACTTGTCGATGGTACAAACAATGCAGTATCTATCTAACGATGGTTTGCCGTCGTAGGGAATTGCATGTCGATGATGCGTGGAGAGAACAACGGAATGCCGCAATTGCAGCTGTTTGGAGAGCCCATTACTATGGTGAACACGCTCGTCAAGCGTTGTACAAGTAAGTAGTAGTCTACTGTTTGGAGAGCCCATTACTATGGTGAACACGCTCGTCAAGCGTTGTACAAGTAAGTACTAGTCTACTGTTTGGAGAGCCCATTACTATGGTGAACACGCTCGTCAAGCGTTGTACAAGTAAGTACTAGTCTACTGTTTGGAGAGCCCATTACAATGGTGAACACGCTCGTCAAGCGTTGTACAAGTAAGTACTAGTCTACTGTTTGGAGAGCCCATTACTATGGTGAACACGCTCGTCAAGCGTTGTACAAGTAAGTAGTAGTCTACTGTTTGGAGAGCCCATTACTATGGTGAACACGCTCGTCAAGCGTTGTACAAGTAAGTACTAGTCTACTGTTTGGAGAGCCCATTACTATGGTGAACACGCTCGTCAAGCTTTGTACAAGTAAGTACTAGTCTACTGTTTGGAGAGCCCATTACTATGGTGAACACGCTCGTCAAGCGTTGTACAAGTAAGTACTAGTCTACTGTTTGGAGAGCCCATTACTATGGTGAACACGCTTGTCAAGCGTTGTACAAGTAAGTACTAGTCTACTGTTTGGAGAGCCCATTACTATGGTGAACACGCTCGTCAAGCGTTGTACAAGTAAGTACTAGTCTACTGTTTGGAGAGCCCATTACTATGGTGAACACGCTTGTCAAGCGTTGTACAAGTAAGTACTAGTCTACTGTTTGGAGAGCCCATTACTATGGTGAACACGCTCGTCAAGCGTTGTACAAGTAAGTACTAGTCTACTGTTTGGAGAGCCCATTACTATGGTGAACACGCTCGTCAAGCGTTGTACAAGTAAGTACTAGTCTATAGTTTAGACAGACCGTTACCATGGTGAACACGGTCGTCAAGCGTTGTACAAGTAAGTACTAGTCTACTGTTTGGAGAGCACATTACTTTGGTGAACACGCTCGTCAAGCGTTGTACAAGTAAGTACTAGTCTATAGTTTAGACAGACCGTTACCATGGTAAACACGCTTGTCAAGCGTTGTACAAGTAAGTACTAGTATACTGTTTGGAGAGCACATTACTTTGGTGAACACGCTCGTCAAGCGTTGCACAAGTAAGTACTAGTCTACTGTTTGGAGAGCCCATTACTATGGTGAACACGCTCGTCAAGCTTTGTATAAGTAAGTACTAGTCTATAGTTTAGACAGACCGTTACTATGGTGAACACGCTCGTCAAGCTTTGTATAAGTAAGTACTAGTCTATAGTTTAGACAGACCGTTACTATGGTGAACACGCTCGTCAAGCGTTGTACAAGTACGTACTAGTCTACTGTTTTGAGAGACCGTTACCATGGTGAACACGTTCGTCAAGCGTTGCACGAGTAAGTATTAGTCTAAAGATTGGAAAACACATTAAACATATTTTTATTGCACTATATAATAACGATTTTGCTTTTATTTACAATGAATGGACATTCGTTGTTTCCTGCAGATAATCGCATACTAGTGAGCCTCAGCACGAAGGTTATTCTGGGAGAGGACGGACTCACTTTCAAACTTGCCAAAACGCCAGGTGTAAAGGTGAGAGAATTTACATTTACAGACAGTATTGTACAGTTATTCGCAACGGAAAGCATGGTCACTAGTGTGCCATCTTTGAGGTATAATGTGGCTGTATGAAGTCATTATTGGGCAGGTGCACCTACCGGGATAGACCAAGTACGGCACAAATACACTATGCCAACAACGAGGCACTACTGGCCCAGTAAAGTTCCAGCACTGGGTCAATATAGTATGTTACTACTGGCCCAATGCGCAGCCTCCGTGCAGTACAGTATTGGATCAGTGCCACTGTGGCGGTGTCGCGCTAAATTATTTTCGGGCATTGTGAACTATCCGGATGACGTTTCTGCGCATGCGCGATAAATGTAAAATCAATAATGCGCTGCAAAACGCAAAGCATTTACGGTATAAATACCACAGGCTGTTCGCCAAATCTCCTATGGTGATCATTGTGAATAGTTGCTTAACATTCCGTTGAATACGTTAAACTATTACGTTTGTTTCAATCACTTTCACGGATTATGGCACACCGCAATAATTTGATTTGCACATGCTCTCAAAATATGCCTTAAAACCTGTTTGCTTCGTGTTAATTTACGACAAATAACTTTGCTGAAAGGTTATATATGTCCAATTACTCAAAGTGGGCTTTTAGTGGCCGACATATATCAGACAAAATATATATTCAATTTGATTTTCAGCGGGAAGCGTTAACACACTTAATGATAACTAATGACGGCTGACTCGCGCATGCGCAGAGACATCGCCCGGATACTTTTAACGCTTTTTAGCACAACACCCGCGTACGTGCTATAAACTGCGGCTGTGAAGAAAGTCATATGATGCACAACGCTCTTCGACTAGGACATTAAAAAGTGTTTGTAAATAATACAAGTAACGCTAATTATGAGGTTTGGTTATGTTTACTATAATAATAATAGTTTAATTACAATCATAAAGATTGAAATTGGTACATAAAACATGCAAAGTATATTTGTTAGAAATATATTGAAATTTTTTGACATTAGCATAATATAAATTATAATAATAGAGAATATACAATATGTATCAATAAAACTAATTTAAATAATTTAAGACATTAAAACATATTTTGTGTGATTATTTGACTAAACTTATTAAAAAATAATAAATAGTTTAAAACATTAACATAAATAGATCTAAAAATGAATTTAGGCATTTCAACATTTTACACGTATCCATATCAGCATGCACGTAAGTTTGTTAAGAATCACTGTGAGTTCTTTTGGTTGAACAGACACCAGTTAATGAAACAGTTCTTGGTCCTGTTGGTTTTTACTCTGGGTAAAGAATATCGATAATAATTATTATTATAAAAAGTCAGTGCATCATAAAAGTGAAATATGCATATGCATTGGTCACGCATTCGTTCGGTAGACACTGTGTTTAAGCTGACCAAAGCATACATTGACGTTTGGCATACATGTACGAGGACATACACAATGAATTAAGTCCATAAACAATACAATAAAAACGAGGTAGAACGACATCCTGGACATGATGTACATTTCAGACTGGTAAGCTGATGGCCGAAAGTAGACGCTAACCTTTGACATGTCCGAGTCAGGCGCAATGTGTATAAACCGACGATCAGCGGAAATAGAACGACATCCTAGACCAGTTTACGTTGCAGACCGCTACAGCGCAATTTCAAGACCTCTGGAACGAACCACCAGCTCCATTACGCAAAATAAACAGCGAAACAATCAAACTAGAGCTTGTGTCATGTGATGTAGGTCATGTGATTTTACCGTGAAAATCGATCCGCTGAAAAAGGCTGTGAGATGCAAAGGAAATATACGGAAAACAAAATTCTTAAGATGTAAAGTTATTAGATAAATACATGTATGTTTTTGTATTGAAACAGTACAATACAATACAATGCAATGCAATGCAATGCAATGCAATGCAATGCAATGCAATGCAATGCAATGCAATGCAATGCAATGCAATACAATACAATACAATACAATACAATACAATACAATACAATACAACCTTTAATAGTCCCCCAAAGAGGACATTCTTGTGGTAGATATTCACATAACACAACATCATTAGTATTGACAATGCTTATAATAGTGGTGCGCCCCATTGTATCCCCCCATCCTCCCCGATCACTTTCCCCTCCCCGATTTCGCGTTTACCAGCCTAACAAAAGTTGGAAGAGAAGTGTTACGATAACGGCTCGTGCGTGTTCTTTCGGATATGTATCTACAACGAGATTGTGCAACATGGTGGAATTCGTGCAATGGGTGAGAGGTGTCCTTTAAGATGTCCCTTGTCTTTTTCATCACACATCTTTCGTAAGGTTCATCCACTGTAGGGAGTGTCGAGCCAATGGTTTTGCTGGCTGACCGTACTACACGATCTAGCAGCGCTCTATTCATAGCTGATGAACTTCCACCCCAACAAATTAGACAGTAGCACAGGACTGACTGGACTGTAGATTTATAGAAGATATAATTTACTGTCCTATATACATTAAATTTCCTTAGTTTTCTGACGAAGTAGTTCCGTTGACAACATTTCTTTTAAATGCGACCCTATGTCATGTTGACGGGGATGCTATGGAGTACACTTCAAGCAATGTTGCTTGTGTTTTAGGGGAAACAGAAGAAGGCCCTGACGGACGCCTACTACGTGTCTCGGCTGACGAACTAGACGTCTAGACAGTGCCCGAGAGCTGGCTGCGAGGAGTCTGCCGGTGTTATTGTTCACGGTTTCTGCCTTAATGGGAGGGTGCCAGCTCTTGCGTTTTATTTTCCATTTAATATTACGTTCTTATGACTACAACATGCAAGGTGAAGGCTTTCTGCCTGCCAGTTTGAGTTTAGTAAGCTGGAACAATGTTTGCAATTTGAAAGATTCACGTAACACGTTTCAAATGTTAAACGAACCATCCAGTTTCAAAACAAAATTGATTGCCAATAATGCCGATGTGAGTAGAGTTAACCGCAATATCCTTTGTTGTTTAACTTTTCCACGTTCTAGACGGCAGACTTCCCGTTGTAAAGTACTGCTCTGCCCATCCTGGACAGAGGAACTGGCATCCTCCCTTTAAACTTAAACCGAACTGCGAAGAATATCGAAGCTGCCAACTCTGTTTTTGTCAACGTGTTGGAAAAACTAGTCACTGGGCGATTTGCCGACTTCGCTCCTTCTTTGCAAGTTCGTTAACCGCTCATGTGGCAAAGCTGCTTAGCAGGCGTCTTTCTAACAATATTATACTACACAATGATAAGGATTTGTAATAAGCACGTTACACAACGAAATATAACCTCGAGCTTGAACGATGCAATAGTTGAATAGCAGCATTGCTTGAGACAGCGCATAAATTGCTGACATATTTTGACAGCATTTAATTTATTGACAGATATACCTTTTATCACTTTTGAAGGTTCTCGCCGCCGACGTTCTCTGCTCAGTTTGTCATAGTTTTGATAGGCTGCGTCTCCATTTGTTGCTTAGACACTATTTATTGGACATATTATTATTAATTAGACATATTTTTTGTATAATAAAATGTATAAACAAAACGTATAGACATATACACAGTTACATACTTAACTGTCACAAATGTTGTTCATGGTTTTAGCTTTAGAGTTAAAACTTCAGAGAGTACTGCCTCATATTGTGTTCATGGTTATTGTCTTAAATATGAGCATTTACAAAATACCTGGAGCCGGTTTCGTGAGGCACACTTAAAGTTACGCAATTACTTAACGCCACGTGTTTGCTTAAACTCCTATGTATGCCTTAAACCTTCAAAGAAAACTGCCTAATTATGTTGTTCACGGTTTCAACCTTAGAGTTAAACCTTTAAAGAGAACTGTCTAATTATATTGTTCACAGTGTCAGTCTTAGAGTTAAATCTTTAGAGAGAACTGCCTAATTATGTTGTTCGCGGCTTTAGCCTTAGAGTTAAACGTTTAGAGAGAACTGCCTAATTATGTTGTTCACGGCTTCCGCCTTAGAGTTAAACCTTTAGAGAGAACTGCCTAATTATGTTGTTCGCGGCTTCAGCCTTAGAGATAAACGTGTAGAGAGAACTGCCTAATTATGTTGTTCACGGCTTCCGCCTTAGAGTAAAACCTTTAGAGAGAACTGCCTAATTATGTTGTTCACGGTTTCAGCCTTAGAGTTAAACGTTTAGAGAGAACTGCCTAATTATGTTGTTCACGGTTTCAACCTTAGAGTTAAACCTTTAAAGAGAACTGTCTAATTATATTGTTCACAGTGTCAGTCTTAGAGTTAACTCTTTAGAGAGAACTGCCTAATTATGTTGTTCGCGGCTTCAGCCTTAGAGTTAAACCTTTCGAGAGAACTGCCTAATGATGTTGTTCACGGCTTCAGCCTTAGAGTTAAACCTTTCGAGAGAACTGCCTAATGATGTTGTTCACGGTTTCAGCCTTAACGTTAAACGTTTAGAGAGAACTGCCTAATTATGTTGTTCGCGGCTTCAGCCTTAGAGTTAAACGTTTAGAGAGAACTGCCTAATTATGTTGTTCGCGGCTTCCGCCTTAGAGTTAAACCTTTAGAGAGAACTGCCTAATTATGTTGTTCACGGCTTCCGCCTTAGAGTTAAACCTTTAGAGAGAACTGCCTAATTATGTTGTTCACGGCTTCCGCCTTAGAGTTAAACTTTTAGAGAGAACTGCCTAATTATGTTGTTCACGGTTTCAGTCTTAGAGTTAAAACTTTAGAGAGAACTGCTTAATTATGTTGTTCGCGGCTTCCGCCTTAGAGTTAAACCTTTAGAGAGAACTGCCTAAGTATGTTGTTCACGGTTTCAGCCCTAGAGTTAAACCTTTAGAGAGAACTGCCTAATTATGTTGTTCGCGGTTTCAGCCTTAGAGTGAAACCTTTAGAGAGAACTGCCTAATTATGTTGTTCGCGGTTTCAGCCTTAGAGTGAAACCTTTAGAGAGAACTGCCTAATTATGTTGTTCGCGGTTTCAGCCTTAGAGTGAAACCTTTAGAGAGAACTGCCTAATTATGTTGTTCACGGCTTCAGCCTTAGAGTTAAACCTTTAGAGAGAACTGCCTAATGATGTTGTTCACGGCTTCAGCCTTAGAGTTAAACCTTTCGAGAGAACTGCCTAATGATGTTGTTCACGGCTTCAGCCTTAGAGTTAAACCTTTCGAGAGAACTGCCTAATTATGTTGTTCACGGTTTCAGCCTTAGATTTAAACCTTTAGAGAGAACTGCCTAATTATGTTGTTCACGGCTTCAGCCTTAGAGTTAAACCTTTAGACATGCTGACATTCACAGTTTCAGCCTTGCATTCTTGGTGAATGTTGAGTTGTACTGTTGTTTGTACTGTTGTTCACCGTTTCAACGTTGGTCGGTAGAGTTATACTATGTTCGTGTATCGCACGAGCGTAATCCGGGTTGGTTGTCTCGGTTATTTTGTTTTTCGTTGATTCGTGTCATAAGTAAGGAACCGGTATTTAATAGACCTAATATTGTATCACTTTCAATTTTCCGAATACCCGTCGACGTAGGGTGATGACAGCATCCTCTCGTTCAACTGTTTTCTTTAAAAACAAATGACAGGTTTCTTTATTTTCACATACACTTTTAACGTTTTACATCTACATTTTGTAACATCAGTTACACCTAGCTTTTCTTCTTTGTCTTCTTTATTTCACATCAGTTCTTTCTTGTCCTCTTTATGTCATATTTAGGTCTACCTTCTTTCATTCCTTCTTTCGTTTATATTTATTTGTCCTGTTTTCGTAATTTATTTCTTATTTTGTTCTTTCTTATGTTGTCTGTATTTATTTTCGCGTCATGCCTTTCTTCCTTTTTTCGTCTTTCTTTTTGTTTTCCATTTTTTACATTCTTCCCTCCCTCCCTTCTTTCCTTTCTCTCTAGCTCCCTCCATCCCGTGCTTCATTCTATCCCTCGTTCCCTTCGTCCACCGTTTCTCACACCATTTTCTTTCCATTTCGCCAAACGTTTATATTACAGTGACATTTTAACTATGAAAAGCCATAGATGAATTGAACCTGAATACGAACTGTGAAACTGTATTGACAATATAACGATGTTGTTGTTGTAAACCGTCGTATCCACTGTTACCTTGAATGCTCCAGTCACGTAGTTACCAGTTACAATAAACATGTTATCAGGTCAGAGCGTGTTCGTTGGGTTTACACGGGAGGTCAATATCCCACAGGTAGACTTTGGAACAAGGGACTTAATGAGATACTCCAGTCAGTGATAGGTTCACAGTATTAACTTGCATGTGTATACTATATTGGTTGTGCCTAGTAACTGTGCACAAAGATCGTTAATAAACAATTAGTTTAATAGTATCAAAAACATGCTATCTTATATTCATGGCACTGCCATCTTGAAACTTTTGCGCCAGTGACGTAAGCCAAATCGTTTACGTCACTGGCGCATTGTTGAAAAAGGCAAGGATTGGCGGAATCTTCGCTAATAATTGTGATTGTGACGTAAGCAATCCGCGACGTACTGGATACATCAAGTACCATTGGACAGATATAGGATGTTCGAACGTGCATGCGCCAGTGACGTAAGCGGTTTACGTCACTGGCGCATAAGTCTCAAGATAGCACCGCCCTGAATCCAACATCGGGTGTTTCTAATACAATTATACTATAATTAATTGTTTATTAATGATCTTTGTGCATAATTACTATGGACAACCAATATATTATACAGATGTAAGTAAATGGTGTGAATATCTCACTGATTGGAGTATCCCTTTAAGTGGCTGAAACTCAAAACCCAAAATTTCAAATTAGAGAGTGATTTAGTTTCCCTACGTAACCGGCAGGGTTACTGATTAATTAGTTAAATATTTCATCAAAGTATGACTAATCTTTTGTCCATTTTACTTCGGTCGCTTCCGATGTGATGAAAGCGTTATGTAGTCTCGTACCACTCTGTATCACCCGGAGGGGAACGGACAATGTGAGCAATGTAATCGTACGATGCGTGATCTACTCCGTTCACTGGCGCCAGAGAAGAAGATAGTGGCATGTGTGGGAACTGATTTTTGCGTAAAATTCGACGCCAAACACCGCCACAGATTCCTCGCCGTGCTTCTTGATGTTCGGGCAAGAACCCAGACTTCCTGTGGATGAATTGCTGGATGGAGAAGATCCAACAGCTCCCATACGTCGAGAGACCAATGCCATGATGCGCCACTGAAGCCTCGTGAGAGTTTTCCTTAGAAACAGGGGTTCTAGGGCGAAACAAAACCCAGGATCGGGTTGAGGAAAGGATAAGTTCCGCCAGTCGTCTATATCGGGTCCATCGGGTCGATGGTCTGGGACAACCTGGAGTGGCACATCGTTCTGCGATATTTGATGTGAATGATATCCGGGTACAGCAGAGAACACAGTAAATGCACCAAAAGAGAGCGAGTGCATAAGTGACATTGTTATAGATAACTATGTCATGTTCACATCGGAAGGGAGCTCCACACCAGTCAACTGATAGATGATCCTGCATGATGTAGACAGTCCATGGATGCCGACTGTTCGAGCGGAAACTGTTCCCTCGACATCAGTGCATTAGGATGGAGGTTTGGGGGAAGAGGAACGGACATTGTCAAGTGAGTCATTAAACTATGCCAAGGACAATAACATTACGGTCGAAGAAGAGTCACCGACACTTGTCAATGACGATACTCGGAACGCCCCGAGTATGGATGACGGACACGTTGGTGTTCTGGCATGTAGCTGTCAATCTGTCGATTCAGATGACGACAGTGTCGTGTCAAGATCAACAGTCAGTCTGAACGCTCTGGTAGACCGACTGCCAGGTTGACAGCAGATGGTGACACAATGCCACTTACGAGATCTAAGCATCCAACTGCAGGTCGTAACCCAAATCCTCACAATCTGCCATGATTCGCCGCACTTAGGACGACCTAAATAACTTTACCACCATCCTTTGAAGAACTTAGCAAAACTATGTCGAACTTAGGCCCCATGCTTCAAACACACCACCTAATAGATTCCTACGCCATTGCCCATTGTAGTCCTGCTTAAAGATTGCATTGTGCACCTTTTGTACATTCCTGGAAGCACTAAATGTAGGACTGGTTGAATGGAAATGATATTTCTGCGAAGCATGGTATCACAGCTGCGAAATAATTATATTTGTCAGACAATGACCAGGTGCGTATGCATACAGGTGTAATTTGGCCTAAGTGTCAACATTGGCAATCGGCCGCGATTTATGCAAAAATGAAGGGGTGTCAGATTATAGACTGGATTGTAGGAGAAAGAGGTCATTTTCACGAATTTTATACATGACGTGTCAATGGAGACTAATTAATGTCCGAAATGTTCAATACCATGGATTAATAAACCTAGTGGGAAATCAAAGAAACGTTACAATGGCCGCCTTTGGGAAATCAAACAGTGGTATACACCCAGCTTGGTTGCAGGCACAGGTTACCACAAGTAACCGCAACTAAACGTTAAGAACTATTTCACATTTATTTCCTTGGATTCTGATCATTATTGATCAGTTGCTCATGGGATAGCAACTTTAAACAGGGGCAGGGTTATTGATTTAGCTAAATATTTCATCGAACTATAACTAATATTTTGTTCGTTTTTATTTTATGTAAGTATATGCCTATAAACCGCATCAGCGTCTAGGGGCGCTGGGGAGAACCTAAAGGTCGCTTCCCCATATGGTATCATCCTTCCCTGCGGTCACCGAGCAGGGCCCAGTATTGACGACCGCCATCTTTAAAAATGGCGGAATTAAATACCAGATGAGCGGACATTTTTATTGGGGTCCTAAAACATACACTCGTATACCACAATTATTGCTCTGCGTGGCGTATTTATTAGGACACGGGGATATTGAATCTGGCAGCCATTTTGAAAAATGACCTTCGTCAGGTTATGCCGTTTTTGGAAATTCCACCTAGTAGAATGTTAATAAGACTATATTCTTCAAAACAAGTCAAACTTTCTTAAGTACAAAATGTCTATAGGGCAGGGCCTGGGCTATACACCCCGGGCGCTAAGATAGGGGGCTCATGCAATAGAGGGAGGTCACGGGAGACTTCCGAGTGAAAACACGAATTTGTAATCTCTGCGCAAAAGCGATCTATTTTTGGCAATTCCTTGAAGCGACACATGAAAAAGAACTAGAAATGTGGGTGAATTGATCCAGGTGACAATATCGCGTCATGTGGTGTTGACAGGTTTCAGGTATTTAACATCGCTGGTGTAGAGATTCGAATCGTGTCGGCACAAGAATGTAATAGGAAATTCCGACATCAGTATAATAAATTCCCCATTCCCCAACTAGCCAAACAAATGTGGTACGGACGTACATAAAATAAAATAAGTCAACACACTGGCAATAGTATAAACACAATTTATATAGTTCCTGGATCGGTCCCATAAAATCTCACGGATAAACAAGTAGCGACATCATTGTAACCCAGATGAAAATTGACATTACATGGTGCTGAAGCGAGCATCACCAACCAGTCACAAGAGAAACTACATTAAAATTATGCACACAGTATAACGTACAGTTTCTTCTTGGCTGTAATTACGAGTTCTACATGTGATGTGTATCTAAACATACGTTATATTCATGCGTTTGTTCAAAATGCTGCCTTGACCCATATACAACGTTCAATACTACAAAACCACAACATCGAAAACCCTGCCTAATTACTCCATTCAATCGTGCCCCGGAGATATGTCAAGGGGCGAATTATTTCTGTACACAAACACAAGACAATCAGAGACATATATGCTAAAGTAGACGCATTCAGAGGAGTGACCAGCTGTTTATTATCGACACGTTAAGACATACATTGATACACCTGATGTGACAACTGCGCACCAGTGACGCTGCGTTTGTGTGTATTTGCTACAAACACTTCCAGGTGATCGGCCCGGAACCACCGGCCAATCAAACAGTACGACAGTCAACAAAGTACCGGGAGATTAACGAACATTCAACTGCAACTTGTACAGCAAACCCGAATTTGTAGAGCACCGTATTCAATGTGATTACAATTTACATACTATCCCAGTTCATGTGCGGCTCTCTATATAAAATCAAACACGACTATAATATTATTTGACGGCAGCCGGCTGCAATGTCCAACGAGCCAACTGCACCAAATGAAATGTTAATATCACGTGTTCACAGTTACATAATGTACATATTAAGTTTGGAGACATGTTGGTGGGCATTACATTATCGGCAGTAGGAAACATTATAAAAGTAGCTGTGACCCTTGTTTCTGGCGGGTACAATCTGTACATAAAACATTATATGCGGCCGACGTTTATCGTCTGCAATACCTGACCATCAGAGTACATGAGGTGAAATCAGCAAAATAACTTAAATAAATTGCAATTGGTAAAATATCCAAACATTACATGGCAAACATACTTTCATCATCATATTTGTTACTACTGCAAAACATTACTTTAATATTATTATTATCACAAACATCGTAAGTACGTATGCATTCTGTACACGTTAAGGTTGACAAGTTATTCGTGGAGGCCGAAAGACATTCCAGTATTAATAAGAAACGACTAGCACATATGAACTGAACTGTTGCAATAAATGCTTACCTGTGTGTTCCTCTGTACCTGAATCTATACACAACACATCATCATATACATGTATCAAGTTACAGCATACATATCATATACATGTCACAGTAGTAGTAGTAGTAGTAGCAGTAGTATTTAAAAATTTGGCTTCATTGTCCATTTTAATTTATCACCGTCCATAAATACACACACAAGGAGTGAATACAGTGTATCAGCATCAAAAGTATGGTCGCATGTAGAATAAACACAAACATAAATCATAGCAATGTTTCGACCACCGCACCAGGGTAGACGTATGCACAGCCACGCGCCCCGGTGTAGCGTACACAGTACATCGGTAACAAGTGTCATATAGAGAACATGAAATACAAGTGGAATGATACGTTCCAGACATATAAAAGCTGTAAATAAGCATACACGAGGAGGAATCATAAGTGAGCAACAGCATCAGTCATTTAGTAGTTGAATGCACTTGTCACTATATCGCTGAATACATCTATTATAACACGAACCCTGGAATCGTTGACGCGTGCATGAACGCACGCACGCACACACACGGATTCGAGGCAACGGACAAACACATCATGTGATCAAGAGAAGAGTTACAAAATATACTAGAGTTTATATGAAAGTCGGTTTTTCGCTAAGACCGCTACCGGTCCTACCAAGTGCAGTTGGTTTCTTCACGCAATACCGGGATTCCGTCATTTCTAATGTGCAAGGTTACCACTGTTTACACCCGGTGGATCAGCTAGCTGCCTTCGCAACAGTAACAAGTTCAGACTGACAACATGCAGCTCGCTTCCCTCCGCGATGTGTCCACGCACAGAAAGCTTGCTGGTCGTTAGTCGCAGCGATCGCAGCAACAGGTAACACGTACCTACGTATACAGGTGGCATATTTTTGAAGTCGACTAATACGTATACATGACATAGACAGAAAACATGCAGGTCCTACCATTGACCGTCAAAGAGCAACCGTGTTTGTGGAGGGTACTGTTCAGTGACAGCGCGCCCACGGCTGCGGGCTGCACAGGCAGTGATTGGCCACAGCACACACACGATACAACAAGAACACAATGTTAGCCAACATCCATTCAGAGCAGTATGCACAGTGCGTATGGAGACAACTCATCTCACACTGTATTACTCAACTCAGACAGACAGACAGACACACACATACACACAGACCCACACTGGCAGCAGGTGTTCTACACACGCATATTATAAAGGAGCAAACGGTTAATGACCTGAACTGTTTAAGCAACACGGAATTAAGACACGCCCACCCATCCCCATAATTTTAAGCAACGTATAATGCTGTGCACACGCCGAGTGGCCGACTACGGCCACTGCAGTAGCGGCACAGACGCTATGACAATAAGTACAAACGGCGATCGTGCTGGCATCTTCCGCTCCAATGCTGCCGGCTGCAGAGCTGACAGAGGCCGTGAAACGGCAACAAACACGCATGGATGAGCAGCAATAATCAATCGTCCAGCAAATTGTAGAGTAAGACATTCAGCAAACATTATGTGAGCTACGTACGACCTGCCAACAGAAGAACAAGAAAAACATGCACGATATTGACGTGTGAGGAACGGAGACGTCGGCGGCGGCTGCTGCTGTACGGTGGCAGACAGGGAAAGCACAAATGGCAGAATAAGAGAGCCGCGGGAAGTTCACCCCTTCATTTCCCTCCCAGTCGATTCACAGCAACAATACTAAGTGAAATACTGAAGTTATATCAACCAAAATTTCCTAAATTTTCAATTTCTTTACATGATATGTGATCAGATAACATAGTAGTATATATAATAAACTTTCATATGTTACCAATTTAATTGTAATCATACCTGTACATAATTATAGAAACAAACATATGAAGTGACATAAGTGGTCACAAAGCAATATTTATCTATCTAGACACACGATATCATGAAACATTTCATCAGCCAATAGAGCAACATACATCCTGAAAGAAAGGCAATTTGCATTACATTTCCACTTTAAATAAATAAGCCTCCAGACATCGTCAGTACTAGCATAAGATTTCTCCAGAAGCAACAATTTCAATGGCACCTTCAAGGATAGGCGAACAATATTTTGACACGAAAAGCAATGGTAAAAACATGAACAGAATCAGCTCAATATGATTGTATGTACGCAATGCATATAAACATACACCAATGACAAAAATGCAGTAATCAGATTAAAAATAGCCTGCGATGAGAATGAACAAGCACAGTTCATGTAAAAACTACACAAAGTGATAATGATAATTCACAATGGTACAGTATCAGTCATACAATGCAAGATGTAGGAACAATCTCGAGACATCAATGACCAATGGAATAAATGCATAGTTCGTGTGTTTACATGCCAGAGCAACTGATATGACGGTCGCAGTAATGACAGCGAGAGCATCTGCCTCCCAAATACGGTCGCCTAACATATTCAGCCCTGTCCCTCCTCGCTTACGAGTCCTGGAACAGAGCGGTGAATGAGGCACAGGCATGATGGAACATCAGTAATCCAGAGAGCAAATTCGAGACAGGAGAAACTGCATACAGGTAACGGTCGATGGCCACAAAATGCATGACGACAACAATAACACGAGCGGATCGGTACAAACGTTCGAGAATACCACTACACAAAGCAAATTCGCTCGATTCACAAAACTCCAACAACGATAAAACAACCGACTGATAATTTTGAATCTCAACAAACGGACTAGAATAAAACCGATGTAGCGACGCGTGGATGTATGATGCAGTGCTGGCGTTAGATCATCTCATTCGTGATCGTGACAAGACAAGGAGTGTTACAATACCTGCATGGCAACAAGTTGCCAGTGACGTGCCAGCTCCCGCTACTGCTGTGGCTGTTGTTGCTGGCCGCCCGCCTGTGCGAGGATCGCCTGTGCGTGCATGTGCATACCCTGTTGACGGTAATACTCGGCCCACGCCGCACTGTAGTCTAGCTGGCCTGTCTGTGGGTTCAGGGCTGTCAAACACAACACGAATGTCAGAACACAGTATACACACGCATGCACCGCCAATGGACATTACTTGTAATTGATTCTTCAAATGATGTTTTACCGGTGAGTTTTAAAGGACTTTCTTTTTGTTTTACTGTATAGCAAACACTGTTTTAACGTTTTGAAATTTATTATTTTTCTAAGGGGAATTTACCAAGATTCCTTCAATTCTGGTGTAAAAGATTACCAATGTTTAGACCTGGTGGATAACCTAGCTGCCGTCGGAGTTCACGCTTCCCTCCGTCCTTGTTTGTCATTTGTCACTGTCATTTGTCACTGTACAATCACAGCTCTGGATCAGACAATTCTGCAGCCAGTAGCTGAACGTGTCACACTCACCTGGCTGCTGCTGTTGCTGCGGCTGGCCTGGTTGTTGCGGCTGCTGTGTCGGCTGTTGCTGCTGCTGCGGGGCCTGTTGTTGCTGCTGTGGCTGTGGCATAGACTGAATGCCTTGGCCACCACCAGCCTGGCCATAATACTGGGCGTAGTAGGCCGCCCACGCAGCAGCATTCGCATCCGCTGCCTGTTTGTCTGGAACACCAACGCACCCACAACGTTCAACAGACAGAAATACAGACTGCGCAAACGACAGCTTCGGAATTCTCATAAAGACACCTATTATAATTCCCTCACAACCATATGGCATGCAGGACTTGCACATTTCTGATAAACAAACGGTAAACAGCGTTTTTTTTACAGAATTTGTTTACTTTTCTCAAATATAAAAATGAGGAACACACATCCTCCTTATAAATAGGTCAGAGGATACTTCCCGTCATCATCACATAACGATTTATGATAACCTGCCAAACCTAATTAACATGACACAATTAGCAATATGGATTCCAAAAGAATATTCCAATATATCTCTTCACCTACAAATAATATCTGCACATGCTTGGCATGATTTTAGAACTAGTACAACTAAGATACATGCCTCTGTTTAAACAGTAACGTGATATATACTTACTAGGATCAGCCGGAGCCGCTTGGTTCCACTGTTGGTAGGCATTGCCCCACCCCTGAGGGGCGTAATTCTGTTGTGGCGGTCCCCCGGGTCCACCAGGGCCACCCATGCCAGGCTGCTGGGGAGGGCTGCAAGGACACCAATGACAACTCAGGCAACTACTTCGTCTCCACACTTCACCACAGCAGTTAACTACTTTGTCTCCACACCTTAACCACAGCAGTTAACTACTTCGTCTCCACACTTCACCACAGCAGGCAACTACTTCGTCTCCACACTTCACCACAGCAGTTAACTACTTTGTCTCCACACTTCACCACAGCAGTTAACTACTTCGTCTCCACACTTCACCACAGCAGGCAACTACTTCGTCTCCACACTTCACCACAGCAGTTAACTACTTTGTCTCCACACTTCACCACAGCAGGTAACTACTTCGTCTCCACACTTCACCACAGCAGTTAACTACTTCATCTCCACACTTAACCACAGCAGTTAACTACTTTGTCTCCACCCCTTCACCACAGCAGGTAACTACTTCGTCTCCACACTTCACCACAGCAGGCAACTACTTCGTCTCCACACTTCACCACAGCAGGCAACTACTTCGTCTCCACACTTCACCACAGCAGGCAACTACTTTTCCCCCACGTTCACCACAGCAGGCAACTGCTTCATCCCCACACCTTCACCACAGCAGGTAACTACTTCGTCTCCACACTTCACCACAGCAGGCAACTACTTCGTTTCCACACTTCACCACAGCAGGCAACTACTTCATCTCCACACTTCACCACAGCAGGCAACTACTTCATCTCCACACGTCACCACAGCAGGCAACTACTTCGTTTCCACACTTAACCACAGCAGGCAACTACTTCATCTCCACACCTTCACCACAGCAGGTAACTACTTCATCTCCACACGTTAACCACAGCAGTTAACTACTTCGTCTCCACACCTTAACCACAGCAGTTAATTATTTCGTCTCCATACCTCCACCACAGCAGTTAACTACATTTACCACCGTTAAGTGTGCTGTACACACAAGCACTGTTTTGAAACGTGGTTCTTCAGGCTGGGTTGGTGGTTCAAATCAGTATTAGTATCAGTAGCAAATCATTCTACTTATTCCCTAGTCAGTTTATATTTCAACTCCATGTTTTGGTCGCTGTGAAGACAATTTCTTTGACACCTATTAGATGACAACATAGTAATTATTCTTCAGTGCTAACACTTGCTCATATAGGTCTGAAAACATTTACTAACAGAGAACAATTCTTCTCAGATTTTTTTTATGATACACAACTCATTCCTAACATCAAGTATCATCAACTACACCAGCAGATTCGCCACGTCACCCCTGAATTATGGCATTACACCCGTGAACTGTACAGCATGAACTCACCTTCCATAGTGGTCCATAGGCGGTCCACCCTGGCCCACCCCAGGACCTCCGCGGTTGCCGTTCTGTGGCGGGGGTGGAGGCTGAAACAGACAACATTTCATTCCATCACCGCTAACAAACGCATGCAGACGTAAGCACTTTCTTCAGTGAGCTCAAAGCACCTTTTCTGGAAATTTGTTGCAGGGGAAACATAAAAAAATTTGCTTCATTCTAGTTTCTGTGTTCATTCTAGTTTCTGTGTTCATTCTAGTTTCTGTATTCATTCTAGATTGACTATCAGAATACAATGAACAGGTTTTTGAATACTATGTAACATAACACATCAAACATCACTGTCGTTATGGGGAAAAGTTGGAATATGGTATCATCGTCCGGATAATATCCGCAACGTTTCTAACCTGCAGACACTGACAGATTGGCACAATAAGACATTCAGTGACACATGTCCAAATGGCACACAGTTGTACTGTACTCACAATGCCGGCCTTCTCACAGATCAGCTGCATAGCATGCTGGATCTCATCTGGGGTGCCTTCAATACGGAACATGCGTTCCCTCGGGTTCGGTGCCGGCTGACGTGATAACTCGATGTGGGCACCGGACTCGCGGTTCAGTTCACGGATTGTCTCTCCACCTGAATCACGGGATCATGCCACTCACTATGCTCAAGTTCAACCCACAGTAAATACCCCTAAGGAACAGGCAGGACATGATGAATCCAACTGATCTATAACGATAATTGTGCATTTTTAAGCACTAAATCACATATTGTGGATCACTGCACTGTACAAATAAGTGTACACAAATATTGCTAAATTTATTAATACAATAAAAAAATTCTTAAACCCCAAATCTGGCAAAACAAGGACTATGTGAATGCAGAGCATCAATAATGCCAATTCAAATGATGTAATGTTACCAATGTTTGAATTTGTCGGGAGGTCTACTATCAAACCCTGCTCATGGAGCCAACAGATGGCTCTGACAGTGTTAGCGAAATCTCCCGGTACTTTTGCACAAGCTGACACCTGGTTTCAAATGGAGATGCAAAACCAGGCTCTAATTATGTGCACATTTCAAATAATTACCTCTTGCAAATTTAATCTCTGCGTGTACGCTGGTGTGTTTTAGCAATATCGTCAAGTGTTTAATTACTGTTTTAAGTACTGTTTTATCATCTAGTGCCATTACCTGCCGTCTTAACTTATCTGTATATCCCTGTCGGTCTGCTACACCACGTTATGAGCCTGAGAATAAGGTCATTCTGATTCTTGAACAGTTAACTTTTAATGTGCAATGAACTACCGTCTTATTTTCTTGGTAGAACTGATCAACACAAAATAAATTTGCATGTCGGAAGGTCTACTATCAAACCCTGCTCATGGAGCCAACAGATGGCTCTGACAGTGTTAGCGAAATCTCCCATTTCTTTTGCACAATTCCGACACTCGATGTTCACATGAATGGAACACGAGCTATAATATTGTGCTACACCAACATAGTTTATCACTGACAAAGTCACCAAGATGAAGATGGTGAGACGGGTGTGTGGGGCTTCACTCAGGGACAGACAGCTCAGTGCAAAACGTAGAAGACGAGTTGGAAGAGAATCAACTGGAAATGTGATAGCTAGCTGAGGTGATGTTGCATGTAGAGCAAAATGATGACGTGGACTTAATTAGTTAATGTTAGTGGTCGAGGGTATTGCTCCCTTGGAAGGCCTAGGAAAACGTGTCAGGACTGTCGAGCCCGATGGGTATCAACCCACAAGACCTTTCTTAGGACCGTGCCACTTGGAGAAAGGCAATTAGGAGAAACGCGAACACAGCAGAGCTTGGATACACAACTGTAAAACTAGAATGACGACAGGCAGTTCTGACACTAGCTGAACTCAACCAATGAATTACTTACCCTTACCAATGACAAGACCACACTTGTCTGAGGGCACACAGAAGGTAGTATCCTCCTTGAAGCCTCCGCCACCACCGCCATCAAACCTGCCACGGCCTGGACCACCAGGGCCACGTCGGTCATCAAAGCCGCCACCACCACGCCCACGGCCACGTCCCATAGGTCCTCCACGGCCGTCGTTCTGGCAACATGACACAGTCACTGAAAGACTTGCACAGGCAGACAGCTGAACATTCTTCAAGACAGGTCAATATATTCAGAGTTTTTAACACTCCAAATACACAATTTTACATTGTAGGGCTTGTCAGCGACTCAGTGTGCTGTGCCAACTTCCTCAACACAAATCTTTGCAACAATTAAAACAATTCTAATTACACTCAAGATCCACTCCAATATAATAATGAAAGATCTATGCATAGATCTTACCAATTTTAATACACAAAGAAGTACACATCAAAACCACTGGCACAGATCACACGACAGATTCAGGTACAGTTCCTATACTTTGTCAGTTGCACCAGCCTAAGAACGTTACAAGTAGAACTTTGAGACAAGACCTTAACCTATGCAACCAATCAAGATATGTACCAGAGCATTCTGCACCAGTTCCTGGATCATGTTCGCTGCCATGTGCATCTTCTCTGTCGTTCCCGTAACGCTGCACATGCGGTCAGGCCCATTGCCTTCATCTACAACACAACACTCTCGATACAACAGTGAAAATTACAACTGTCACACATCTCAGTGCTGAACAGCATACAATTTGGTTTATGTGTCGGAAGGTCTACTATCAAACCCTGCTCATGGAGCCAACAGATGGCTCTGACAGTGTTAGCGAAATCTCCCGGTACTTTTGCACAAGCTGACACCTGGTTTCAAATGGAGATGCAAAACCAGGCTCTAATTATGTGCACATTTCAAATAATTACCTCTTGCAAATTTAATCTCTGCGTGTACGCTGGTGTGTTCTAGCAATATCGTCAAGTGTTTAATTACTGTTTTAAGTACTGTTTTATCATCTAGTGCCATGACCTGCCGTCTTATCAACTTATCTGTATATTCCTGTCGGTCTGCTACACCACGTTATGAGCCTGAGAATAAGGTCATTCTGATTCTTGAACAGTTAACTTTTAACGTGCAATGAACTACCGTCTTATTTTCTTTGTAGAACTGATCAACACAAAATAAATTTGCATGTCGGAAGGTCTACTATCAAACCCTGCTCATGGAGCCAACAGATGGCTCTGACAGTGTTAGCGAAATCTCCCGTTTCTGTAGCACAAGCTGACACCTGGTTTCAAATGGAGATACAAAACCAGGCTCTAATTATGTGCATGCTTTAAAAATAAAATCAACGTCAGCTGGAATTAAACTCCAAGAAACTTTGTTTTTGCGCACACATTATATCGACTAATAATAATACCACCTGGGAAATTACCAACACTTATTGAAACTCACAACTCAAAACACCTTTGTTTTACAAGTACATTGCCAGTTGGTAGATTTCATGCCAATGAACCGAACAAATACAGAAAGAAGCGCACACAAAAATCTCACGGCATGCTCTTAAGTCAGTGCAATGTATAGAGAAATACCTGGCTTAAATTGAACGCGTGCTCCAGTTTCCGACTGGATCTTCTTGATCATATCACCTCCCTTGCCGATGACAACTCCGACCAAATTCCTTGGAACCGGGATCTGAAAACACAGCAAACAAAGTAGAAAACGTGTCTTTCTAATTTCCTACCAAAGCCACAGCATTACATGTCTTGGACGTGTTACAATTAAAAACATGGTTCCTTACCTCCATCTGGTTGCGGCCTCCAGCGCCATAGTCACCTCCGTAACCCATCTGAAACATTAACGGAAATAAAGTCGTTATGGCCACAAATAGTGTACTAACAAGGCTAAAATACATAAGATTCCCACCCAAGTTCTTATTTTATTATCAATATTATAAATCATTCACCGACCCAAGTTAAAAATGAGCCAGTTTCACTCAGAAGTCCCAATTGTTAAATCAAGTATCGTTGCTGAAAAACTATAATTTATAAATATGTGATATGAGTCAGTGCTATGTTTTCAACAGTAACTAAGCACCAAATGCTGTGTGATCTACTCACATTCTGCATATCTTTTTCTGCCAGTAGATCGAGCACCATCTCCTTTGCACGCTGCAACAACGAGTGAATGACCATTGAACATTTTTGTTAAACTAAATGCAACCAAAACATCATTTCTTTAGAAACAAAGTACACAGTAAATTACACTGACTTTTACTGAATTGACGATAATCACATTGTAAAGGGTGCATTGGTCTATCAGGCTTTTATGCAGGATAAATTAATTCCAATCCAAAAAATTACCAGTGACCTACACCTATACCCTCTCCAAAATTTCAGCCAATCCAAAACAACTCTACTGGTCCAAAAGCTGGGTGGGCAGGCCTTATGAAAAAGCTACGCCACCCACACAAAGCATGATGAACTAGTTGAAATGATGGTGATCAGCACTACATTTTCTTCCATGGTCTCCCACAATGGGCCGAGGGAAGAAAGGAGACATGTTACTACACAGTCCTGGTACCCACCTGACATCTCATGGCCTCGCCAGTGATGCGCAGAGGCTTGTCATGATGAGTCGGCTGGTTGCTGTCCTGGATCATCACCATCTTCACACCAGCCCTCTCCTGCAACACAACCACAAGTGAACATCACATCACATCACATCACATCACATCACATCACATCACATCACATCACATCACATCACATCACATCACATCACACACAATCAACAACTGTTGCTAATGCGTCGAACTGAAATGTCTATGTCAAACAAATTGAGTCTTACATGTTCCAGAAATCGTTTAAAAACCACACTGCACGTCAGGTGTCGGTACACAACAAGACAATAACACTAAATGGGTCACATTAAAGCCATCACATAACATCACTTCAAAAAGCAGTTCTATTTCAAACAAGTTGCCACAACGTATAACAGTGAATGAGATGATCAAGCCTCCAACATCAGCTTGTTTAACCCTCTTTAACTCTACACAAATAAACAATGTGAAAAACCCCACCTGCAGCTGTTTGATGGTCTCGCCGCCCTTGCCAATGATCAGGCCAACCTTCATGCCTGGGATCATCATTTCTACCATTGTCGCGTTGTCTCCCATCGTACCATCCAGCATACCCTGCCCCTTCTGGATGATGTTACCAATCAGCTCCTGTGCCTTCCTAACAACCGACATCAACCATTAGCACAGCCACAACGTTGCAAACGAAAGTGGCAGAAAATCATGCAATTTCAGGAGCCCAATATTCACCCAGCCACTAAATTTCTACAAGTTACAGGATAACCTGTCAAGCTTTGTTACAGCACGCATTTACATACACATTTACACTACCAATGTAGATCAACTTTTCCTGCACAAATTACTTGTTTGAATACCAATTTTTCTTTGCAACAATTTGCATATGATACAAGTGTTTGAGTTCTCGTCTGATCTCATATGCACATGGTTTATTCCTTACACTGTGCACATACGATAGCAAGTAGTGTCTCAGATGGTAACATGTCAACTTACTCGATAGCCTCGCGGGTTCCAGTCAACGTGCACGGCCTCTCAGACATGCCACCACTGTCTACAAAGTCAACCAACACAGCACAGTAAGTAGATGTGCAGATACACCAACACAACGCGAATCATTGTGCGAACATGTTTAGTAGTAAACATCAACAATTAGATAAAGTTCTGTTAATAATCACTGGCAAAGCAAACGGCAGCAAATTTAAACAAAAGTGCAAGGTAAGCATTACTTATTTAACCATCTAACTCTGCATGTTACGCCATATATAAAAACAATAGCTGTCTGCAGCAATAAAGCCATACCTTCCAGGTTAATCTTGCAGAAAACATTTAACCACAAGCTGGCCTCAAAAGTTACAAATCCACAAAAACTACTGGAATATAAAAAACTTGATCACACTTAATCTTTCTTGAAAAACAAAACCCAGCAGATCCAACTACAAAATACCTCCGACATTGAGGATTTAGTCAACTGATCCAACAACAAAATCGACACCAATGTCCCAAGTATATTTTGTTTACCCTTTGAAACTACCTATATCAAAAGCATATCTTATCAGCTAAGCACTCTCCGTCTAGTTACACCAAAGTGGCTAAACCTGTTGGCCCTACCGGAACCTAGCATCACCCAAGGTTAAGGAGGCAACCCGTCAGGACAGTACGACCAAAACATGAATACAGATGCGCAGCATGGAATCTAATACACAGAATCAACTTGGGTTCGAGATTCAGCAAAGCATGGTTTGTTTTGTCCTGTACACCGAGATACAAGCAGTGTGACCAGCCTCCTCCATAACCTTGGTTGGCAGTCACTAGAATGACGGAGACGTCTCCATCTCCAACTCACCTTCTTCTACAACATAAAACACAGCCTATTGGAAATGACCGTCCTTCCAGAGCGCCACCCCAACGCAATCACATCATTCCAACCCACACAAAGGCACCGATAACAACCAGGCCCTTAGTCTGAGTTAGTCAGAAATGTTGTGGCAATAACAAAGTGTGTATTTTAGCATGCAAACAGCCTGTATTGAAGCCATTCACATCAACCATATCAACTATTGGCTAGCTTAGTTTGTCTTTGCTAAAGCAGCATAATTTGAGCCATTTGTTCTACTATCAGTTGTTAATGTGGGCCGCTAGACTTTCATGACATGAAATATTAGTTGTTAACATAGTGGCTAGCTGGAACCCACTTGTCTTATCAATTGAAATTACCAATGCAGGCCTGTCATGAAGATACAAACATTGAGGAATGTCTTACACACTAAATCTGAGCTTTTCCTTCCCAATTGTTGGGAGTAATCAAACATTTTCCCCACGACCAGGGCACGATTTCACAGTCCGAAAAAGGTCCTAAAAATCACTGGGGACACTGATAAGGAGGTTTTGTTTACGTACCAGGAGCAAACTGGACCTTGCATCCGGTCTCCGTCTGAATCGATGCAATCTGTTCTCCGCCTTTGCCGATGACTGTCAACAGGACAAGTTTCCATAATTACTAGACTTGCACAATAACAACATTTCTACAAAACACTGAACACGCATTCATGGCATAGCAATGTAATATCTACTTTGAATCACTTGCCAATACCTTTTTAGTGATACAAATACAATTTTATTGGAATAAGCCTATTTCAAACCTACTATTATAAGCATCATATCAATGAAGGAGACACCAATCACAACACAAGACAGCACTTACTGAGGCCGACCATCCTGTCCGGTACGGTCAGCGTCTCCGTGGTAACGAGCCCGAGACCCGAGTGGGCGCCACCCATGCCCATCGGCATCTGTTGCACTACCTGCTGGGCACTGCCCGTAATTCCGAGCTTAGCATTGATCTGCGATGCAGCAGCGGCAGCCTGGGCCGCTGCAGCGGCAGCCTGTGATCTGTGGGAAGACAAGTCACCGTCACCGCTACAACACAACAACAACAGACGGTGAGTCTCCCTACATCACACACAAGATCTGCGCCACCACCACCCACGTGCCGGTTAACGCAATCTCAACACAAGCTTTGGTGAAAAGTGCTAGGGTGGCGATATCACAGTTGTGAGCGATATCTACGTCAAGGCGCTCTCAAATGAGTATCAGTGTCATGCAGATGAAGCATCATCATAACCAATGTTACAAAACCACATAACAGGCCAATTTATTATTGCAGATGTTGTCAAATTATAATTACCGTGGCTACGTCACGCAACTTACTTTTGTGTATTTCTTACAAAATGTGTACAAGTAAAATTCAAAGTACACACTACACCGGTGTAAGCAAAATTCCAAATACACCAGCATATAACGGCTAAGTTGTGTCTAATAAACATCGAATAAACATGGTATTAGCTTAGCTAAATTCTATCATCCAGATAATGAGCCACCTTTCCCCGAAAGCATGCCTTTTGTATTATAAATTCTGCCTCAACACCAGTATCAGACATATTAGCAAGACGGCAACTAGTCCTGTGAAAAATTGACATAACTAGAAATGAAAGTTGTGTGTAAAGAATGACACATGACAAGACGAAAATAGAACAAATGTGACCTACCTTTGATCAGCAATAGCCCGCAACTGGGCCCCAATGTCTGCAAAACAACACACACAAACCATTAGCACTATGTCATCCATCCAAAGAGAACAGATGATTTTTAAACTCACTATCTACCAACATGACGAGTTCCCTTCCTAACTAAAGATATCCACCCCTTCTGATCAAAAACCACAGGCACATGCCAAGCTACAGTGCAATGCATCATTCAAATACCCTACTGTGTATGCGGCAAAGCAAAATTAAGACGAGTTGATAACTGCAGCAGGGCTGCACTGCTCATTGGCGTTCATAAACGCAGACGTTGGCAAGAGTGATGAGAAAGCTCGAGCAGTTTGGTTGTTATTGTTATTAATGCGCAGCATGTAGTAAATGAAAGAATAAATTGCATGTGTAGAGAGTCGTGCAACTTGTAACCCTCGTGTTAGCTTAACGATCCAGTTAGCCTACACCAATACATAACGCACACATGTAATACAGAACAGTAGAGCTACATGGAACGCGATCCAAGTGGTTCAGGTAGGAAGTCAGTTTCTTTTTACAAAGAACGACAGCGATATGTGCAGGGCTCCTACCTAGACACACATGAATATACTTCACATGCTGCTACTAGTGTGCATTGTTTGGTCACTGGACCCTGCAGGTGTTCGTAAGTGGGCAACCCCTTCGTACATTTTGAAATTTGCAGTCGTGTTAATCAATAGTAATAAACAGGATAGCCAGAGAATCGAGCGCAACAAATATAAAATATATGAGAAGTGGTAGGAGCCCGAACATAACATGTATCACCAAGATGAACAGTAAATAACAGACGCAATCAACAATCAGTACAAAATAGGTTGAATGGTAAATATGCATCAAATACAAGACATGTATCTTTCGCAATTATTATCCAACAGCATCAAAGATACAAGAATGAGTGAAAACAAACAATCAATACACAGAATGATGACATTCAAAGGTCATTACTGAATTTCCATGAAAAACATTTCAGGTGGGTTGACGTTCGGACCCCAAGCCCTAGACAAAAATATGCATGTAAGAAAACAAACGTAAGACGACACCAGATTCATTAATTCACAGCAGATTGGCTGTTCATTTCCTATGCTTCATAGGGACATGGGTAAAAATGACAAAAAGGCAGCTGTTCTGTACCACATATATCCAACCCTATCGACCGTCTTTCACCCTCACGAAATGCAATGATATAATGACATCGGTGACAAACAGAACAGGTCTGTTAGCCTTCCTGCATGTACGTTCATAACAGACATCGTCACGATAAATCACAAGAGTAGCATATCCATTACACATGGCCAATATGCAGCACAATTATAGTATACATGGAAAAACATGTTTGGGTTAATGCAACACGTTCAATTCGCAACAATGAAAGAACACAACATGAGACATTCATACATGATGGAAATATCGAATGACAAAACAGAATGTGCATTTTTTATGTGACAGTTACAACTGCATAGCGTAACGATTTTAGCTCTGCTACATGAGGTATTCCACTGCAGCAATACCGTGCATCTGCAATAGGCGAGGCAGACTGTGGATTCAGAACACTGCACAGTAGATGCAGTGGAAAACGTTAAACCAAGCAGACCAAAGAAAGGCGCACAAAACGAGCCTCGAGAAATTTACATACTAACCAAAACAAATTAGCCATCTTTTGGTTGCAACGGGTCAAATTTGCACTCTCTCTGCACCTGCTTTATAAGATACGACTGGTAATGAAGTAAATGAACCACCCCGTAACGTAATTACGTAACCCAATGTTAACTCCCCAGCCTTCTTACTTTATTATCATTGCAACTGTGGCATGTGTGTATGTATGTGTGTGATTCGGGCAGGTGGTGACGGTGGCGGAAGGGATCAAAAGGTCAACTGGCAGTGGTGGCGTGCTCTGCTACTTACTGTCAATGTCACTGATTGCAGCGTGTTTCTTTGGGTCTGGTTGGCTTTCTGGGGAGAGAACAAAAGCAAACCACAAAGAGTTAGACACCATGTAGAGGTGGCAACGGCTGTCGGGCGTGTAGTGCCAGGGCTTGAACGCTTACCTACTGGTCCTGCTGCTGCTTCTTGCGTCTGGCCTGAACAAGCCGACGAATGCGACTACCGCGTCAGGTCCATTTGACATGCTCGTGGCAATTCAAAAAGCTGAAAGTACTGGCCCTGACCTCAGCGATCACAGACCTCAGGACCAGCGGATCGGGTTCAACCCCCGAGTCCACCAACATGCCTTCAGTTACAACATCATCACAGGTGAGACAGACGCTAACAACGTCGGGTGTTGGATAGTCGTAGGATGGAAAATATGGTACAGCACAGAACCGCCACACCTTTCTAACGGGTTACCCGGCTAACTTACACGCCTGCACTGATTGGTTCGTGGGGGGCGGCGCTGAAAACAACAGCTGCAATGACAACATTCACACAACCAATCGTTTCCCCAGCCACTTCTTTCTCTCTGTGCCTTGTCCGACAACCTCTGGTCCAGACTGCAAAAGACACTCGCAATCGAGGGATACACCTGATGAACTGAACCAGGCACTCAGAACATATGTGGACTGAGGCAAACAATGTCAAGCTCGTCAACAAGATTTTCAATTTTGAGAATTGTAAGCTGACAACATCACGATGTAAGTTACACAAAATTTGAAAAACTTCATGTTGTTTGCAATAAGAGAAATACCTTTATACCAGTAACATTCATGCCTTTACCAGAACCTTCCAACAGGAGAAACTATGACAACATTTAGACTACAAACACTAACTAGACTACAGAAAGAATTCACTTAAGAAATGTCAACACCGCTACTGTTATTACCTGAAGAGTCCTCAAATGATCTCTTCATGGATGCCACATCATTTCCACTGGGTGGTGCAATTTTGGCTGCGATCTGTGCAAATAAACATAAGAGATTCATCCTTGGCCAAAAACGCAAATATTTTAACTCAGAGTTCATTTACATTTTTAAAGGAGGGTGATAGTTTTATGTAGAAACCCATCCACCCATCATTTGGATGGGTAAAACCAATTGTGAATGGATAGATATATCATTGGACCAGTAAAAAAATGAATGAACAAAAAAGGTATCCAAAATCATATATATTGTCAGTTCTGCCTTAAAAATTGGACGTCACGTGTGTTTGTAATTTATTTCAGGTCATCTCAATTGGCTTGTATCTATATTATGAGTTTGTAATATATACATGTCCAACAAAAAGTACGACTGGACTTTTTTTGACCTGCATAAGATGCTGAGGATGGTTGCCGTTTTATGTTATGTGCATCTTTCAAGGTTATCTCTACATCCAGTGTGCATACTGCTGGGGAGACATTAATGTGCCTATTTTTTGCGACTTGTCATTTCAACAGTGCTAGCGGGAAGTAATGTTGCTTGCTTGAGCAGTGGTGAAAATTCAATAAATATGCACTTATGCAGAATTCGGACCCACCTCAATTTTGCTATTATAACTGTAAATTTGCCAACATCTGATACCTGATTTTGTTAATTTAACATCATCTTGCGCATATTTTTGTTTTATAAACAGGCAACAGCACATCTTAGCAAGACTTTTGAGTTTGAAAAGACAGCGCAGGCGGCATATACAAACTGTTTATTGCTCATTCCATGTGTACAACGCAATGACACATGCACCGCTGCAACTGGCACAAATCGGAGCGTTATTTTGGTATCAAAATGCAATATTTGCGAAACATGTATATCTGGGAATGCTGATTGGTCATGTTTAGTATTAAGAGTTTGTATGAGGCATTCAATACAGGCAAATATACAGTAAAAACGGCCAAATTTAGGTGGGTCTGAATTCTGCACAAGTGCCAACAAATCTGCTGTACAACCACTCAATAATTATCGGGCATTAGGATTACCTGATGTTTTTTTTTATTATATCCCCATGATTTTAGTAGTGATTTAGACATTTAGTTATTACAATTATTAGTATTCCTTTAGCAATAAAATTATACATCATTTTTATTTATAGTAAACAGCAGCAGTTATGATTTCTATTGGAACGGTATGTTAGAAAAATTTTACTGGGTACTTTGAGGGTAAATAATAGAATTAATAAATAAATAAGAACACAATACTTTAATACTGAACATTCAACACGATATAGGGTGAAACATGCCAAAGTACAGATGCTATTGAGGGGACCAGATAGTGTGATCAAAAAGTTCTTTTGTATAATTTTCTAAGTCAGATAATTTTTCTGTTCTATCAAGTCTATCTCATAATCATTCATCATCAGATGAAAGTCTTGCTCATTAAACATCCCTATTTTATCTAAATTCATCTACAAATCCAGTTCTGCTTGAAACAATAAAGTAATGCTAAATTATTGCGACTTTCTTTCGTTTTTGTCTAGACTAGAGAACGCAAATTTGTGGCGCGGAAATTAGGAACAGGGCCTACATGTTTGCGCCCGTATAAAAAGTGCTAACACCTCAGTTAAACGTACATAGGGCTTATTAATTGGCCTAACCACAGAGATTGTGAATACATAATTTTGACTACACGTGTATGCATCTCACTCAATTTTCTTTTGACGTTTTACATTTTTGATCACTACGCAGAAGCCAGGAGCTTCTCCCACCACGAGGTTCCGTTGACCTACATTTACCGGCTAAAAAAGATTCACTATTAAACGTGCATAGTGTTATTAAAACATGTAACAAACACTGTATATTGCTTCACCACACCTGTCTTGCTTTTGCTATCGCATCATTAAGGGGAGCTTGGCTTCCCATACCGCCAGATTGTTGTGTAAGCGACGAAAAATCCATCATGATCACAACCAGTTTGCAGCGCCTTCTTCGATCTTACGAGCTTTCACGTGATTGGTCTAAAATTAAATATATTTATAAAAAGATAATTATTTGTCCATTCGATATACTATTATTATTGACACATTTACGTTTATTTAAATATATCAGCATATATGCATTTAATAGTGTAATATTTCTGCATTCCTATGTCATTTACGTCGATTCATTTGAGTAAAATGTTTGCGTTTTTCCGTATTACTGAGAAGCCGGCTGTAGAGAAAGAACGAAATACATGTGGTAAAACGAAACGACTCAAGAGCCTTTGAAACTGTTTCGTTTCACAAGGCATTTGGGACGCCAATATTAGTGGGAAACTGGGAATATGGAAATTTGTATTTAAACTGAACGCCGTCAAAGCATGAAATAAATGGCAACTAAGATGCTTCCTTGCAATGTTCGTATATAGCTAAACATATCTGACAACACAAAATTGTCTTATCACCCGATTGTGTTTTAATCGTAATACGTAGGCTAGCCTAAGGCGCAATTACTTGTTTGGGGTGAACATCCCAGCTAACAACATACGTGATGGCTGGGTTGGTGGCAACGTTATTTAATGCATGGCCTTTCTAATAGGTTGGATTCGAACGCGGTAAGGTACACGTGGTGAGATAATTATAACGTGGCCACCACGTTGCCACAGACACGTACCATTACGGAGAAACGTAACCATATTATTTTCTAGCAACAAGATAGGTCTGCACCTCGTGGATTGACCGAGCTTTTGGGGACGCCAAAAGTTGTGTTACCGCGTAAATTTAATATAAGAGAGGTGAAATTTAACAAGTTACAGGCCATTCATGGACAGGCTAGCCTCGATCAACTAGGCTCCGTCAGGTGGCAGCACTTTTCAGACCCTCTACTCTTATCGGCGTTGTTACGCAGCCAACCGACGTATGTGTCTATCTCCCTTCACCTCTTCGACTTTCCTCCACGTGTTTGCCCATGCTGTAATCCTCATTGCAACCAAAGTAACCAATATCATAAAGACTGCAAAAACGTCCTTCTACCAACATGTCATCCAAGAGAACACCAGAAATCGACGGCACCTGGTGGCGCGTCAAATCCACAGGAGCCGACAAAATCAGTGCTAGCTAGGCTGCTGAAAGCAGCTGCGCCTGCCACCACAGAGTCCGTCACAACACTCATTAACAAAAGCATTGTGAGTGGAAAAAATCTAACCTTGTGGAAACTTGAGAAAATTACCCCGATACACAAGTAGGGACATATTGAAAACGAGCAAATATCGACCGATATCAGTCTCGTGTGCTTTCAGCTAGATATTGTGGACACTATCAGTCTCGTGTGCTTTCAGCTAGATATTGTAGACACATGTACATGACAGCCTGTATATCTATCTCATGTCTCACAACATGCTCAAAATGGTCAATTGAGTTTCCGTGCTAAGCACTGAGCGAGACAGCACTGTACGTCCCACATGGTATTGCATAAGTGGGCGGCGACGATTGATAAAGCACATGTGAATGGAGTAGAGCTGTTAAACCTGCGTAACGTTTTTGATCTTGTGAACCACACAGTTTTACTGGAGAAACTGGCTATGTATGGATGTGAGTGAGTGAGTGAGTTTATTTGGTAAAACATTATACTACATGCACATAAAAGAATTTGTGTACAATGCATAAGCAAATAACGAAATACGCATATATATATATATATATATATATATATATATATATATATATATATATATATATATATATATATATATATAATATTTACCGAGGATATAGACACATTAAAGCACACAATACTACACATGTTTCCAATGTGGTCCTCCAAAAAAAATTATTTAGAAAATAAAAATACATAAATAAACACAGTAATACAATAATTAAAAGGTAAATATTTTCAAAAGACAGGTAAACAAATGTCATCAATAGGACAATGTGCTAACATAACAGGTGATCTATTAAAATATAATAACATGATAGTATATAATAACATGATAGTAAATAATGTTCACAACAATCAATGCGATGATTCTCGTCATATCTATCAGAGCGTAAACAGTTTGTCTTGTTCAATGGCAAACAATTGGATGTCTGAAATAACAACTCGAGGCTCTGTTTTGGGATCATTATTTTTATTGCAATGTGGACATGTATGCTGACGATTCCATCCTCAGTGCCTGGGGCAAGAACGTACAGGAAATCGGACTGACGCTAAACAACGACCTTCAAGACATCTCCAATTGGTGTGACGAAAATAGGTTGGTCTTCAATGCTGAAAAAACGAAGATCATGATCGTCACGACCTGGCAAAGTGGCAACACCTTGACAACAAGGATATCAACATCTCCATCAAGGGATACAAACTTCAAGTAGTCGAAAGTGAGAGGCTACTTGGGCTTCAAGTGGATAATTTACTTGCCTGGAATGCCCACACAAAAGACACACAGCACAATTTTCGAAAAACTCGCACTTCTTTACGCCTATATGCGTCGTATCGGCGCGGACCCGACTTTACCAGGCAGCGCAGAAGCACCGACTAGTCATAAAGGCGGAATAGCACGCGACGCAATTATTCGTGTGACACAACATAATTATTTGGATCGTGACGTATTTCTATCTAAGACACGACACAATTATCTAAGACACGACTCAATTTGAATTATGTCGGGTCGTTAAATGCTCGTCGTGCACTAAATCAACCAATGGCGGCATGGTTCTCTAGAGCCGCTACACCGCATTTCTTTTAAGGTTGTTTCTTTAATATACGTGTAGTCGAATATAACCCGCTATTTCCTCTGGTGATTCAATGTTTTGTCTGATAATTTTATTTTTAAATACCAGAACAGATTATCCGTCATGGCATCCTTCACTGGAACCTCATGACAGCACATGCATGTCCACTGGACTAACATCGTCCAACGTTCGCCCTCCTGGGGTGCGTTAACTTTCCACGTGGGTAGGAGTGTGCAATCGATGGTTACATAACCTAACCTTGATCTAGGGAAGTATTTAAGAAAGGCACCCCTTTTAAAAATAATTTCTTGCAAAACCTGTCCCGAGCAGTTACCAACATAAGCCGATACCAAAATATATGCGATATGTAACCTTGGATGCTGATATAAAAACCTCTCCTTATTCTAGGGAGTATTCCTTAAAAAACCATGATACCCTTGTTGGGGGAACTTCTATGTAACATTTATCCGTGTTGTAGGGAGAACATGTTAAAATTAGACCCTCGATATAGAGGAGATTCAGTCAAAGAACAGCCCTTGAACTCGCCACAACCACAGTTACTGCTAGAACAGACAGTCCACCCCAGCCATCCCCGGGATGCACGTCACTGTCAGTGAGTCAGTAGTGACAATTAGTCATATAATCCTGCACTACGCCTACATCATAGGCAATGAACCCAGGATAGAATGAGTGGAAGGTAGAATCTCAGGAGTGTGGAACGTTAGTGTTGGCGGTTTCTACAGACACTCCAGAGAAAACGTTGCATTACAAACTATTTGAGATAATGCGTTCTGGAATTTGAAAATAGAATTTGTCAGACAAAACAACGGGTTATGCTCGATGACAAGTATACTACAGAAACAAACTTAAAACACAATACGATGTAGCGGCCTCTAGTTCGATCTACCCGCCATCTACAACTGCAGCCCGGATGACCGGACGTCACGTGCGATTAAGACGCGACACTAACTTACGTGTCATCGAAACATCCCACCGCGTGGCTGTCCTCGGATGGACATTATTTAATCTTTAAGCAACTCTAAAGATAATTTCCCTAACTTATTTCGATACTGATCGGTCTTAGATCCAAATTCTTACTCTCGTTTGTTCTGTGTGAAACGTTTATTAGAATATGTGTTCAGGACATTGTGATGGTCAGACGGTCGCCAAACCTCTCGCTGTACTGTATGATCCATCTGACAATGCCGATGTGCCGCGAACATATCTAATAGCACCTCTCCCTCGTCTTCCCACGGCATTTTCGATATCATACAAGGGTTGGGGGCGACCCTAAACCTTCTGGATTGTTACCACAAAAAGACTGGTGCTGAAGCTGCGATTGAACTTTTAGCCGTGACAAATATAATACGTCAAACGCACCCATGCCGCGGGCGTGCAAAGTACACGGTGGTATCCTTTTGAAAACCCACCAATGTGTCAATCCATGATATGCTTCTTTAGGTTAGATTGCGTAAATATGTTTATTACATGGTCACACACAATTGCCGTTCGATTTCTTCGGTGCATCAATAGTATTTAAAGTGGTGTCAAACTGTTGTCTATAAGTTTATTGTGATAAATTTGTCCTATGACCTATGATTAATACTAGAAGAGTTTTCAGTAGAAGAAATAATTATGCAATCATTTACGAACAATTACCACATAAATCAACTACGATAACGACATAAAGTTTCTTTTGATATTAGCGGTAGTTCAATTGGTGTTTTCGTAATTAGTTGCGCAACTTTAATCGACCGCAAGATGTAGAAATGCATGCGTTGTTCGGCGAACCGTGACGGCACGCTTACGTCGGCGAACCGTGACGGCACGCTGACGCCAATCGATAAATGACAGCAGGTGGCGGCGTGGATGTACGATCGCAGCTAGAACAATGCTTACAATGGCGCTCAGTCGATATGGCGAGAGGCCAGCGAACGTGGATCTGGCTATGCGACACTACTGAGTGAGTGAAACCTAGAGCACACGTCACAGGGAATATCTAAACAAAATGTTGCAGCATCGTCGAAGAAGAACGAAACTGGCCTGTTGCCAAGGAGGTTAGAAAGTGAAGTGATCACAACTACGTCACGGTGAGTGCATTTGTCACGACAACAAGGTACGCTTGGGAACTCGCAGTAGCAACTGACGCGAACCAGTGATAACGCGGCTAAATGCAACGTAGGTAGAGTCTACGCATGTGTCAGCTGAAACTGCGTTGAACGTAATATCCAGTAGACCGACTATCTGGAATAAGTCGACACAACAACGTTCCACGCATTATATTTATATGATAGATATAGTATAACATGAAATACAATATAATAATATAAGTATAATTTTATATTATATAAGTATATGGAGCGACAGCTTGTCATCCACGAAGGAATATTACAAATTAGTTCGTACGCACACACATAAGCACGCACGCATGCACATCACACACAGTCATACACACACAGTCACAGTCCACACGCACACGCACACGCACACGCACACGCACACGCACACGCACACGCACACGCACACGCACACGCACACGCACACCTGCCAATTAAAGTTCCAATCTTTTTTCAGTTTGGAATGTGGCACAACAAGATTAAACATATCATATAAAGCAGGTGATCTGTCTCGTATTGCAAGTCGGGACTGGTTGTCTTGCAAACAAGCATTAGTTACTCAATCATGTAAACATAGGTAATTTGTATCTAATACTCAGGGTTGCTCAAAGCGCACTACACTTTTCTCTCTGGCAGACCTGTTTAATTGAACACCATCTCGACTTCTCCAGCCGCGCTGTAATTAATGCGCGAGGACTATTCACATACAAATATCCACCACTGTCTACAACCATGTAGTAATCCATACAGCTGAGTGAACTGTAGCAAAGTAGAGTGAAAAACATGACCCAGATTTGACACGGCAGCAAGGGATTCGAACCCGGGTTCTATTACAAATAGTCGAGAATCCGAAGCTTTAGACATTGCGTCACCGCGCTACTGGGCCTACATATACTCTAGTATCACAGTGTGTTATTGGTGACACGTTCTTTCAATACAGGGTACCACTGTCAGTCTTACATTTTTGCACGTGACAATTTCCAAAAGACAAAAACAATAATAACATAGACATGTGGAACTATGCAATACATAATATGTTGATGTCTCTTTTGATATTTGTGTATTTTAACGCTTTGAACATGCATTAAGAATAACATATTATTGTTGGTGACATCGTTTTGCCCAGTTGTCAAATATTGCAATGCTTAGTACTTCATCCCATTCACAGTAGGAAAGTATATGCCTAATATCCATACTTCTATCTATCTGTAATCATTACTGACGGTCAACTTTTTGTCTCACACAGAGCTCAACGTACTCAACGAAGATCACTGCGACTTTCTCGCTCATACTCAGATCTGGACATCGTTTACACAGTCGACGATGTCTTCACGTCAACTCTACCCGGTATTGTTGTGGTTCCTTTTGTCGCAACAAAAAACCACGGCGCAGCCAATCAACATACGAACATTGCAGAGCAACGATTGCGAGCAGACGACTTCCGGTGGCCGCACCATGTACTACGCATGTCTGGGAGAGCCGATACATCTGCTGAGAAGCGGCAACTCGAACTTCAACCTGACGGTGGAGCCAGCTGATAGCACGTGCGGGTCACCGGTGGAGACCTTCTGTACACTGGTAAGAGGCGCAGAGGTCGAATGTCGCCCAGAACTGTGATTTTGTACTGGCGGTTGTCAGATATTCGGCGCAAAAACTCGCCGTTTTTTCTTTTATGTCTCGCTCATGATTCATAATATTAAGGTCCACGCCAAGCTGTCATTCCAGCTCACCTTTGTCGTCCTATTCTTTATCCGCCACCACTTTCTTTTCGTTCTGCGGTCTGCGGTCTGCGTCTGCGGTCTGCCTCTGCGTCTGCCTCTGCCTCTGCCTCTGCCTTTTGCTCTCGCCCTCGCTCTCGCCCTCGCTCTCTCCCCGTCTCTCATTCATTCAACTGCACGATGACTATATGTTCTTCTTTCTATATGTGTTGCTTTACCTTCTCAACGACCTATTCACGCGGAACGTAAACAATTATAATAACTGGTTGTCGAGAAGTATCCATCCACCATTCAACTCTCCGCGTTTCTTTAGGGTCTTCGTGAGTGTGACACCTGCGACGACAGAGACGTCACCAGACGGCATCCACCCCAGTTCATGCTGGACCAGACGGTCGACTCGTCGAACACCGACACGTGGTGGCAATCAGTTACGTGGTCCAAATTTCCGGAGCCACTGGAGGTCAACATCACCATATCATTTGACAAAAGTTACGAACTACAAAGCGACTTGTCAATTCGCTTCCAGTCGAGTCGCCCGCGGAGCATGGTGTTGGAAAAGTCGTCCGATTTCGGACGGACGTGGTCTGTGCTGCAGTATTACAACAAGTACTGCAGGACGTATTACGATCAGGGCGTGGCGTCCTCAGTTCCTAGCACCGCGCCAGAAACCGTGGTGTGTAGTCAAGAATACAGCAACGAGTTGCCATTCTCAGATGGAGTCGTCACCTTCCCCGTCGTCAAAGACCGCTTCAGGCATTTCCTCGGACCGTATCTTTCGCATTACCAGGGCCTGTACGAGGCGCTTAACTCGACTGATTTGAGCAGTTTTCTGACATTCACCGACTTGCGCATTCGCTTGCTGTACCCTGCGACCGACGGAAAAGAATATTTTCAGAAGCGAATGGATCTTCTGAGGTATTACTACGCCATCTCCGACATCAAAGTCATTGCGGGGTAGGTTAATAATTTAGTGTAGACCTACTAGGCCCTATAAGTAGAGGTTTATAGGCCCTGTAGTAAGTTCATCTTCACTTATATATGCCATATAGTCGTGATTGTGTAGATTTGTCCAACAATATTCATATGGTTATGGTATACTATTGGCATGACGCCATGAGGGTAGACGTAACATAATCCACGTCCCCGACGCATGTTTTTTTGCGTTGTAAGCCCTACTCATTCAGCGTTCTAGTTTACTTTCCGAACAGGTGATATAAAACAATGTTTTTGTAATTGATGTGTCAGATTAATTAGGCCTAATTCCAGAAAGTTTGGTGCCAGAGGTCCATTAAACTGTTTATGAGGAAACACTCAAAATACGCAAGGCCAAGGTGCATTTGAAGGTTATCGCGTGGTAAAAATGCCGTTAAATCGGGTTTGCAGAAACCATCGGAGGCGGCCTCGTGTTACACCATTTTGCACTATAGCGTTCATTATCATGTGATGTACAACAGTGAAGTTGTCTCCTTCCTCAATTCTAGCTTCTGCATGCACCAAGCAACTTCGTGATTTTCAAGATCATTGTTGTTTTAAGAACTGATGTAAATGTAACCAGCTTTTGAATATTAAATTTGAGTTTAGTCTTAATTTTAAACGTTAGTCAATCTGTCGTCATGAGTTTGTTTTTGGAATTTTATTTGTTTCACAACACAAGTTTCAAGTTTCATTAATCTGTAATGACTAATTATCAGTAATATAGGGTCACTGTGAGTGATTTTGTTTTGTAACCTAGTGTGTGTATATGAATATAAGATATGTGAGGAGCAGTTTGGCCGTTGTATGTTATCGTTTCCATAGTTCAAAAAGTACAAGCATGGCCATGGAGGCCATATCGCAAGAAGGATATTGATATGCTAGAAAGAGTACAAAGGAGAGCAACCATGGCAAAATGATACAAAAACTCAGGGAAATTAGTTATGAAATACATCTAAGATAATGTGGTTTAACAATACTAGAGAACAGGATAGTGAGAGGAGGTCAGTGTAAAACATTGAATGGGTATGAAAATATAGACAGGATTTTTTTCTCGGATAAGGAAGAGAAAAGGACTAGAGGACATGGAGTTACATTAGCAAAGAAGCAGTGTAAGACTAGATATTAGAAAATTTCCATTTTCACAAAGAACAGTAAATGAATGGAACACATTATCAGCTGAGTGTGTAGGTGTTAGTAATGTTAATGTTTAAAAATAAAATTGACACGTACATCAGAAGGGTGGGATACACATAGAGAGATATATTGGACTCTCAATAAGCTTCCTTGTCCACCTGCCATCTAGAGTTGATTCTGGCGGTGGCAATCGTGTTAAAGTAAAAGATTGCTTAACCTCGCATTTTGACTCCAGTTTGTTTGAAAATATTTCAGATGCTCCTGCCATTTACATGCAAAATACTGTGACGTGAATGCAGACAACACAACAGTGTGTTTGTGTGAACACAACACAGATGGCGCCAGCTGTGAGCGATGCAAACCTCTTTACAACGACCGTCTATGGTTGCCAGGATTCTACGTACCATACCCAAGTGGTACAGCTAACGAGTGTCGCAGTACGTCAAACTTTGGACTTGTCTCTTCTGTCAACTTAATTGACTTATCATTCACGTGACCAGTAGAGGCACTTTTTAGCTTTTTTTATATCGGCCTGGGGAATTAATGATCTGCCAATGTTGCCCCCAGGATGGCCTTACCTCAGAGTAGGGTAGAGATAGTGACTAGCTCTCAGAAAAATTATGAAAGAAAAACTAAAATAAGGATATACTTTTATAAGATAATACTATGCTGTTAAAAGTATTCAACATTAAGCTTATGTTCACACAAAAATAAACAGACACAAATTTATGAAGCGGGAATTCTGGCAGGATTAACCTCAATTAGCCAGCACTTTTTAGCCCTTCACACAGATAAGTCACCAGACTATCTTCTCAGTGAAGTTACTTAGCTGATTGAGAATCAGTTAAGCGATACTACAAAACCAGTTGCTGTACAAAACGTCTATGAAGTCATACAAAATTAAGGTCAAACACTTGGCCTGATGGTGCATTTCGTTGTTTGTTGTTGGAAATTGAATTTCAACATGAAAGACAAAACATGATAGAGGTCACGTGAACATGTGTTATTGTGATGTAAGTAAACAATAACATACTGGACTGGATACGTCAGTTCTGTGGTTCATGAGGTCAAAATGTGTTCTCTGTGTCTTGTATGGACATGTCATGATGACACTGTTGATGCTACAGTGTCAGTGATGGTAACACATCATCAATTTAATAAGTACTCATAATGATGAATGATGATTAAACACTATAAAGACATATGTATTTATATGAGCTTATGCTGGCAAATAGCCATATTTATTTACATTACATTTTAGTGACTTAGTGACATTTTTTATTATTTATTAACTTATTGTTTTATAATGTATTAATATTTAAAGTTGTTATTATCTTAATTATATTATTTTTTATAGTGTATTAGTGTTTTTATTGTGAGCACATTGATTAATTTATATATTAATATATATATATATATATATATATATATATATATATATATACATATATATTAATATATATATATATATGTTTTTATAATGTAATATTTATATTTTAAATTATTTTTATAATGTATTTTCATTGTTAAATATTATGAGTGTATTGATTGAACTTTTAGTTGGCTATTGCGTGATAAAAGAACCAATATTATAATTAATGTAAGTAGCCAATTTATTAGTATAATTAGCTACCATAATTATTAATGAATAATTTGTCCAAGCAAAATGAAATTTATTTCTTGTCCTGGTACATTAAGTACTTCATGTTATCTAGAACTTTCAATCCTTCATAAACTTGGGACGAATAAAGTTTTTTAAACACATTTTTGTAAACCAAATGAACAGTTATCTAACAGTGCCACTCTGGCAATGACGTTCATGCACTAGTTGTAATCTTTCAGAATGTGAGTGTCATGGTCATGCTGCCAGTTGTACATTCAGTGCTGAGCTTGGGCATGGCATGTGTGACATCTGTACACATAATACGACTGGCATACGTTGTGACAGATGTCTTGATGGCTTCTACCATGACACGTCATTGTCACTAGACCACCCACACACTTGCAAATGTGAGTAAATGGCAGTTGTTTTGATAATTAAAAAAATGTCTGATTCAATGGAATAACATTCAGGTTAGATATACTGGTATGTCTTAATTATGTTAGCACACTGGATTGATGTAATTTTAAGGATTGAATTATATTAATTATATGGCTGATAATAGCTACTCACGAACATATACAGGAACCAATTGGTCAAAGGGTTTCAGGGCAAACTAAAAATGCGATGTATTAATGTATTGATATATTCTTTGTTCTGACAAATTTACTTTGTGTTTCATCATCAAATTTTGAATGAAGACTTGATGCTACTAAAGTACTGCATAGCAAGAGTTCTTTTGCACATTCATTGCACAAAATATGATATTCAATGATTTTTATGATCAAAATGTGGTATTTCCATGCAGCATGCACTATCATTCCACGTACCTGTAGCTTCGGTTCACACATGGAAAAGTAGTGATGATTGGCTGAAAATGGATATATCGCAAAAAGGCATATGACGCTTGTCATATTTTGAAAACAAATGCTCCTTTGTGCGTGTTGCTTAATGTGGATTTATAGATTTTCGCATAAATTTAATAACATGCTAGCTCAACAGAAGCTTAGACAAACAGTTTCTCCTGGCATGTGTGAAATTTCAAAAGTGGCATTTATCGTGTTTTGCCCAGAAAACCTTCAACTGATGAGCCAGGACATGTGTTGTAGCTTGTGACTGTGAAGTCCTGGGCGTCGATGACCACGACACTCGCTGCAGTGACACTGGTCAGTGTAACTGTCGCGCATTGGTTACTGGCCGCAAATGTGACCGCTGTATTGCTGGCTACTATGGATTACTACAGCAAGGAAATCAGCGCGGAATCTGTAAATGTAAGTAGAGTACGGAAATGGTGTCATGTCTATGGACTGGTAGGACGGTGTTATAAATATTAATGATAAAATATTAATTATATTAATAAAAATTTATGTAATTACCATTCACTATATAATATATATAATAAAAAAATTTGTATTTGTTAAATATAACTTTCTAGAAATGTGTAGTATAAAACAGCTGTTGTAATATAACAAATAGTAAAAAAATCTGTTTCTTAAAATGTGTACAGTCAATGTCATATATTAATGCACAAGACATGCCCAGGAATATCCACATGTATTATTCAGAGTAAAGAAATGATCATGAGATGTTTCTTTTGTATTTTCGTTTGTAGCAGCAACAGCAAACACATTTAAGCCTTTGTCTCTGTTCATCCATTGACATTATAGTAGTTATCTGAATCTTGTTTTATGCAAGAATCACAGCCTGAAGATTATTCTAATGAAACATATATGGCAACAGTTAAACTTTCCTGACAACACAACTAATAGTGTCAATATCTCAAATCCCATCTACAGGATTGTCCTGTGATTGTTGGCAGCCTGTGACTGTGTCTTGGATGGAACTGTTGGAGCCAGCTATGAATGTGACATGGACACTGGTCAGTGTCCATGCAAGGCTACCATTGGTCAGAGAGATTGTGGCCAGTGCAATGACGGGTTCTATCGTTTCCCCACAGACCTGTGGTATTCGGAACAGGTATGTGCAACAACAACAATGGCTGTGTAGAAGGAGGCCATATCGCAAGAAGGATATTGATATGCTAGAAAGAGTACAAAGGAGAGCAACCAAAATTATACAAAAACTCAGGAATATTAGTTATGAAATGGATCTAAAAGAATGTGGTTTAACAACACTAGAAACCAGAAGATTGAGAGGAGATCAGATAGAAGTGTTCAAAATATTGAATGGGTACCATCTGGAGTTGATTCTCTAGGTGGCAATCTTTTAAATCTGGTTAAATCTTGTTAACAGTTTACACTGTGTTTCTGTGATGTCTCTACCTGGGTACTTGTAATAAAGAACCCAGAAATAATTCAAGAAATATTTTAGCAGTGCTTTATGCAAGAATTGTTTTAGCCAGTCACACATTTTTTGATGGACACATGCATATGTTAACTCATACTTACAAGCCAGATGAGATGTGTTTTAAGACGTGAAATAAGCTACAAACACACACATGACACTCATTTGCACCCGTTTTCAAAGCATAACTTACAATATTTATGATTTTTAATACCTTTTTACTCCTTTTACTCTGCATAAAGGTAAGGTTGTTAGTGAAACAAGAATAGCTATGCAATAATCATGTGACAAAAAAATCCTGAAATATCTCGCTTTCAACTCAACTTGAGTTAGACTAAACCTCGTTGATCTCTATCCAGGGCTGCTTGACATGTGACTGTGACAATGGAGGCTCCCTTGGCCCGTCCTGTGAAAAGACAACGGGTCAGTGTCATTGTCGACCACACATTGGAGGCCGTCGCTGTACCAGCCCAGAACCTGGCTACTTTGTACCGACTTCAGATGCCAACCAATACCAGCCGTCTGATGGTACATGTCGGATCAATGCACAGATGTCGACAGTCGGAAGTGTCTACAAAACCCACATATTTGCCTTCGTGCAACGAGATGGAGTCAGTGACGTTTGACACTTTAGAGGGCGACACTATCGATCATTTGACTGAGCAATCGTCTAATGTGGGGTAGGTCACTTTGAATGTGATGTAATTGTTTGTGTTGATGAATGATAAGGTACAGGAAGACTGTGAAATTTAGGTAACAAATGGAATATTAGATCATAGATACATGTAGATATGTCCTATTACAGTTCCTACTTCCCTGAGATACAGCTTAGTCCATGTAGATATGTCCTGTTACAGTTCCTACTTCCCTGAGATACAACTTAGTCCATGTAGATATGTCCTGTTACAGTTCCTACTTCCCTGAGACACAGCTTAGACCATGTAGATATGTCCTATTACAGTTCCTATTTCCCTGAGATGCAGCTTAGTCCATGTAGATATGTCCTGTTACAGTTCCCACTTCCCCGAGATACACCTTAGTCCATGTAGATATGTCCTGTTACAGTTCCTACTTCCCTGAGATACAGCTTAGTCCATGTAGATATGTCCTGTTACAGTTCCTACTAAGAATTCCCTGAGATGCAGCTTAGTCCATGTAGATATGTCCTGTTACAGTTCCCACTTCCCAGAGATACAGCTTAATTAGTCCATGTAGATATGTCCTGTTACAGTTCCTAATTCCCAAAGATACAGCTTAGTCCATGTAGATGTGTCCTGTTACAGTTCCTACTTCCCAGAGATACAGCTTAGTCCATGTAGATATGTCCTGTTACAGTTCCTACTTTCCGGCCCTGAGATACAGTCTGGACATGTCTGGACCACGGACATCGGCCACACTTCAAGTGGACGTCACTGGCAACAGTGGCAGTGTGGTCAATGCTGCAGATGGTCAGCACGGAGAACTGGACTGTCCAGTACACACAGCTGGGGCCATATACATGTTCAACTTGACCGCTCTCGTGCCAGGTCAGAGTTACTTTCAATGACTGCCTCACTGACATCTTGTCTGCATTGAATCAAGTAAATTGAAGCTCAATGCCGATAAAATTACTGATCTAATTATTATTGGTACAAAATAACAATGAAACAAGGTTGTTGACTATTTCCCATGAAGTCTTGTGCCAGGAGACAAGCCCAGCTTGAAATCACAATTATACAAATGAACAGTGGCAAATCTTTTATAAGGCTATAAGGACCTGCCTGATTGAATCATGATGTAGTAATATGCGTAATCATAATAATTATGTCTAACATGCTGTATAAGAAACATAAAGTGTAGATAGCAATATTATAGTATGACATAACTTGATAACATATAGGCAGAATTATCATTAATATTCATGTCTTATGTAAAAGTTATGCTCATCCTGGCAGTCGATCGCTGAACATTAAAGACATCAACTAGTGACAGTTGTGAAGGTGAACATATTGGTTCAACTCTCTCACTGGTGTCATGTTCCCAGGCACAGACTATTCCTGGGTCTCTGATGTTGAGCTTCCAGTGGACAGACGATGCAACTACAAGATGACGCTGACCGCTGGTCACGTGGACTGGGGCCCTGGTCAGATCAGGGTGGACTCACTCGTACTTGTCCCTACCCTCAGCGAGAGACAGACTCAACTGCTGGCAAGTAAGGACCACTAACGCATGACAACCATTGCAGTTGGCTGCTCGTCATCAGTTTTGCCAGTCCAAATATTTAGTGGTTGACACGTGCTTGTGAACTCACCTACATCATAGCTTTTATGCAGAGACCCGTCCATCCATTATTTGGATGGCTAAAACCTGTTTTGGACGGATAGAAATTTGGGTGGACGGGTGCTGGATGGACTGGTAAAAAAGTCTTCAAAAATCATAGATAATGTCAGTTAAGCCTTAGAAATATAAATGGTGTCACATGTGTGGTTGTCCATTTCAGGTAAAAAAAACCATTTAAAGTTTGTAAACTGGCTTAACAATTGACATCCATAAAAAAATGTGTGACTGGCAAATTTGTTATCCTGCATAAAGCCCTGACATACATACATGTGATTCGAGATGTGTGTTATGTATTGAAATGTTGAATTATGTGTGTCACATCCATTTTCAATGAATAATTGACAATATTAGTGATTTCTTAAGATCTTTTTTGCTCCAAATATTTTACACGTCCACTGCCTGTCCAGTGAAATTCATATCCATCCAAAATGGATTTCATCCATCCAAATGACAGGTGTTCAAGATCACTCAGCCATATGAACGAGCACCCGGCAGTGGTTGATATTATGTATGAATAACCTTTGTGCATTAATGGCCACATTGCTGAAAGCTTCCCAAAGAAATTGAGATGATGTTCATTTAAATTGTCCTGGAGAAAGTAAAATGTAGGATAAGTGTTGTGAGTAGTCCCAAGGGCTGTGTATTGTTCTATGTAAGGACACACCATTATTTTTATATAGTAATGTTTTACGTAGTGTTTTAGATGAATTACGAACCTCGCGTTTCAGCAAGAGAATTGTATATAATGTGGCCTAGTAACTGTAGGTTAGTAAAACACTGATGTGAGTCAGACAGTGCTGCTGATGCTAGCAGTGGAGCGTGGTGGGTTCAGGCCTCAGATTCCCAGTGAGAAATAATTGTGGTTTGAATCAGTTGCCTCTAACCTTGGGCAAGTTAATTATTCACTCAGTGTGGCTGAATGCTTTCCAGAGAGGTTGAGATGGTGTTTAGCGGAACAGTGGAGTTTTTATTTTGAGCGCAGTTTTATGGAGACTGATTACTCCTTATAGAAGGATTGACCTTTTGATGTGGATTGTAGAAATTTCTGTTTTTTCACACTTGTATTGTTGATGAAAGAGTAACTGGGTCTACAGATACGAACCAGTTGTGGACCTACAGAGACTGCGTGCGGAAGATCATTAGTGTCAGAACACGAGACAGAACACTGAGAGACACCACCTGTAGCAGTCTCTTCTTCTCCGTGGCTGCTCTAATGGGGGGTGGAGCTAGAGGTGAGTGACATGTGGGAGGAGCTAGAGATGAGTGACATATTATGGGAGGAGCTAAAGGTGAGTGATATGTGGGAGGAGCTAGAGGTGAGTGACATATTATGGGAGGAGCTAAAGGTGAGTGACATGTGGGAGGAACTAGAGGTGAGTGACATATTATGGGAGTAGCTAAAGGCGAGTGACGTGGGAGGAGCTAGAGGTGAGTGACATATTATGGGAGGAGCTAAAGGTGAGTGACATGTGGGAGGAACTAGAGATTAGTGACATATTATGGGAGGAGCTAAAGGTGAGTGACATGTGGGAGGAGCTAGAGGTGAGTGACATATTATGGGAGGAGCTAAAGGTGAGTGACATGTGGGAGGAGCTAGAAGTAAGTGACAGGGTAGGAGGGGCTAAAAATGGGTAACATTTCAGCAGTATATCCAGATAAGTAAGATCTTTCAAGCATTGTGCTAACTTAACACCATATTTTTTTTCAGCCATATGTCTTCTGTAACCCCTCAAATAATATCATAAAAACAGTAAAAGTTGTATTGTGATATATTAATTTTGAAATGACTCCATACCATATAAAAATTAAAAATTGTGTAAAGAGGGTAATGTTGTTTTTAATTCACAGGTGTCACTTTGCCCCATAGTCCAAAATATTTTAGAGATATACGTTGTGATGCAAATACGATCAAGAACATATACTGTAGCGGAACAAATGATGACCATTGTGCCTAGATAGCTTTCACTAGCCCACGTGACAGTGTTGATTGTGTCATGTTTACAGCATGTGACTGTCATGCAGTGGGCAGTGAACTGACCACAGGGGCTTGTCAACCCATCGGTGGTCAGTGTCGTTGTAAGCCTGGTGTCCAGGGCAGGGTGTGTGACCACTGCGCCCTTGGATACTACAATTTCACAGAGTCTGGTTGCACAGGTGAGTCTGGAAGCAAACATCAGGATTTGCAAATAATTTTTACTGATTGTTTACCATGCGATCTCTACACTTAATCAGTTCGCTCGCTGTATAGAAATGTTATATTTATATATGTGATGATGTCCCATTGAAAATCCCAATATACTGCATGATATGGTTACCATCATGAAATGAAGCTTTTATTATTAATACTATTACATAAAAAAATATTAGTTGTAACTTATTTTATTTACAAAAATAAGTAAACCTTGATTAAATAAGTACATTAATAAATTAACACTAAAATGGGTTTACATATTTCTCAGTTAATATACTTTGCTTCTTTGAAATGTTTCATCTGGTATCAGTAAAATTCTGCAGGCATCTATACTACTTGGGTAGGTCCTCATGGCATCACCATAGACATATGAGAATAGGCCCTCATCCCAATTCAGGTACCACATGAACTAACATTCCAGGATAAGGAAACAAAAACAATAACCACACTGGAACCAAGTATGTTTGCATTCTCCGGCTAAATTCCAAAAGGTTTTATTCGGATAGCAAATCATGCAGATTAGTGAACAATGATGGTATCGTATCATATTTCACAGATTGTTCTGTCTGCTGTTTATGTATGTACAAAGCCTAAATCAACACCATCTGTCTATATCTCTAAAGTGGATTAACAAAGGACATTGGTATTTTACTGTAAAAAATCAAATGGCAAAAGTTTGGTGAATGGAAATAAACTATGTAATACTGAGTGAAACTGGGAATGCCCGAAAGAAGATTGGGTAGATGGGTAGATTTGTGGAGCAGGCGTACGTTATATCATGGAAATTAATTATACGAACGTGATAGATCTAATTCCTGAAATGTCAGCAATTCTCTTGCATGAATTATGCCAATATCACATGACACTATATTTAGTGTTGTTACTACATATGACTTTCCAGAAGTACAGTACTAAGAACTATATATGATATGGTCCCTCCAGTCACCAAGTTTCCAGGAGTTCTCCGAGGTAGAGCCAATAATTTCCCAACGTTTTCCAACCGAATCTACTGCTCAATTACCTGGTCTGTGGTAATTGTCTTTCAGCGTGTCGCTGCAGTGCCGAGGGGTCAAATAGTCCAATGTGTGACCCCATCAGTGGACAGTGTCCGTGTCGAAGTAATGTTGCTCCAGCTGGAGTGACCAACACTTGGAGTGTTCCCGCTGACCACCAGTGCCACACCTGTGTCTACGGTCACTACGGAGTGTCCACTGGACATGGGTGTTCTCCATGCAATTGTAGTTCTGTCGGCGCTCAGAGAGCTCAGTGTGATGAAGAAGGACACTGCTTCTGTAAGCCAACTGTAGGTGGCGCTAAGTGTGATCGCTGCCAGCTCGGTTATTTCGACTTCACTAATGGTGGATGCAAGTAAGTGGAAAGATTCATTCAGTTATTTCGACTTCAGTAACGCTAGATGCAAGTAGGTGGAAATATGTCATTCAGTTATTTTAATTACTAATGCTGGATGCAAGTAGGTGGAAAGATTCATTCAGTTATTTTAATTACTATGCTGGATGCAAGTAGGTGGAAAGATTCATTCAGTTATTTCGACTTCACTAATGCTGGATGCAAGTATGTGGAAAGATTCATTCAGTTATTTTAATTACTATGCTGGATGCAAGTAGGTGGAAAGATGTCATTCAGTTATTTCGACTTCACTAATGCTGGATGCAAGTAGGTGGAAAGATTCATTCAGTTATTTCGACTTCACTAATGGTGGATGCAAGTAGGTGGAAAGATGTCATTCAGCTATTTTGACTTCACTAATGCTGGATGCAAATATGTAGAAAGATTCATTCAGTTATTTCAACTTCACTAATGCTAGATGCAAGTAGGTGGAAAGATGTCATTCAGTTATTTTAATTACTAATGCTGGATGCAAGTATGTGGAAAGATGTCATTCAGTTATTTCGACTTCACTAATGCTGGATGCAAGTAGGTGGAAAGATGTCATTCAGTTATTTCGACTTCACTAATGCTGGATGCAAGTAGGTGGAAAGATGTCATTTGGTGGTGACCATAGCATTGAAAGGTATCATGTCGGGTCTAAAACAGTGAAAACTAAGCACATTGCAAAATTGTTTTTTGGTGCTGTAACAACTAAATATCTTACATCCTCTTGGTGAATCGGTAAGATTATTACAGTTACTACAAGAGTAACTCTGAATAGAAGGGAATGCTAGAAATCACCCATTTACTGGCAAATTCACACACAGCATGTTGGGGTGGTCTGTTTTTATTTTCTCTAGTCATTCACCTAAGTTGTTGTGCATAAGCCCAGGTTAACATCATCAGAATAATCAAACTAGTGATAATATTCTGGAAATAATTCTGTAAGTCGTGGGTTAATCACATTAAAATAAATATGATTAACCCATGACTTACCGAATCGTTTCCAGGCAAAAAATTTCATGTTTCAAGGTTTGCTTTAAAGCAGGTTTCTTTCTTGCGTTCCGATTGAATCGTGGAGCCATGAGCATTGCATTATTTGTTGTCACAGACAGTGCAACTGCTCGGAGACAGGCTCTGAAGACAAAGGTTGCAGTGAGTTGACTGGTCAGTGTCACTGCAAGACCAATGTCCAGGGCTTGAAGTGTGACCAGTGCCGGTCAGCCACTTTTAACCTGGCCGCATCCAACCCTAGCGGTTGTCAGGAGTGCTTCTGTCACGGCCACAGTCGACAGTGTCACTCTGCACTGGGGTTCACAGTGGCAGAGATACACACAGCCAGGTAAGATATATAGCCAGGTAAGATACACAACAGGTAGATACACACAGCCAGGTAAGATATACACAGCCAGGCAAGATATATAGCCAGGTAAGATACACACCAGGTAGATACATATAGCCAGGTAAGATACACACCAGGTAGATACACACAGCCAGGTAAGATATATACAGCCAGGTAAGATATATAGCCAGGTAAGATGCACACCAGGTAGATACACACAGCCAGGTAAGATACCCACAGCCAGATAAGATATATAGCCAGGTAAGATACACACCAGGTAGATAAACATAGCCAGGTAAGATCTACACAGGTAAGATATATAGCCAGGTAAGATACACCTAACTTGAATACACATGTCCACTGCTGTTTTCATTTGTCTTTTCCTGGTATTTCATCCTAATATTTATGTTTTCTGTTGTGTATTGTGCGCAAATTAACTAGAAATAAGAAATGTGGCCGCAGCTCGTTTGATGTTGAATAAAGGACAATGAATTCATATAGATAAGGTTGGTAATGGGCATAATTTATTGCCAGTTGGTATAAACAGATATACCATGGAAATGCATGTATACAAGTAATTGTGTACGCAAAGTTAACATTCAGACATATATATATACACAATGCATCAAGCTGTTAATATACAACATCAAAGGTGAGGGGCTACCAGCCCAACACATATACAAGCAGTCAAATATATACAAAGCATCAAGCTGATAATACACAAATATTCAGTATAGAGTCAACAGCTTATTAAGAAATACAAGGAATATGTCTGGATGACAAATAAATTGCAAGTAACACACTGCAAAAAAAACTCACAAATGTGAGGTGGAGGAGAGGAGGAGGTGGTGTCTCATAAACAGACAACTTAATATCGAATAAAACAGCAGAATATACGATACTAAATAAACACGACTCACTTTGTTCGATTCGGAAAAGAACTGGGGAAGTATGGTGGACTTTTCCCAAGATGCCCCGCACTGGGCCAGCCCACCAACTGGTAGGGGTGGAAGGCTAGAACTATTTTGGATTCACATTGTCAGGCAACACACAACAAACATAAATTTACTTTTGGTTATACCAAGAAGTTGTTATTTTTTCTGTTGTGTATTGTGCGCAAATTAACTAGAAATAAGAAATGTGGCCGCAGCTCGTTTGATGTTGAATAAAGGACAATGAATTCATATAGATAAGGTTGGTAATGGGCATAATTTATTGCCAGTTGGTATAAACAGATATACCATGGAAATGCATGTATACAAGTAATTGTGTACGCAAAGTTAACATTCAGACATATATATATACACAATGCATCAAGCTGTTAATATACAACATCAAAGGTGAGGGGCTACCAGCCACAGACACTGGTCATAATGAGGAGTGTCACCCCCACCCAAGGCCACTGCACATAATCAGGCTAACAGCTATAATTACCAACCCAAAACCTTATTTAAGTGCCAACTCATATGTGTAAATAATGCCAACCAAATTTAAGCAAAAAGATAACCCATACAGGTGTGGGCATAGGTAACAGTAGACCATAGAATAAGGCACCAGCCCCGTCTCAGACCCGGCCAAGCTAAGGAGACTGGTGCAAGGAAATTAATAGTTTAATCGATATGATAAAGCATCTGCATCTTAGACCCGGCTAAGCTGAACAGACTGGCAAAACTAACCAATAACACATTAACTGTGAATCTAAAATGCTGCAAGTACATTGTATGCAATAAACAGAATGTGAAACTAAAAAGGTAACCAACCCATAAGTGGGACAAGCAGCAGCAGCACCAGGTTAAGGAGGCAACATGGAAAGCAGGATATATAAGTACACCAGCCCGCCTCTCAGACCCGGCCAAGCTCGACAGACTGGTGCAAGTAACTACAAGTATTGGGAAATTATGAACGAGGGTGCAGGATATATCATAACATAGTTAGAGCGTCATCATAGGGATTCGGATATAACGCCGGAAAGCAGCAGATCTCCACCTGCCCATAGATTGGATCTGCACATCTGTGTACCCCCGCGTTGCTGCAGTAGTGGCAGCACATATTCTAAATGAATGACATTTGTAAAGGCTGGGGTCGTAACCCGCATGAGAAAGACATGCTGATAGTTGAGATGAAAAATATGGGTGTTTTGTCTGGGAAAACAAAAAGTGGTCCTGGTGAGGAGCCACGGGTATGTAAATAGCGACATATGTGTACAACAGGACAGTTGTGTGACTGTGAATTGATTTCGAGAACAATGGGCCTGCCAATGTGTTGGTGTTTTGCATGGCGAATTGTTAATTGCAAGGAGGACTTAACACCGTCACGAGCTGGCACAATAACAAGATCACTTCGTTTAAAAAAGCCATGAAAAGCTAACATGAACATAGCAGCTATGCATAGCTGCAAAAATCTGTCAGGGATGACATATTTTGCAGCACGGACTAGTAGACCTAGCAATTTTAGATCAATAGGCTGTCTCAAATCCATTGTACGAGACATCTTGTGTACACCTACTAAAAGTTTTCGAATGTAAAAGTTATCTGCAGATGTGTAATGAATCCTGCAAGATGAATACGAGACACAGGAAAAAATCTAACGCCAGGAGAGACAGATGATAAATATTGACGAGTTGCAGGTGCGAGAGAAGCTCTGACTAAATCATGCTCTAACTGAGCAACACTGCTGGTCTCAAGGAATCTGGAATCCTGGCCGGAGCGACATCTAGCCACGGAGCCACTAGTCTGGCTTTGTCGATCTGCAATCGAGAAAGATGATCAGCAATGACATTCTGATAGCCAGGAATGTGGCAAGATCGGAAGAGAATGTTGTATTTCAAACATGCCAGCACTAACTGTCTGACGAGTTTCATAATAGGTCGATTTTTTGATGTAGTCTTATTAATAATATCGACCACACCAATATTGTCAGTCATAAAGAGAATGCAGTGGTTGGCAAAATACTTTCCAAACATCTCTGTGGCCAGGACTAACGGATATAACTCCAGAAGGGTGATATCAGCTGAGGTGAAGTGTTTGTGCCATGAACCAGCGACCCACTTCTTTCCAAACACAACAGCAAAGCCTAACTCGCTGGACGCGTCTGTATACAATTTAATTGTTTGAGACGAGAGAAACTTTTGCTGCAGGAACACTCTTCCCATTGAAAGAGTGAAGAAAGATTTTCCACGCATACAAGTCAGCACGTGCTTCAGAATTCAGTGTAACATAGTGGTGCAGGCGAGTTACACCGACAGTGAGATTAAGTAAACGGCGTAAAAAACTTCTACCAGCAGAGACAACCAGGCATGCAAATGAGAGCAGACCAATTAGTGATAACAGATCTCGCAAAATAACTTTGCGGCACTTTGCCATGCGGTTCACTAAAGACAGAGCCTTTGCTAGTTTTTCCTGAAGTAAACGAAGTTGCATGGCATTAGTGTCAATCTCAATACCGTAAACAATTTGGCATGTGGCAGGAAGACATCTCTTGGTCTTATTTAATGGGATGCACATCTCTTGAGCAAGATTCTCGAAAGAAAGCAAGGAATTGAGACAAGTGGGCTCATTATACGAACCAACAAAGATGAAATCGTTGAGCAAATGAGTGACGTTGACAACATTGAAATGTGACTGCAGGATCCACTGCAGGGCACGACTGAAATGTTCGAATGTCTGGCAACTAACTGCTGAACCCATAGGGAGCACTTTGTCATGGTAGAACATTCCTTGCCAAGTGAACCCCAGTAATGGGTAATCTTGCGGTCTAATTGGAATGAGTCGAAACGCCTCTTGTATATCGGCCTTAGCAATTAAACAACGAGGACCGCATGACATGACTAGCTCCACCACCCTGTCTAATGATTCATATTGGACAGTTGTAAATTCCTTTGATGTATAAAAATTAATGGAATCACCTTTTGGAAATGACAGATCGTGAATAAGCCGGAATTTACCAGGATCATGCTTTGGAACTAATCCAAGAGGAGAACTTTGGAAATTGGGGAAGGGTATTTCCTGAAATGGACCAGCAACACGACCTAAACTAATTTCATGGCGGAGTTTTTGCTCAACTATTGTTGCTGCCTGCAGTGCTGATTGGTGGTTACTCGAATGACGCATGCCCTGGGGACCATCATAGTGAATTGGGAAACCTGTGGAAAAACCCTCCAGTAAAATTGCAGTCTCAGCGGTGTCATACTGGTTCGGCAGCTGGCGTCCCGGCAGCAGCTGGCGCTCGTTTTCGAAGCTTTCCCGTCTGCGTTCTTGTCACGTGGACACGGCGTTTTTGTGGTGGCATCTGTGAAAAATCCAACGAAACACCGGAAAGTATTCAGCAAAACCAGTACAAATGCATCTGTGATTGAACCAAGACGCACTGACAATTGAAGTTGTAGGTAATTTTTGCTGTCAAAAATTTCCTAAATCCAGGTCAACTGTGATGGAAACAAAACACACTGACAAGCGAAGTATTGAAGTCGGAATAATTTGTCGCAGTCAACAACCTGTGACATAAAGCTAGGTCAACGGAGAGTGAACCAAAACACACTGACAAGTGATGTCGTAGTAATGTAGTGCTGTCAAGAAACATGTCACATAAACCCAACTCAATCGGTAACACACAATGTTATCCACACACATTGAACCAAGGCAGGTTGACATAAAGATGAAACATGCGGTACAGAAAGGGTATCATAGGAAGAACCCATAATATAAACAAGTTCTGGTACCTCGACAACTGGAGGCTGGCAATCGACAATTATATTCGAACCAGAACCTGTTTAAATAGCAACACAAATTCTGGTACCCCTCAATCACAGGGTTGTAACTCGAAAATATATATCGAACCAGAACTTGGTGTACACAGATGGAGGAATATCAGGGAACAGGCAACAAGCGGTCCTGAAAAAAGGGAATCATAGAATGATCCCAGTAGATATAAACAAGCTCTGGTACCTCGACAACTGGAGGCTGACAATCGACAATTGAAAAATCGAACCAGAACCTGTTTAAAAACGGTCAGTCAAACTCCGGTACCCCGCAATCATGGGGTTATAACTCGATTATGTAGGATCGAACCAGAGTTTGAGTGACATTAAGCCAGATCCAGTACCTCGCAAGCATGAGGTTATAACTCGGAAACGTAACTCCGACCCGGAAGTGGCTTAAAAGGAAGCGTAATATCATAAAATGGAGGTGGAAATGTAGTAAATAACGTACAGGTCACATGACAGTAGTAGAAAAAACACAGATGGTGTATGTGTTTTTATTTTGTTTTTTCGGTTTATTTTTTTGAAAATTTTAATGTTAATTTATATGTTGTGAAACACAAGAACCGTGAAAAAAAGCATCCATGCAAAAGACTTAGTTAGTATATAGAACAAGCATGAATTATCGTTGGTTGGAACACAGAACATTTTGTCACGCCTTACTGAGGAACAGCGCCGCCCCACGGATAGACCTGAAGTACAGCCGGTCCCCGGTTGGGCTGACATGGACTCCATCGTTGCAGACAAGGGATTTGTAATCTAACAGCATGCCGCGGTGCTTCCAGAAATGAATAGCGGGGAAAAACGATATTAAACGGCGCAATTCCGCATTAACCACATCGACCAAAACAGTATAACCGGGACGGAGAGAGTGTTTCAGTGCAGCGACGGTGTGTGCGCGATAGCCGGAAGGGGGGTAACGATAGCAAAGTTGACAAATGGCCACTTTAGTAAACCCGTCGACGCGGACGAAATGTCGAGCGATGTTTAGAAGATCTATAGCCAGCTGCAGTGGTTCACAGCTGGGTCGGTTGAGATCATTACCACCGAGGGTAAGGATAGCCTTAGTGGCGTGGGCCTCGGAAATCCGCGGGGCAGCGTCGTTGACTAAGCCAAGATGGCCCCCCCGCGGGACACACCAGACAAAGAAAAGCGAACTGGGTCAAGTCCGCCATTGACAAGACCATGTGCGCGACAATATCTGTCGAAACGGGAGGCGAAACTGTCACCAATCAGTACGACACGAGTCTGATCCGATGGTGAAGCAGTACCGCCGGCAAGCCGATACATCGGTGATGCCATTTAAGCAAATGGGCGTAATTTACGCACAAAGAAAACGTCCCGTCACGAATATGGAATAAGGTCACAAGTAAAAACCGGGAATAAGTTCAAATCCGAAAAAGGAAACATCAATAAACGTACACAACAGTAATAGATGACATGGAACAAAGTCGTGCAACACACTGTCTCATAAACAGACAACTTAATATCGAATAAAACAGCAGAATATACGATACTAAATAAACACGACTCACTTTGTTCGATTCGGAAAAGAACTGGGGAAGTATGGTGGACTTTTCCCAAGATGCCCCGCACTGGGCCAGCCCACCAACTGGTAGGGGTGGAAGGCTAGAACTATTTTGGATTCACATTGTCAGGCAACACACAACAAACATAAATTTACTTTTGGTTATACCAAGAAGTTGTTATTTCTGTCTTTGGTCTTCCTGTCCTCTCAACCTCTCAAGCATGTTTGTCATTCTTGACTTGTTCATTCTTGGGAACTGTTCTGGCCAGCGTAGTCTTCTTCCAGCTACTGCCCTCCAAAGAAAGATTGCTGCTTTAAAAGTTTGCAATTCTTTGAAGACAAATTTGATGATTATAATTATTCTTTGTACGAATAGAATATCTGTTTTCTTGGTTATTTATGCAGTACATTTCTACCTCGCAATAAACTTGTGTTTATTGGTCTTAAAAATGTATGTGTTCCTGCAGCCTTCTTTAGTAGACCTATGTTACGGTCATGTCACATGACCTAGGTCATGTGACATGAGCAGTAGTTTGACGATTGTATATAACAGTGTACAGCACTGGTGTCTTTGATGGCAGCATTCATAACTGGACACAGACGCAACAAGGACGTCACATCACTGCCCCTGATGGCTACCTGGGTGACAAGCAACATTCATACGGTCAACTTCTGCGGTTCTCTGTCAAGTCAGCGGCAGGTGTCAGTGTCCCTCTCACTGGGCAGTCTGTGGTCACCATGCAGGGCAATGGTCAGTGAACTTGTCTCTGGGTTTGCGTTGTGAATTTTGTCCAGTCTAGCAGCTTGCATATGGCAGATGGCATGCAGAGAAGTTTAAATATATGTTTTGTCAGAATATCGTCCAGTGTGGAGTAAAAACGACCAAATATTTATGTTTATGATATGCATTAACCATCAGATTGTAAGCATTCATCATCTTTACAGAGTACAGCATCTCTTTATTACAGCAAACATTGTAATTACGCACAATACCTATGATCCACATAAATGCATATTTAATTATGAGATGAAATTTCATCAAAGTTATGCTGTCAGTTGCAACTCTGAACACGTGCAATAATGTTTATTTTAAAAATTATTTGTTTTACAAATTTGTTGATTATATATATATATATATATATATATATATATATATATATAAAATATTTATATATATATATATATATATATATATATATACTTAATCTATTAATTTTTTAAATTTTTGTGCTGATTAATATTGTTATAATGTGTCTTATCAACTGTGACTGGTTCACCAGTCTTATAACTGGCATTTTAATGTGGAACTGAATAATAATTTCCGTTTTTAATAGAATGTTTAAGATGGACAATAAGTTCTTTTGAATCTTGAATATTTTGATCTTGAAGCTTGCAAAATTGATATGATGTGTGTGATTTGTAGGACAAAGTGTGCACTTCCAAGTGGACAATGTGACTGCAGTAGTGGACTCGTACAGAGAGGTTGAGGTGATGCTACATGAGACCTTGTGGCGGTACAATGAGACGTCACGTCCAAACACCTTTAGTTTCTATGGTCAGTCTGCACCACGGCCACTGTTCTTTGTTGGGAAATACAACATTATTTAGCTGAAGCTTAATATGCTGTTTACTACTAATACAGTATATTTTAATGCGTTTCATATTAAGCCATAACCATTTTTGTTTTACCTGTAGACTTTCTTAATTACCTGAGCTACATATTGTGTTTACCATTTCAATCCTGTGTTTTCGTATATTTCAAATATATTCATCATCCATTATCTCATAATTATTCAGTTTAGCAGTGTTTAAATATATCTGTATTTTAATAATAATTCGTTTGGGCCAGATTACATTTTATTTGATATATTGATGTGACACTTCAGCTGTAACAACCTTTCATTGTCCACCTACAAGAGACAGTTAATTTGAAAACAAATCTGCATTACGCAGGAAGTGGATTAGTAAAACATATACATTTTAACAAACTTGTTTTTAATATTTGTTAAAATGCGTATTGAATGTACACATTTTGTGTGAAATAAAGATTACTTGATTAATGGAGAACCTGCAGAATCACTTATACGCAACTCAGGCCAGTGATGTAATTACATACTTTACTTTACTGTTTATAGTTTTTTTCAGTTCATCTTTCTTTGAGTTCTTTCAGGCTGTTGTATGTATAAGGCACACAGTCTACAACATGTGTTAACAAATGCTGAATATTATGAATGAATGCTGTGTAACCAGCTAACAGCACGCTGCCCGAGTTGCATAACCATGCCACCTGGCTGACCAGTTCTTTAGGTTCCCCACTGATTGTGTTTAATGTGTTCATGTTATGACAGCTATCCTGGCTGACCTCATGGCAATCTACATCAGGCGACTGTATGCTGGTGGCGTGGTCAGTATCACAGACGTCCATCTGATGACCGCCAGGCACGTGGATACAGCCTCAACATGGGTGACATTTGTTGAGAACTGCACGTGTGACGTTGATAGAAATGTGTCAGGTGAATTACCTTCTATATTATAAAATAGTATTTATCAAAACCAGGACCAAAATAGTATTTAGTTTTTTTTCTTCAAAACCAGGACCAACAGGTTTAGTAGCAGCTTTTTCTCCCAGCCGCACAAGCCCTGTCAAAACAGAAGTGGTTTTCTCCCATCTGTAGAACACACATATTCCACTTTCCAATATATTTTTGTGTGTATATACTTTATCATAATTTATTATATATTACTTTATTTTATAGTTTGTGATTTTATATTTATATTAAATCATATCAACTATTATTTATCGATGAAAAACTTTATTCGGACCTATTATATGTGATTGTTCTTATTTATTTAATTAAAAATAGTAGTATATTTTATCATAATCATTTGGTGTATGTGAATGTATTGTAAGGATGGTTCGTGGATTTTCCTGTAAGCTTTGCTGGGTAACCCAGCTTGTATGTATATAATAACAACTAGGATGTCACCATTTTATTGTTATATCAGTGTGAAATAGAACTCTATAAACATTAATGGCCAGAAACGTGATATTAGCATTTGTAAAGAAATTGTAATTTAATTTAAAACAAATTAGTTATGTTATTAGTCAGAAATGATGTCTAAAGTTGGGATTGACAGGTCCTGTTGCCATCGATTAAAAAACCATTCATCAACCTATTAACATTGTTTAATTATTTTTTATAAATAATATAATTAATAATATATATATATATATATATATATATATATATATATATTTGGCAGTTTTACTGAGTGTGCAGTAATTATGCAGTTAATCCTTCCGCTGGGGAATGAGTAAATACACTTCATATCAAAATGACAAATCTGTTTGACAATTCACAGAATCATATAATGTATGTGCAAGCTGTGGGCTTGATCTACAGCAAACATGACATTACTTTACCTTCTTCGGAAAACTAACTGTCTGAAAATGGAGTAAGTGCCCTGAAATCTCCGGGAACCTACACTAAATAAAACTAGAAATGATTAATAATGTACACAAATAGACATCATGCATTAATTGCGGCGTGGCTGGATGCTTCTAAGAAATCGAGATGGTGTTCCATTGAACAGGTGAACCATAGAATAAAGTATAAAGCATTTTAATTTGAGTCTACAACATTGTTATTGGATATGACTGGATTGAATCATAAAATATAAAGTGCAATTCCAGGTCTGTCATGTGCATCGTGCGACACCGGCCACCGACGCTCGATTGTCAACGGTTCAGCCTACGACGCATGCACTGCGTGTGACTGCAGCCAGCGTTCTGAGACGACCCCTCCACTCTGTTCCGAGGCTACTGGGGACTGTCTCAACTGTCGCAATGGAACGGCTGGTCCTCACTGCTCGCAGTGCGCGGCACATGTCTTCGGGGCCGAGTGTAATTTGTGTGAACTTGGGTTCTGGGGTCTAGGGAGAGATGGCTGTGAAGGTGAGTTGTAAACCGAAATTTCCATGTCATTTGGGTACAGATATGACATTGTCCGAAAAACTACGATACATAATAACCAAATAAAAAATGGGATGATAGGTGTATGTGAGGAAATCTTTTTTATTTATTTCATTATGCAGATGACTTTATTAATATTTTAATGTTGCATTCCTTCGTTGTTCTTGTTATATATAATATCTACCCCTGTAGCAAAAGTTACAGGCTGACAGCATAGTACCCTGTAGTAAGGGTTACAGTCTGTGACCCCATACTACCATGGTAGTATATGACCCCATGCTACCCCAATACTAAGGGTGACAATCTACCCTGGTTGTAACAAACATAAGTTAAATAAAAAAGTAGGACTAGCCACCCTCACCTATTGAGTCTGGTGTCACAGACTAGCCCCGTACTTGTGGGACAGTAAGGATTGGCTGAGACTGACAGCTGGTGGCACTTTGTGTTGAAGCATGCAACTGCAGTGTGATTGGGGCAACAAACCCTATCTGTGACAGCCAGACAGGACAATGTGACTGCGTGTCACATGTCACAGGCCGGACATGTGACGTCTGTGTCGAGAACTACGTCAACCTAACTAGCTCCGGATGTTCAAGTAAGTTGAGCTGTAAAACAGTAAAAGATTCTGTACAACTAATCAAAAATTATCATGTCATATAAAGTAACTAAACACAATTTTGCGATCAGTGTGCCTTGAACATATTTGTTCAAGGCACACTGATAGCATTAAATAACAAACATAGCATTAAATAAAGCAAACATAGCATTAAATAAAGCAAAATAATTAGGACTAGTCACCCTGACCTTTTAAGTTAAAAAAAATATATCACAGAGACATTGAAATATTCACTTTATTTAGTCGTCAAACAATTATACTTTTGCAGAGACATGCTATTAGGGTACTACCACTGTGCACATAAAATCTGTATTTGGTTGATTAATTCTAAATTGTTTTTTTTACACTTCGCCTATTTTCTTTAAACAAAATGTTCAATAACTTTTACATTGATAGTGCACATTCCATGTGGTAGTGTCACTATAAAATATATAAGCAATTTATAGTTGGTTGCATAATTCTAACAGCATGCCAGGGCTCCCTAAAATGTAAATTGTTCACATTTTGCCAATTTTCTCCAAAACTCTGCAGTGACCTTTTCTCTAATTTGGCATTGACCCACCATGTTGGGTAATGCTGATATACACAAGACGTTTGATTTCCTTCAATATTTTAAAGTGTCAGTAATATCAATAAAGTGTCTGTGTTAATGTCTATAAAATATGTGACTTGCTTGACTTATTTTATGTTGCCAGGATGTGAGTCATGTGACTTATTTTATGACATGTTGACAGATGTGAGTCATGTGACTTATTTTGTGACATGTTGACATGATGTGAGTCATGTAACTTATTTTGTGACATGTTGACAGGATGTGAGTCATGTGACTTATTTTGTGACATGTTGACATGATGTGAGTCATGTGACTTATTTTATGACATGTTGACATGATGTGAGTCATGTAACATATTTTGTGACATGTTGACAGGATGTGAGTCATGTGACTTATTGTATGACATGTACCAGGATGTGACTCGTGACTTATTTTATAACATGTTGACAGGATGTGAGTCATGTGACTTATTTTGTAACATGTTGACATGATGTGAGTCATGTGACTTATTTTGTGACATGTTGACAGGATGTGAGTCATGTGACTTATTTTGTAACATGTTGACAGGATGTGAGTCGTGACTTATTTTGTAACATGTTGACATGATGTGAGTCATGTGACTTATTTTGTAACATGTTGACATGATGTGAGTCATGTGACTTATTTTGTAACATGTTGACATGATGTGAGTCATGTGACTTATTTTGTAACATGTTGACAGGATGTGAGTCCTGCTTTGACCTTGTCATGGCGCAGGTTGAGGCTGTGAGAGAGATGAGGCGTAACTTGACTGCTCTACTTGGTCAGCTATTATCACAGGAGATGACCGCGGACATGGGTCAGTTCCGCTGGAGGCTGGACCGTGTCGTGGCTGACACACAGCGACTCCTCCTTTATGTGAGTCTCTTCCAGGGTCTGCTGGGGGTATGGGGTTCCTGGGGCCAGTTGGCAGTGTGGGGTACCTAGGACCAGTTGGGAGTGTGGGGTACCTAGGGCCAGTTGGGAGTGTGGGGTTCCTGGGGCCAGTTGGCAGTGTGGGGTACCTAGGGCCAGTGGGGAGTGGGGTACCTTGGGCCAGTTGGGAGTGGGGGTACCTAGGGCCAGTTGGGAGTGTGGGGTACCTAGGGCCAGTTGGAGTGTGGGGTACCTAGGGCCAGTTGGGAGTGTGGGGTTCCTAGGGCCAGTTGGGAGTGTGGGGTTCCTAGGGCCAGTTGGGAGTGTGGGGTTCCTAGGGCTAGTTGGTGGTGTGGGTACCTAGGGCCAGTTGGGAGTGTGGGGTTCCTAGGGCCAGTTGGGAGTGTGGGGTTCCTAGGGCCAGTTGGGAGTGTGGGGTTCCTAGGGCCAGTTGCGAGTGTGGGGTTCCTAGGGCCAGTTGGGAGTGTGGGGTTCCTAGGGCTAGTTGGTGGTGTGGGTACCTAGGGCCAGTTGGGAGTGTGGGGTACCTAGGGCCAGTTGGTGGTGTGGGTACCTAGGGCCAGTTGGGAGAGGGGGTTCCTAGGGCTAGTTGGTGGTGTGGGTACCTAGGGCCAGTTGCGAGTGTGGTGTACCTAGGGCCAGTTGGGGTGTGGGGTACCTAGGGCCAGTTGGGAGAGTGGGGTTCCTAGGGCTAGTTGGTGGTGTGGGTACCTAGGGCCAGTTGGGAGTGTGGGGTACCTAGGGCCAGTTGCGAGTGTGGGGTACCTAGGGCCAGTTGGGAGAGTGGGGTTCCTAGGGCTAGTTGGTGGTGTGGGTACCTAGGGCCAGTTGGGAGTGTGGGGTACCTAGGGCCAGTTGCGAGTGTGGGGTACCTAGGGCCAGTTGGGAGTGTGGGGTACCTAGGGCCAGTTGGGAGTGTTGGGTTCCTAGGGCCAGTTGGGAGTGTGGGGTACCTAGGGCCAGTTGGGAGAGTGGGGTACCTAGGGCCAGTTGGGAGTGGGGTACCTAGGGCCAGTTGGGAGTGTGGGGTACCTAGGGCCAGTTGGGAGTGTTGGGTTCCTAGGGCCAGTTGGGAGTGTGGGGTACCTAGGGCCAGTTGGGAGAGGGGGTACCTAGGGCCAGTTGGGAGTGTGGAGTTCCTAGGGCCAGTTGGGAGTGTGGAGTACCTAGGGCCAGTTGCGAGTGTGGTGTACCTAGGGCCAGTTGGGAGTGTGGTGTACCTAGGGCCAGTTGGGAGTGTGGGGTTCCTAGGGCCAGTTGGGGGTGTGGGGTACCTAGGGCCAGTTGGGAGTGTTGGGTTCCTAGGGCCAGTTGGGGGTGTGGGGTACCTAGGGCCAGTTGGGGGTGTGGGGTACCTAGGGCCAGTTGGGAGTGTTGGGTTCCTAGGGCCAGTTGGGGGTGTGGGGTTCCTAGGGCCAGTTGGGGGTGTGGGGTACCTAGGGCCAGTTGGGAGTGTGGGTACCTAGGGCCAGTTGGGAGTGTGGGGTACCTAGGGCCAGTTGGGAGTGTTGGGTTCCTAGGGCCAGTTGGGAGTATGGGGTACCTAGGGCCAGTTGGGAGAGTGGGGTACCTAGGGCCAGTTGGGAGTGGGGTACCTAGGGCCAGTTGGGAGTGTGGGGTACCTAGGGCCAGTTGGGAGTGTTGGGTTCCTAGGGCCAGTTGGGAGTGTGGGGTACCTAGGGCCAGTTGGGAGAGGGGGTACCTAGGGCCAGTTGGGAGTGTGGAGTTCCTAGGGCCAGTTGGGAGTGTGGAGTTCCTAGGGCCAGTTGGGAGTGTGGTGTACCTAGGGCCAGTTGGGAGTGTGTGGTACCTACCTAGGGCCAGTTGGGAGTGTGGGGTACCTAAGGCCAGTTGGGAGGTGGGGTACCTAGGGCCAGTTGGGAGTGTGGGGTACCCAGGGCCAGTTGGGAGGTGGGGTACCAGGGCCAGTTGGGAGTGTGGGGTACCTAGGGCCAGTTGGGAGTGTGGGGTACCCTAGGGCCAGTTGGAGTGTGGGGTACCTGGGGGCCCGTTGGGAGAGTGGGGTACCTAGGGCCAGTTGGGAGAGTGGGGTACCTAGGGCCAGTTGGGAGTGTGGGGTACCTAGGGCCAGTTGGGAGTGTGGGGTACCTAGGGCCAGTTGGGAGTGTGGGGTACCTAGGGCCAGTTGGGAGTGTGGGGTACCTAGGGCCAGTTGGGAGTGTGGGTACCTAGGGCCAGTTGGGAGTGTGGGGTTCCTAGGGCCAGTTGGGAGTGTGGGGTACCTAGGGCCAGTTGGGAGTGTGGGGTACCTAGGGCCAGTTGGGAGTGTGGGGTACCTAGGGCCAGTTGGGAGAGTGGGGTACCTAGGGCCAGTTGGGAGTGTGGGGTACCTAGGGCCAGTTGGGAGTGTGGGTACCTAGGGCCAGTTGGGAGTGTGGGGTACCTAGGGCCAGTTGGGAGTGTGGGGTTCCTAGGGCCAGTTGGGAGTGTGGGGTACCTAGGGCCAGTTGGGAGAGTGGGGTACCTAGGGCCAGTTGGGAGTGTGGGGTACCTAGGGCCAGTTGGGAGTGTGGGTACCTAGGGCCAGTTGCGAGTGTGGTGTACCTAGGGCCAGTTGGGAGTGTGGTGTACCTAGGGCCAGTTGGGAGTGTGGGGTTCCTAGGGCCAGTTGGGGGTGTGGGGTACCTAGGGCCAGTTGGGAGTGTGGGTTCCTAGGGCCAGTTGGGGTGTGGGGTACCTAGGGCCAGTTGGGAGTGTGGGGTACCTAGGGCCAGTTGGGAGTGTGGGGTTCCTAGGGCCAGTTGGGGTGTGGGTACCTAGGGCCAGTTGGGAGTGTGGGGTACCTAGGGCCAGTTGGGAGTGTGGGGTACCTAGGGCCAGTTGGGAGTGTGGGGTACCTAGGGCCAGTTGGGAGTGTATGGTCCTAGGGCCAGTTGGGAGTGTGGGGTACCTAGGGCCAGTTGGGAGAGTGGGGTACCTAGAGCCAGTTGGGAGAGTGGGGTTTCTAGGGCTAGTTGAGTGTGCAGGTACCTAGGGCCAGTTGCGAGTGTGGGGTACCTAGGGCCAGTTGGGGGTGTGGGGTACCTAGGGCCAGTTGCGAGTGTGGGGTTCCTAGGGCTAGTTGGTGGTGTGGGTACCTAGGGCCAGTTGGGAGGTGGGGTACCTAGGGCCAGTTGGGAGGTGGGGTTCCTAGGGCCAGTTGGGGTGGGGTACCTAGGGCCAGTTGGGAGTGTGGGGTTCCTAGGGCCAGTTGGGGGTGTGGGGTACCTAGGGCCAGTTGGGAGTGTTGGGGGTTTCCCAGGGCCAGTTGGGGGTGTGGGGGACCTAGGGCCAGTTGGGGGTGTGGGGGGCCTAGGGCCAGTTGGGAGGTTGGGGGTTTCCCGGGGGCCGTTGGGAGTGTGGGGTCCTAGGGCCAGTTGGGGTGTGGGGTACCTAGGGCCAGTTGGGAGGTGGGGTACCTAGGGCCAGTTGGGAGGTGGGGTTCCTAGGGCCAGTTGGGAGTGTTTGGGTTCCTAGGGCCAGTTGGGAGTTGGGGTACCTAGGGCCAGTTGGGAGGTGGGGTTTCCTAGGGCCAGTTGGGAGGGGGGGTACCTAAGGGGCCCGTTGGGAGGTGGGGTACCTAGGGCCAGTTGGGAGTGTTGGGGGCCCAGGGCCAGTTGGGAGTGTGGGGTACCTAGGGCCAGTTGGGAGGGGGGTACCTAGGGCCAGTTGGGAGGGGTGGGTTCCTAGGGCCAGTTGGGAGTGTGGGGTTCCTAGGGCCAGTTGGGGGTGTGGGGTACCTAGGGCCAGTTGGGAGTGTTGGGGTTCCTAGGGCCAGTTGGGGGTGTGGGGTACCTAAGGGGCCCGTTGGGGGGTGGGGTACCTAGGGCCAGTTGGGAGTGTTGGGGGCCCAGGGCCAGTTGGGGGTGGGGGGGCCGGGGGGGGGTTCCTAGGGCCAGTTGGGGTGTGGGGTACCCTAGGGCCAGTTGGGGGGGGTGGGGTACCTGGGGGCCCGTTGGGAGGTGGGGTACCTAGGGCCAGTTGGGAGTGTTGGGTCCTAGGGCCAGTTGGGAATGGGGTACCTAGGGCCAGTTGGGAGGTGGGGTACCTAGGGCCAGTTGGGAGTGGGGTACCTAGGGCCAGTTGGGGGTGTGGGGTACCTAGGGCCAGTTGGGGAGGGTGTTGGGGGTTCCTAGGGCCAGTTGGGAGTGTGGGGTACCTAGGGCCAGTTGGGAGTGTGGGGTACCTAGGGCCAGTTGGGAGTGTGGGGTTCCTAGGGCCAGTTGGGAGTGTGGGGTACCTAGGGCCAGTTGGGAGTGTGGGGTACCTAGGGCCATTTTGGGGGTGTGGGGTACCTAGGGCCAGTTGGGAGTGTGGGGTTCCTAGGGCCATTTTGGGGGGGTGGGGTTCCTAGGGCCAGTTGGGAGTGTTGGGGGCCTAGGGCCAGTTGGGGGTGTGGGGTACCTAGGGCCATTTTGGGGGGGTGGGGTACCTAGGGCCAGTTTGGGGGTGTTGGGGGTTTCCCAGGGCCAGTTGGGGGTGTGGGTTCCTAGGGCCAGTTGGGGTGTGGGGTACCTAGGGCCAGTTGGGAGTGGGGGGTCCTGGGCCAGTTGGGAGTGTGGGGTACCTAGGGCCAGTTGGGAGGTTGGGGTTCCTAGGGCCAGTTGGGGTGTGGGGTACCTAGGGCCAGTTGGGAGTGTGGGGTACCTAGGTCGCAGTTGGTGGTGTGGGTACCTAGGGCCAGTTGGGAGTGTGGGGTACCTAGGGCCAGTTGGGAGTGTGGGGTTCCTAGGGCCAGTTGGGAGTGTGGGGTACCTAGGGCCAGTTGGGAGTGTATGGTACCTAGGGCCAGTTGGGAGTGTGGGGTACCTAGGGCCAGTTGGGAGTATTGGGTTCTTGCACGGATAAGCCAATCAGTGACATCCTGTTTTTCAGTTGGCTGAGACTGAGCGTGTCAACGCGACTGCGTCAACACAGATGATTCAGCTCAACACATCCCTGCAGGGTGTGACGGACACACTTGACAACTCGACAGATGTGGCTGTTGATGTCTCCACCTCCAGGCTCCGGGACACACAGTCAGCACTGACTACAGCCACACACATAGTCCAGGAGGTCAACAACACCTTGACTCTACTGGTGCCTCAACGGTCAGGTAGGACTGGACACTGGCTGAACCTTTGACCAGCTGTCATTCACATGACAGGGATATACATGCATGCACGAACGCACGCTAACATGCATGCACACACATAAGTGTGTGTGTATATATATATATATATATATATATATATATATATATATATATATATATATATATATATATATATATATATATATATATATATATATATATATATATATTATACATGTATATATATAAAATATATATATATATATATATAATATATATATATATATATATATACTTACTCTTAAATCTACTTTTTATGTATAACAGTTTATTCAGTAGATTATACTCAAAACATTGTTAATGACAATAAAACACAAATACATATTTAACTACAATACTACAATGTTGTCTTATTATGAGAGATAGGATATGCTAATATGCAACCTCCGAAAACAATGCACGATACATCAAAAAAATATTTTTGCAAATAATTATTCACATCATTATATTTAATATTTATTGTTATGCTACATACATACAGGAACAATTCAAATTTTAAAAATAAAATATATTGGTCACACAAGCAGATGTCAAAGTTTTAATGCAGACAGGCCTTGGTCTACTCAAACACAGAAGTCTGTCTGAGGCCGGGCTAATGCTTAACTGGGATGTGTAAGCTGCATTTTTTATTTATTTTAATTTACAACAGCTTAAACGTTGGTTAAATCAGTGACTGCTTGTCAGTTACCCGTTTTGATAACTATTACAGACTTTGAGCACTAGCGTTGTGTAAATAATAATAATAACTTATAATAAAAAACAGTATTTGTCTACGCCATATCTCTAGCAATAAAACCATTCAGAGGCGCATTACACTTTACAGGAATATACAGATTACCTTAAAGTAAAAAATTAGAGATGTATATTGTAAAATAAATTGATCAGTATAAATTGTTCAATATAAATAAATAATAATAGTCTTAATAATACTAATACTGATAAATAACAGTTAATTATAATACAAGTTAAAAACAAATAAATAAATAATAAATTAGTTGATAAATAGTACGTATTAAAAATGTTCGTTTAAAGTGAAAATGCTCTTTTATACAGTAACATCTTCAGTTGCTTGTGATCACTGCATGTGAGTTTGCATTCGTTGCTATTTCAGACATCTGGCAGCTATATCTCGGCCCAGTACAACAACTGGTTGATAATCTCACTTACGTGGAGCGCACTCTCGTTGCCATGTCCCAGAGCAGTATGGGTAATACGTTACGCATGGCGAGCGTTGTGCAGAATATTGTGTCGGAGAGCACAACAGCACTTACCATGGCACGAAACGCTCGTAATGTGAGTACGATAAATGCCTTGCTTGCACTGGTGTCAATGTGTATCTACAGTCTTGGTTGGGATTCTGGGTAAACGTGTGAAGCAGTTTTTTTGAAGTTTGCCTGTTGAGATTAACAGATGCAGACATTTCTAACTCTGCTCTGTTGTGTGGTTGATGTCATTCGCCAGAAGCAACTGTTGACTTTGTTGTTATTATCATACATAAATATCTCTCAAGAAACCGTTGGTGATTGGTCTGAATATTTTGGCTGCTTCCCCCGCGGCCATCGTCAGACTGTTGTGTCATATGACCTAAGTATTCGGACTGCTGACCAACAGTTTCTTGAGAGGTGTATGTGACAATACAACAACCGAGAAACCAGATCTTCTATCCATTCTGCTCATGTTCTTGAAAGGAAAAAGAAGGAAACAGAAATTGAGAACCAGTGGACTGACCCATGTGCACAGAGAAGATCAACAACTGGTTCCTCTTCTCATCTCGTCCAATCCCATCCTAGGAATTATTCTTTTAATATTGATATTTTAGAGCTATCGGCGAACATTAAAACACGTACCATAAAGAAAACCAACTTGAATGTTTAATTACCATACAGAATCTCTGCACATGTAATTTCTCTGGTATTTTCAAAAATACTATCCATTTGTAACAGGTGATAGAACAACATTTGTTTTATTGAGATGAAAAGAGCCACCCACAAGGTAACCAAATAATTAAAAAAAAAATGTTTTTGTCATTTACAGATGACCACAGCATCATATCGACTCATTGACAACACAACCCACCGAATCAGTGACCTAGAACAGTTTGTTGTCATGGTAACTAATAAGAGCAAAAAGGTTGTTAATGGTTCAGATTCATGCACTAGGAGTGCATCACTAGCATGGCAGGTTGCCGTAGCAACTCGACAGAATGTCACTGATGTTGGTGACGTTGACACTGCCGTGGTAAAAGCCTTGGAGAAGGAGACAAAAGACATCAGGAATAAAGCATTTAGCCTCAATATCAGGGTAAGTTTCTCAATTGCTCCTAGAGCACTTGGCATCCCTGTCATCAGGGGTGAGGTTGGCCATCATTACCATCATCTTTTTCTTCATCTTTTCCTCGCTTTTCTCTCACTACATCTCAATCAACAGTCACCAACTCCTTCCATCTTATGCTGTTATTCCTCCCACGCTTCACTTAATAGTCATGTCCCAGAGCAGTATGGGTAATACGATTGATCTGATTGGTCGATTTATTTGATTGGTATGTCAAAGTGCGTGAGGATGAGGGAGAGGTGCTATTTCAGACATCTGGCTGTGATGGCACCGGTGCCATCACAGCTGGCACCGGTGCCACTCACATTTCAGCAGACAACTATAAATGCATTTTTTTTTAGAAACTGGTGATTTTAAGTGAACAGTGATCGAAGATTTTTCAGTGGACAGAAATGTAAATCTGATATTAACAATGATGAACATAATAAGTGTGTTTGGGCCTTGTCTTACACAGAATCCTAAATACAAAATGTATTAAAGTTTTTTGTCGTTATACAAGTGTAATGCTTGTCTGCCTACCTGTGTAGATTAAACACATACGTGTATGCATTCATAATGATGTCGACATAATTTTGTGTGCAACCTGTTATAAACGACCACCTGTTTTGAGCGACCGCTTTTGCTGGGCTGGATGGGCAGTCGTCCAAGACAGGTTTTACTGTGTTTAAATATTTGTATAATAAGATACATTGTCATTAAGACAAATACAAATTAGCATTTTACATTGAATTTTCATTCTCCACTTTTTTTCAGGCACTGAATGCAAATTCTAACAGCCAATCGGTGAGGAGAGATGTGCGTGCTGCGGGCCAGAGAACAGCCAGCCTATTGGTTGAAGTTAGTGTGCTGAAGAACCAATCAGAAGGCCTCTTTGTGCGTTCATTTGCAGCCAATCAGAATGCTGTTGCTGCGGAGGGACTGGGGGGAAAGAGTTTCAGGAACGCGAGCAGAATGCTGGACATCATGAGAGACTTCACTGCTCGTGCTTCAGGTGGATACTTCGTCTGTTGTTAACTGACATTAAAGAGATTCTTTTAAACTCATTATAATGTACGCAAGATTTTATTAATTAAAATGTAAGCAAGATTTTTATTAATCCTTTTAATGTAATTATTTGATGTAATTTTATTCCTTTTTTCATTAGAACTATGTCTTATTAGTCACCAATGACCGTAATAATGCATAAATAATAACTCTGCATACAATACATCTTGGTCAGCAGCAAAATTCACCTCCTGGTCATTCCACCTCTTGGGCATCTGGTCAATTCACCTTCTGGTCATTCCACCTCTTGGTCATCTGGTCAATTCACCTCTTGATCATCTGGTCAATTCATCTCCTGGTCATTCCACCTCTTTGTCATCTGGTCAATTCACCTCTAGATCATCTGGTCAATTCATCTCCTGGCCATTCCACCTCTGGGTCATCTGGTCAATTCACATCTTGATCATCTGGTCAGTTGATCTCCTGGCTAATCCACCTCTTCGTCATCTGGTCAATTCACCTCTTGGTCATTTCACCTCGTGACCTGCTCAGTGCTCACTGTGCGTTAAAAAACGTCCAACGTCCACTGCATGTTGACCTCATCGTTGTTGTTGTGGTCAGCGGTGGAACAGAAGGCTACCAAGTCTCTGCTGACCGTGGCCCTTGTGCGGGCGGTCAGTGAGAAGGCGACTCAGGCCGCTGACCAACTTAGGAAGTCACTCCAGGGAACACGACAGATGTCCAGTGAGGCAAGCCTGACAGCTGTGAAGGCGAGAGATTCTATCATCTCAGAGACACAGGTGGGTGGAACTAACTCATGTGTAGTGGCACCTCTAGAAACTCCAAAACTGTCTTGCCTCATTTAAAGTTTGAAATATTTTCATAGATAATATTAGATATATTGCAGTGTGTGTGTGTGTGTGCGTGCGTGCGTGCGTGCGTGCATGTGTGCGTGCGTGCGTGCGTGCGTGGGTAGGTGGGTGGGTGGTTGATTGGGTGGGTGGGTGGGTGTGTGTGTGAGTGTAGTCATAAAACATCCTAAATTATTATTATTTGGAAAACATTATTAACTGCCACAAACCTTCTCAAAGGCGCTACCAGTATAAAACAAGTAAATACATATAATAAGCTAAATAAATTAAATGAATTAGTTAAATAAATATGTTAAAATCAATAAGTTAATTCAATAAAATTAATGTGTTAAGCACAATACTAAATTGACTTGGCAAAATGAGATATGCATAAACATTAAGAATACAAGTGAACTTTAAAACATATTAAACATCATTATTAACATAGTTTAAACATGTAAATAGTAAGTTAAAATTGCAAACTTAAATGAAGGATTAGTGTTCATCTTTGAGCGTGTTTTCCAAGGATATAGGTGCAATGGAAGTTATCTGATTATTGTTGTGTAATATTTTTTAATTCAACAGTTCAATGAATACAAATGCAAACAAACTATCTCCTGAAACAGTTACATTTAATCAATGGGAGTTTCTTCAAAACATATTTGTATTGCAAAAAATGTGTAATACCTATAGTTTATTTTGGTAACATTATGTTATGATGAAATTAAATAGAAAATTATATGCCTAATGAAGGCACACCTGTTTGGAAAATTTTTATTTAAAAAAAAAATGCAAGCAAAATTGGCCTTATGACGAATTTGGCTCCTTATAAGTTCAAAGGGAAAATATAAAAAAGGCTGATGTTTGCAGTGAATGTTTTCTTCCTATCAGTCACTGGTGAAAGCAATGAACTCGTCTCTGAGCCTCAAGCTCTACTCCGACACGGTGCTCAATGAGGTCAATCTGGAGGCGAAGACGGTCAGTGCAATCAACGCCTCAGATGTCGCCCCGGCCGCAACCCAGTGCTCTACGATACAGCCCCAGTTGACAGACATGCAAGCCAAGGTGAGCATTTAAACATTTATTAGTCACTTTGTCACATTGTGGCATCGAGTTGAGGCTGATTGCTGGTGATATTTGGGATCCTCTTCCTCCAATTGTTACCGTCCAACACATTCGTGGTTGGTCCCGTTTACTTTCCCTGGCATTATACTCTAGGTTCACTATGCATGCATTTTTACGCATGATATGTCCAAATTATGACAGCTTTATTTATTAGTATTTCTTAATAGTACAAAGTCACCACATTGCCATATTCACATAGCATTTTGGAAGTGGAAAGTTATACCTATTTATAATATACATATTATTATTACACAGTTATTTATAAAAACCATACATGTGTAATAATGTGGTACAAATTGAAATTTTCCAGATGCTATTTGATATCCTCTAATTAATGGTTTGTCCTTTCTGCCCCAAGTGCGGATTGATCTGCCATGATCCATAACTAGCCAACAGATCAACTATAATATGCATTAATAATTTCATAAATATTTATTGCATTTTTGGTCGGTCGGTTTGCTGTGTGTTATGGGTAAGAGTTTGTATTGGAAGTATATCAGAATATATGTGCCACTTGAAAGCATATCTTCAATGTATCCAGTTTGAAATTTTGGAATAAATTACCGTTTGAGATTCAAAAGTCATTCTGTATCTTACATTGAAGAGAACCCTCCATAAATATGTGAGTGCTAAATTACCATTTTAAATGCACATTTTTGTCAATCTGTTTTGCATATTTTAAAAAAAATTCTTTGTATTTCATTTATTTACTTATCTAGTTATTTATTGTCCTTTCTAATTTGTATCTTTTGTAAATATATCGTCACATGTTGTATGATTGATGTAAATGGTGTGTGAATGGCTCGGCTTGGCCATCAAAAATAGTGAGAACTAAGTATGTCACTGAGTGAAAATTAAATTGTCTCGATCAATCTTACCAGATGTGAACAATTACTGTAAGTAGTTTGAGTACATTTAGATGAACCTATTCTAATGAGTGGGTGTAACGTATCTAAAAAATCTGGCAAAAATGGCAGGACTCAGGCTGAACGTATGGAGAGAGTTTCACAATCTGATGTTTAATCTGTGCTGTGTGAACTTCAGAGTTCCATTTGAGAGAAAATAAATAATTACATAAGTTAATTTGCCTGCCATAAGTAAGATATTTGACCTAATTTAAGATGAGTACAACTTTGATGGACATCGCTGTCTGTAGGTCACTCGAGCAGCCAGTTGGGCCAACAAAGTACTGCGAGACGTCGACTCTACGCACCAACGAATCGAGACAGTTGCCACCGATCTCCGCCAGGTGGACAATATAGATGTGTCAAAGGTCACAGAGTTGAAGCAGCTCATCTCGCGGACAAGAGAAAACTTTGACCAGCGGTTGCTAGAGGGCGCTGTGAAGTTGCTGTCTGCTGCGGTTGTGAACCAGAGACGGTGGCTGGAGGCGATGAATGTGAGGAAACAGTCGTTACAGAGGCAGATACGAAGCATGAGAGACTTACACGAGCAACTCACACCGTGATGTCTTACTGGGGAATTTACTTTTAAAATAACCGCTTGGTTCGCAGATATGTTTTACCAGCCACAGCAAAGTCATTATTATTTGTAGTCAGTTGCAAGATAGAGTTTGGTAGCTTAGTAAATTCATAGTTATATACTTTCGTGGTATATGTGGCAGTTAGATAGATAGATTATGTACCAGTAACTTTGTTTTTTTGCTCATGAAGTAAAATAGTTCTGAGTCAATGAGAGTTGTTGTGCATGATCCTGGTTTCCATGGGAACAAACAAAATGGCCACCATTTGTTGCACATCTAAACAATGTACACCATTCCAGAACTCAAAATAATATAGTGTAGCGATCTAGACTGGATTGTTTTAACAAACCACATAAAACTAAAAAAATTAAGCAAACCAGAAAAAAGGTATTTAAATTGGTATTTGTGAGAAAAAAACAGCCAACTGAAACCATATCATATTTTTGGTATATTTGTTGGATTATTTCTAAATGAAGATACAGTGTAAACTGAAATGGAAGGTAAAGTTCAACTAAAATTGACAGGACATCACCAAGAACTATTTTTGGCTCTTTCAGGAAAGGCCTGTACAAATTAATACTTTATATGCCATTTTAGATAAAAAATACTGGAGAGTCAGAACAATTGAACATCCTTTTTAAGTTGTCATATTAGTAATGCGTTGTGAAGTGCCACAAATAATTATGGATGTGGTGCTATATCAAATAAAATATATTATTATAATATGTAGAGTACAACTGTGTCATTGTTTTGTAATAATTTATTTTGTTCATTATTTGGAAATTTTGTTTTCTGGTAGGAATGTAGCATTATAGCTAGCAATACTCAGGATGTCTTGATACATCAAAATTATGCACACAATGTTGGTGTAATTGGGGAAGGAGGTTGGCAGCTGTTTAGTGTCATGCGGTGATGTATTTTCACGTGAAATACTCATTTTATCAGTGGCTGACCAACAGTTGTCAACTGTACTGTGATGAGTGGTGGCGCCACCATGTGGCCATGCCATGAAAGGTACACCACTAAGTAAAATGACAGAATGAATCGCATGTTTAATAATATTGTTATTCTGTAGCACAATATCCTAGCTCATGTATTACACCAACTAAGACCACAATAAGGGGTTCATCTGCCGTTACCCGACAAAAGTTCCAAATAGAAACTGTTTATATGTAGGTTGTGTGCAGTGCTGAGTGAGTAGAAATTATGTATTTGTACAGCGTGGTATCAGACCTGTCAAATTATGACAGATGTCAGTCAGTGTTTTTCGTGTCATTTTTATTGGCGATGCGATCCAGACAAATCAGTGACTGGTTTTAGCATAAATTAAGGGGTGTCAGGTTAGATATTTGATTTTGGGGAAATGAGGTATTAGAATGTTACGAAATGTATGCAGCACATGTGAGTGAAGGCTAATTAAAGCCTGAAAATGTTAATACCCTAGTAGAAAAACCTGGCAGTCAAACTTATAATGCCCGTCTATGGGGAAATGTGCGCATGCGTTAGGTAGTACGTTTGTTTGTTTGTTTGTTTTACAGACAATTTATGTGATTGGGTGTCGTGAATGGGAGGTTCGGGATTGCTGCTTGAAAAGCTTTGGGGTTGTCTATTTCAGTAATGTGTGGTGGGATCATATTCCAGATGCAAATTGCTCGGGGGTAAAAGGAGAACACTGCAATGTTGATGCGGCACCTGGTGGCTACCAGCCTCAACGACTGGATGTGATGTGGATAAGGGATCATGTCAGCTTTGGGGCGCACAGCCTATCCAGATCAGTCCACTATTATAAAATAGGGGTCTGGTATTGCTGCATTATGCACACACCCAAACCCTAACCTAACCCCTATTTTATAAATAGTAGACAGCAAAACATTGCATTGTGCTATATACACACCCTAACCCCCCTATTTTATAACAGTGGACTGGTCTGGACAGGCCATGCACCCCAAAGCCGACATGATCCATGATGCTGTATATGCATTGATCTTTATGTCTGAAGTGACCATTCAGTGCAGTGGTCAGTCTGTTGCTGATGTAATGATAACTTTCATGGGGGTGGAGAAAAGGATGTTGGTTTTGTGTAATGCCAAAACATTGCAAGGAAACAACCAGGACAGTTCACAAACAGACACTTCATTGGAGCAGTTAACCAGTGGATGACGACACAAACAATTGTTATCGTTGACGAAATGTCCCGTGGTGAAATGTCTCGAAATCTTCAAGGCTGTTACATATGAGAAAATACAGACAGTGTAAGCATTAACATGTTGGTTGTGCTGTCAACAGAACATTGGATATGGACGAGCCAGACAGGAGGACAGAATAAGGACGTGGACAACTGGATTGGGAATCACAGGCGGGTAACTGGAATGGAAAACAGGATAATGGTAGTGTTACGTCTGCGTACTTTTTTAAGCACAGAGCATCTCTTTAAAGGCCATGTTTTGCCACCATAAAAATTCTAATAAGTATATGCACGTACATTCAGTGACAAGACTACACCTGAGATAACTGCTTCTCTGCCCAATTTATGGTATTAAAACACAACAACATGACTCATTTCTTGACATTTTTCATTAGGAGCCAGCTACAATTTTTTTAACATCACATACTGTGAGAACATACTCATCGTCGCATTTTGCGTGAACGCAGTAACGTAAGGTTGACATTTTCCCAGGCCTGTGGGCATGTTACCACTGCAAGCATGCACTGCACAACACCAGCCTGGAGAATTGCAAGAAAACAAAAACAATCTGAGTGCAGGTGCGCACACACTGGTGTAAGTCTGCAAAGGCTAAACAATTCTTCCAAACCAATCCTCTCCCCAACAATACATGTATGGCACTTGTGATGACTAAGACTGCAAAAATGGCTACTAGGATCAGTTTCTGTGTTTTGCTCACTAGATGGTGCTACCATAGCAATTTATTTCCACTGCAATATGTGGCTATTACCAAACCCCATTGCCTTATGTATTCTGTGACTGCGAACTGACGCATTCGCACATACGTGTTCGAGAAGTCGCCAAGTATTTTTAAACTGACAATTAGCATCTTATCAATGGTTCCTGGCATGGATGGTATCACTTGGTATGAGCATAAGAATTCCAGTGCACTGTGAAACCTTTGTTTTTTATGTGAAGACGACAGACTGCTGGACACAAGGCTTCAGAAATGATGACAAAACACATTTTGAACAGTGCTGGTTTGTATGAGAAGGAAATATACTCATAACACGCGATGTGAGGTCATTAGCAATGGTGTGGGGAAGGAAAGAATTGTACGCAATAACTTTCAGGTGGCACCATAAATGCTGTATTATAGAGAAGGCTACATATGTGCGTGTTCAAAAATACATCTGGAATATACACAGTGCATATAAATAATGCAACTTCAAAATGGCGACAGGAAACTAAAACACTACCAGTGAAGGGTTGATCTGAATAACGTGTCGTGGTTTTTAAGAAGCTTAGCCTACATACAAACATTAGTCATATAAAATGAGCAGATTCCTTCAGACAAATCTGTCACATCATCACCACAGAAGCCTGTAGTGTAACGCTCGAAGCATCGATGTCGTCCCAACTAGGAGACTCGCCGAGCAATGTTCCGAAAACTTGACCGCTACACTGGAATGTACTTGTGTAGTCACACTGCGCTGTAAAACACCACTACAGTGTAGTGCCGAACAAAAGCAACTCACATTTCACACACACACGTCCAATCTCGTAGAGTTTTATCACCAGTCAAACACTAGTTCCGTTCCGTGACACGATAACGTGGACTCTATCAGAACAAAACGACTACCGACGCACTATGTTCACTGGTTCCAGTTTTGGCAACAAGGTGGCAGCACTAGATGTCTTTCTTGTCTTCGTCCGGTGGAACACCAGAGAGACTCTTCTTGTCCACGTCCTGTGAGTCCTCCTCGGGACAATACCCCAGCCACGGCTGGCGGAACATTGACGCTGGGAGCTGCGTGCAGTGGGTCGAGTCAAACTCATCCATGTACTTGGTCGCCTGAAGCACAACACTCGCATGTAGATGTGTAGTCACAGGTTGTACGAATGTTGTGAATGATGTGTGAATTGAAAATAGTGTAAACTAAAAATGTCACCAAGTAACAATAACATAATCAATCGATCGATCGATCGATCGATCAATCGATCAATCGATCAATCAATCAATCAATCAATCAATCATCAGCTTTGTACATATAAAAATCCAATAAAAAATTGGATGTTGATTGGTGGGTGGGTGGAGGGTACACTTGAAATTCAAAAAAATTGAAAAAATTCCTTTAGTACTCTACAGTGAACTAACAGTAAAAAATTATGCTCTTTTCAGGTGTGGCTGTAAACGTGTGGTTGTTTTTGGAAATAATAAACAAGTTGCAATTTACTGATGTGTGATATGTTCTAGCCAGTCTTTCTTTTCATTAGAAATAATTGGAACTGTCTGTACACACCCATGTAGTTACTTTAGCAGTACAATGTATCCCTTCAATTTACTGGCATTTCCTATTTTTTGGACAGCCTGTTGGTAGGTAGGTGGCATCGATATTATCCAGTTTGTTATCGTTTGAATTTTTTATATCTACAAAGCCCGTTGAAGGCAGCTTTTTAGTTTATTGTTATCATAAATTCATGTTATGAGGTGCTGGAGAATTTCTCGCTGGAGTTAGCATCGAACTTAGATATGCTGGTTGTGTAGATCAGAGTGCCTGATAGGCTATTGTAAAAAACTTGAAAATAATGCGATAGTGCACAGGGAACCAATGCAATGATTTTAGAAGCGACACCGAGTGAGAAAAATGAGGAGAACGCGTGACAACCCTTGCTAAACAATTTTGGACACATTGAAGTAATCAAGTCTGCTGCTTATTAGAGCTTTTGCGGTGGTTTTAGCAACGGAAAGTGATATAAACCGGCAAATATGGCGAAGATCATGGATATGGTAAAAACAGCAACAACATGTTTCCGATATAAGTTATTTGAAATTGAAGTTTTCATCAAACGTTACTCCGAGATTTAAAACTGAGGCGGCTGGTGTGATATTCTGACTGAGGATATGTGTTGGGAAAAGCCATCGAGGTTTGCACGCTGCGTTGAGGTATCAATGATGAGAAATTTGATCTTATCTATTTTATCATATCTCTCTCTCTTTGCTGTCCATCGTGTTCGATGACGACATCAGTGTAGGGGTTCGTCCGTTACGTGCTTTGCTCGTTGGTGAGAGAATAGTCCAATTTGAGATTTAAACCCTCTCCCGCAGTTGACACAGAAGATGACAGGGGCAGAAGGATCAGGAAGGCCATGGCAGGAGATTGTGATCACGTTGGTATTTTTGTTGTATCTTTTCTTCAATGTGGCTTTTTCCTGTGTGTATGGCCTGCCTCCACTGTTGTCGATCTTTTGCAAGGGTCTCCCAGTGGTCTACGGTGATGTGTGTAGCCTTTAGGTGTCGTTTGACTACATCTTTGTATCGCAGCCGTTGTCCACCACGAAGACGTTTCCCTTCGGTTAATTCTCCATAGAATACAGCCTTTGGTAATCTGCTGTCATTCATACGGATGATATGTCCAGTCCAACGGAGTTGGGAAGCCGTTAGAGTGGCTTCTATGCTGGACATATTAGCCCATCTCAAGACTTCAACATTTGGAATGTGATCTTTCCATGAGATCTGCAGGATTTGTCGTAGATGTCGGAGATGCACTTTGGAGAGTTTTCTAAAATGGCGACGATAGAGAGTGTATGTCTCTGCTGAGTACAGTAGTGTTGGAAGCACAATTGCCTTGTACACCTTGCACTTTGTGGAGACTGAAATACCAAGTTGTGACCATACACGCTTCCACAGTCCTCCAAAGGCTCCAGAGGTAGCTTGAATGCGGTTGTTAATTTCCACATCAATGGTGTTGTCAGATGCAACAGTGCTGCCCAGGTATGTGAAGTTCTTAACTGCTTTTAGTGGCGTGCCATGGATTTCAACATTTGGATCGATTGAGGTTTGGCCGGGTGGTGGTTAGTAGAGCGTCACAGTTTTCTTTGTGTTGATTGTAAGTCCAAACATGGTTGCAGCTTGTTCAAACTGCTTGCATATCTCTCTGATGTCTTCTAGTGTATGGGCAACGATAGCAGCATCATCTGCAAATAGTAGTTCACGAATGCAGAGTTCTCGAGTTTTTGTGCTTGCCTTTAGTCTAGCCAATTTGAATAGTTTTCCATCGGATCTAGTGCGGATGAAAACTCCTGTACTAAGATGCTCGGACACTGTAGACAGTAGTGCTGCCAGAACGAGAGTGAACAAGGTAGGTGCCAAGACACATCCTTGCTTTAGTCCATGGCTAATTTCAAAAGGATCAGTAGTTGATCCACCGATAGACACTGCTCCAGCCATACCATCGTGAAATTCTTGAATTATCTTGACAAAAGTCTCAGGACATCCATATCTCCTTAGTAAAGTCCACAAGGTTGACCTGTCCACTGTGTCAAAAGCTTTCGACAGGTCAATGAAGACCATGTAGAGGCTTTGCAGTTGTTCAACTGCTTTTTCCTGTAGTTGTCGTAAGGTGAATATCATATCGATTGTAGAGCGTTAGCGGCGAAATCCACATTGGCTTTCTGGGAGGATCACCTCTGCAATGTTCTGTAGTCTTTTCAGAAGGATTTTTGCCAGAATTTTCCCCGCAGTTGAGAGTAGCGAAATGCCTCGATAGTTTCCACAGTCACCACGGTCACCTTTTTTTGTATATTGCAATTATCAAGGCATCTTTAAATTGTTGTGGTAGTTCTTTAGCTGTCCAACAAATGTAGTAGAATTTCAGCAATTGAGCATGAAGAGCTGCACATCCATATTTATAGATTTCAGCAGGTATCCCATCTAGTCCTGGTGTTTTTCCTGATTTCATAGATTCCTCAAGCAGTGATAAAATCTCAGCATCATTTTCATCAAACCAATCCTGGTGTTTCCTGGTTGTGTGCCCCAGAGTGTCAACAGATGGTTTGTACACTTTCTCACAAAGAGTCTCCCACTGATTATTAATCGTGCCATTGTATGAAAGGTTCATCATGTTGGTTTCATATGCGCCATTAATACTTTCTGCATTTCAGAATCTGCCAGTTTACTGAAATTTAGTTTTTTCACCGGTGTTTCCTTCGAGGTGGCTTGATATGGAGGTTGCACAACGATTGGATTAGGTAGTGATCAGTAGAACAGTCAGCACCCCGCATCGCACGTGTACTTCGTATGTCAGCTAAGTCTACTCTTAATGTTATTACATAGTCCAGTAAGTGACAGCGTTTTGAACGGGGATGTTGCCAAGAGTAGTACCAGTGATCAGGCATTTTTAAAAAGGTGTTTGTCACCATTTGAGTTTGACTTGTCCCTTCCAAATTTTCCCAGGGCAATTGGCCAAGACGTGAAATCATCTCCAACTCTTGCATTGAAATCTCCAAGTATGATTACTTTATCTGTAGGTGGAATCTTTTGGAGCGTTTGACCCAGTAGTTCATAGAATTCTTCCTTTGTTTGATCCGGATTCGTCACAGTTGGTGCATAAGCACTGATAATGGTTGCATAGCGGCTTTTCCCTATTGATATTCTGAGAGTGATGAGACGTTCTGATATACCAGTTGGTAGCATAGTTAGTTGTTTAACAAGCTTATTGGCAATCGCAAAACCAACTCCAGCCTCTCTCCTTATACCAGGCTCTTTCCCTATCCAGAAGAAAGTGTAGTTGTTTTCTTGTAACGAACCTTGTCCTTCGAGACGAGTTTCTTGGAGGGCAGCTATGTCTATGTTATAGCGATCAAGTTCCCGGGCAACTAGCGCTGTTTGCCTTTGTGGCCTATCTGCATCCTTCATATCCAGTAAGGTTCTTACATTCCATGTGGCTAATGATAGCTTCTTCTTCATTAGTTTTGCACCGCTGGTATTGGAGTCCCACCAGCCGCGGTGTGCTGATCAGGAATCAAAGTGAACAAGCTTTGTTTACCCCACCTTTTCTAGGGGCGTCCCCGGATTGGGGCAGGCAGTGCATCCCTAGATAAGGCTGCCTCTGGGGTCCAATCTGCTCCGAGATCCCTAACACATTAGCCTGGGGCCGCAAGGTGCCCAGTATCCGCAGTGTACTACAAGGAAGTTGTGCTAGAGTCTTGTCTATGGAGAGGCTATGTACCAGCAGGGGAGACTTACACACTCGGCTCCCTTTTCGCTCCAAGGAGCTATCTGGCGTCTGTAGCTGAAATGAAGCAGAACTACACACTACCCACTACACTACAGCACTAGACGCATCACAAACACCTGTGTTAAACACCACACCTCATATATGAACATGTCAAATGGTTGTCATTTAACAGCTTCCACATACCAGAAACAGCATCAGCTGTACTTTCCTCTCCAGCGGATAATCCTCACCTAAAACCGGACAAAACAGTTTCTTTGCAATTCAGAACCAACAAAGAATAATGATCAATTTTTTATAACTACGAAAAGTGAACAAAACTGAAATAAAATAGAAACAAAACTCACACAAGATATTGTTTTTCACTCTCCATGAGAAACGAAACAAATTACTATTACACACAGACAAATTGATGTTAATTAACATCTTGAACAGCTCCTGAGTTTGGTCATTCACTGTCATGGAGGAACAAGACCAACTAAGGAAGACACAAGGTATCGACTGGTGGCTACATTATCGATATCGTTTGAATACCATTTTGTAAGAATTCAAAATATTATTGGATGTCCAGTGTCACAAAGGTGATTTTTGTGAGAGGACGGCACAATGAATTAAAATTTTCATGGGAAATTTTTTGACACAAACAGAAGGACAGGTCTAGTGAGTGACAACCCAGTCCCGGCTGGAGACGGGCAAAAGACACTGACAAATCAAAAATGTCAACACCTGTACAGGTGTCATCTGGTGGCTAAATGCACACCGACTTGGAAAAACAATTTTATCTCTCAAAATGTTGCAAAGGTAGCAAAAGACTTTCAAACTATGTAAATGTGAGTGACTTATACTTTGTGATCTTGTTAAATGGACAATTTAACTTTATTGAGACTTCTCCGACTCACCGATGGGGTCAGGGAAGGTGCCCCTACCAACAAACTCATGACAACAGTTGGCGTCTGTGACATTGTACTTAGCCAGCAGCTCCGCTGAAACAGACACATAAGGTCAGTAATACAATGTTTATGAACACTCCAGCAAGTGCCCATGCTTGTAACATTTACAAACAATGTAATTTCGTCAAAGACAAAACTGTTCCATGCTCGTCAGTTTCAATATTTTGTGCTACAGACACAAAGTAAATTGAGTTGCCAAATGACGACATCACACAGGTATTAAATTATAGTTATGAGGTGGTCTATTTCTTGTTGGAAACAGTTGCGTAAATATTTCAGGTCAGCAAAATTAATGTAAGCTTTGAGAAAGGTTTTAACAGGTATAATTAGCAAATAAAAAGTACTGATGATAATTTATATAGCCCCATATTTATACAATAATATTCTATGGTGCTGTACAACAAAAGAAAAGGGGCACTGAAAGTTTATATGAATATTCAACATAATACACATAATTTTATGTGAATATAATATAAAAGAGTAAAATAAAATAAATATGTAGATAAATCGATTATTTAATTAATATTAATAAATAAGTTTACAAATAATAAATAACAAAAAGTAAATTTAATAATCGAACTACAAACATGCGACATAGTCAAAATAACTATCTAACAAGTGTAAAACTATTTAAATTAATATAATGTATAAGTTAGTCATAGACTACACTAATATGTAATGTACTCTTTATATCATGGATATTCTGTCACCTCGTAACACATCATGGAGGAGAATAAAAATGTGGGATGAAATGTGACAAACTAAACAAGTCAGTCAGAATAAAAATCCCACATGAAATTCTTCCATTTAAACTATTTCTTGTGCAATATTTCATCTGCTGATATCTAATTTCTACGACGAGAGAAACTGCTGTCAAAGCGCCACCTGGCGGGAAGGTGCAGACCTACCCTCGTTTGTTCGTTCCAGCTGCAGCCACTCTTTGAGATACGGCAGCGTTGTGGCATCGGCCAAGTTGGGATACCTGTAGAACATCATTTCATGCAACAGCTGAATAAATGTCACAAAAGTCTGATTCTATATCATGAACCTTCCTATAATATGCATACCCTTTTCAATCATGTCTAATCCTGTGTTGCTTTCAGACTGTTCAATATATTTAACCAGTTGACTGTCACATAAACATGTTCGGATTTTCCTCACGATGTTGTTTCAAAAACATGAATTCCTAAAGGTCAGACAGTGTCATCTGTGTAATTAATAATATTATATGTTGGGTACGTCTAACGTTATTAAATTTATCTTCACAGTTTTAATCCACTCAATTCCATGGGATGAATGACGGCAAAACATAACCGATAAAAAATGTAAACCTGATAGAAATATGATTTTTTTTAACCGTAATTGGATTTGTACAGGTAATTTTGAGGCGCCCTGTTTTTGGGGGTTTTGTGGACACCCTGTACCTGTGTTGTAGAAGTTTCGAGAGGACACCGTTGGTTCTGTTAGACAGTAGTTCTGTCGGGTCCCTGCAAATATCACAGTATGTATCAGCAAAGGACAGAGACTCATCAAACACTACACAATTCGTATTCACCTAGCAACCTCACCACACTCTACGAATATGCACCCCAGCTGCATACCAAAAGCTGCATAATAATAACAATAACATTTCTATAGCGCAACGAACAAAATCATTTGGCTTAATCACAAACGGGGACTGGCAAAAGTTGTCATTGCAGCACGGAACCACAGAAAAGTTATGGTGGAAAAGCAATTTCAAGCAAATATGTTTTGTGCTTTATGAAAGTCAGCTATACCTTCAGAAGATTTAATTGCAATAGGAAGTTGATTCCAGATTGTTGGCACAGATACAAAGAAAGCCAATATTGAGCTTAGGAACATAAAGTTGTTAGGAAATGGATGATACACTTTACTTTCGTTCAACAAAAACTGAACTGAACTATCAAAACTTTCGCCAAGTTTTAGTAGGATCCTCTCTGTACACACTAATTGTATAAACTATTACTGGATGACTGTACGGTTTGGATCAATAAATCCTCTGCTTCTTCTTCATCACTGATATTTTTCAATCAGGTTACTCAGCCCTGTGTGAATTGTTTACAAGGCTCGACTGTCCAAATATCACCACTAGCAAAATGTCAAATCATTTCAATCTCTTCTACGACATGTCACCTTGTCTGTGTAATGTTTTTATTAAGCCATGATGAAGTCCTGAACAAGTTTTTCAATTCTGATTTGCCCCAACCAAAGCTAATTAGAAAAGGTTGCTGTGTGTGTGTGTGTGTGTGCGTGCGTGCGTGCGTGCCTGCGTGAGTGTGTGTGTTTGTGCGTGCGTGCGTGCGTGCATGCACACAATAACACAAAGCTATTTACATTTTTATAAGTTATCCAGTTTTAAGACCAAAGAAATAATGAATGCACTTTCGATGACGTTAACAAATGAATGCACTTGTTTATTTATTAAACCAGCTGGTCATGCTGCTTAAACTATTTTATATAATCTTTCCGCAAATGCCTTTAATTAGGGCCACATTTTTCACGAGGAAACACAGAACTCTTCATTTAGTGTAACAATAAAAAATATTTGCCGGTGATCTAAATAAACTTTTACTAAATGGACCATATAAATTTATTATCGTATTCACACATTGCAGACGTGGACTATAATGGGCTAATGACCATAACTGTCAGGAGATAATTATGACATGTGAAGGAGTCTCACCGAGTCGTAATCATCTCGTCTCGACTGCGCCGGATCAGTAACACAGGGACCTGGATATCTGGATAACACAAAACAGTCACGTGATCTGCTTCCAGGGAACCATCTCACTAACATTGTTAAGAGCTCTTAAACAAAAGTTTGCACCTTAAAATCAATTCTGATCCTTAACAGCGATCTTGAATATATGAAAATTGTCAACACCATGACACACCAGAGGGACACAGTCACTGGTGTGTCATAGAAATAGTGTCCTCATTTATATGGCAATGGGTATTTGCATTTTGAAACAAAGTTATTTGATTTAACAATGGTTTTGTTTAAGGATGAATTTTCCCTAAGAGTTCTATATCCTAGTGAAATGGTCCCCACTGAACCGACAGAAATTGAATTGGAATCATTATTGAATAAAAGGAATTGCAATGAATTGGAGCAGGAATTGACTGAAAGGAATTGACCCCAGCCGTGATTTAGATTTCTGGAGGCGATCACAGTTTTATCCTTTTGCAGGGAATACTGGGAGCATTTAAGAATGAACATATTTTGAATAAACATTGGAGCTATATTATTTACATTCCATTTCATTGATTTCTGGCTAAGGGCAACTACAAATAAGACAGTCTATGGCTGGAGACTGCAGAGAAAGAGACACTTAAGGACACTTACTGACACAACTGTTTGGCATTGTTCAGTCTCATGTACGTCTTCACTGTCCTTGTTACAAGGTCGTCTGCAAAACAAGGCAAGACAGTCACACCTCAAATAAGTCTACGACGTATTAGTCACCTCCAAACAGTACTGATGATGAGAAAAAAACATTTTGACAAGATTGCGAATTACATTTCTGTACATAGAAACTACTGCATTTCACTGCAAAATAAGTTTCGTTCAACCAGAAAATTCAATACTGAACTTTAGTTACTGTATTGATGAAAACTGTATGGCAACACCCCACTACCAATCAAATAAACCTGAAGAGTAGATTTCATGGAAACACTCTCGCTACCAATCAACCAAACCTGAAGTGTAGATAGATTCCACAGAAACACTCTCACTACCAATCAACCAAACTTGGCCCTCTATCCATATTGTTAGTAACATGTGACACTCACGCATGCTCTCAGGCATCTTGGCTGTTGCCAGAGGCAAGATGTCATCAAACGTTGCGTCCAGCACCTACCGACAGACATTCATATCATCACAATGGGTATAAACATATTATAATCATATAACAGCATTTGTGTGTGCCATAAGCCTGGCAATTAAACCATTCAGAGGCGCATTACAGTAGAAATGCAGTTGTAGAATAAGTTGATAAGTATAAATTGTTCAATATAAAATAATATTAGTCATAATAATACTAAAATAATAATACTAATACATACAAGTTAATAATATTCGTTATAATAATTATAATGTTCGTTCAAAGTGAAAACGTTCTCTTAAACAGAAATGTCTTCGGTTGCTTTCTGAACAAACTGAGACAGTCTGTGGAACACATGGCAAGCGGTAGATCATTCCAGTGGCGTGGAGCAGCACTTGAGATAGATGTTTGGCTAGGGTGGGTATGTAGCACATTTTGGGCCACAGACTGGAGAGTTTAGCATAAGACTCATTAGCATATTTAACCAATTGTCAGTGGATCTGTGGGTTTTTTTAAACGAGTCTTGTCCTAAAATCCAACATTAACCATTTCAGTACAACAGGCGCCTTATCAGCCACATGCTGTGACACATGAACATGACAATGTCTGCTATTCAAATAATTTTTACGCACAATTATCCACTATGTGGAAGCACGTGTTCAATAACTCCTTTTAGGCAGATGCCTTAGCATTGCAAAAGCACTAATCATGGATTATCATCGTTGAATTTATTTGAGATTTGTTCATCTTTCTTCTATCGCAGTTATGGCGGATGACATTACTTATGTCATTGATGGAGATTTACCAAGTAACAACTTACTTAGGCGGGTGGTTTTATCATATTGCCGATGTAATTTGTCGGATACAGCCAGGGACAATCATAATAAGTAAATAACGCTTGAGATAATAGTTTGTAAACAATGCCGATGGAGGCAAATCTGCAAATAAAAGCAGCAGTATATTCGGTCATTATGCTAATTGTGAACGACGTATTTGTCAGGTTTACGATTATGAAATTAAAATATATCGTAAGTTCATTGTTTATTGAGTATTCATCTTTTAGAATATATATGATGTTCCTATTAATAAAATGCGTTATTGCAACTGAAATCTTCGACTGAAGTGATGCAGTAAATTTCCATGTCAGATTACTAGGAATGCAATATTCAATGATCACAGCATCCCAGGGCTCTAGCACTGAAATGGCTACGCATACATTTTAGAATATAGTAGATAATCGATGGCACTGACCACAAACTTGACTTTGGGATAGGCCTGGGCTGCCCAGGAGGCTGCGTAGCCACCGATAGACCAGGCAAACAGAACGATATCTTCGGGTCGATAGTGTAGTTTGTTGATGGCATACTGCATGACCACGTCAATGGCATGCTGCTCCGCGTGAGGCCACGGCACTCCCTGTAACACAGCCAGTGACTCACATGTAACGGAAAGAAAATCTGAACTTTTAGTATATTGATCACTTATATATTCATATATAATATTATATATATATATATATATATTATATATATATATGTGACTATGAAATCTTGCTTGGAAATATAAATAAATAAAATGGATTAAGATAGAAACAACTGCAAACCAAACAATTTATATACAGTGTAATTAGTAAAATATACACACACATATATCGTGTAATTGTTTAGATGCTGATGAGACATAACTTTACCTACAGACACATCCACCCATATTTTGGACAGGTCAAACCTGTTTTGGACAGGTAGAAATCTCACTGGATGGGTAAACAAATTCAGTCTGACAGAAGCAATTTTATTTTAGCAATTGTGACTATGAAATCTTGCTTGGAAATATAAATAAATAAAATGAGATTAAGATAGAAACAACTGCAAACCAAACAATTTATATAATTAGTAAAACCATATAGTAGTATAATAGTAAACACCCCAATAACGAGACGTTAAAGATAGATTTTAAATGATGAATCTTAGGGCACGATATAAATGTGTTCAAGCAGTTGGTCACACGTTGGTAAGACACATGAGTTTCACATTGACCTACCGTGCTGCCTCCAAAGCCTGGGTGGTTCCAGCCAAGCACTGAGTACCCTGCTTCTAGGGGCGTGTTCATGCACCCCACCTCGTAGAAGCCTGAGTTACCCTCGCAACACACCACCTACAAACCATGACACCTCAAGTCAGACCATAGGTCAACACAGGACAATGCAGTGCATAAGATCACGAGAAATATCCGTAAGATCAGCAGAAATCTGCACAAATGGTCACTGCAAACATAAACACAATGTTGGTACACAGGCACTGTCATGACACATCCACAGTGTGCGTTTGAATGTTATACACACCTGACGGGACATATTAACGTTGTGTGAACAAACAAACGACGCACAAAACTTTTTTATCACACAATGGCGGGTTTATTCTATTAACAATCCATTTCCAGTCCTTCTGGTAATGGCCCATCAACAGTTTTTGCTTCCAACTTGTCCACAAATTAGTTTCGTCAAAATCATACATTTGCATAATACAGTCGAATCCCTCATTTAAGACCGCCTCTTAAATCGGAGTGGAGCTGTGTCTTAAAAGAGGGGTGGTCTCTCATGAGGGGTTTGGTTATTTTGATGTTTTGGATTAATTCATACGTTTATGCATATCATAATAATTAATGTCCATATAGCATGTAGGCGTTTGATAAAAAACTAAGTAGTAAAATACATCAAATAAAAATTAGAAAATGAAAGAATGAAACAACACATTAACAATGAAAATGTTCCTTTTCTGTTTATTTTGTGTGTGACATATTTCAGTATAAGTTTAATTTTGAATAGTTTTTTATAATATAATATTATCTGATAAAAAGGTATCCTTATATAATTCGGACTGAGAGGCTAAAAAGTGCTGCCACCTCACGGCGGCTGGGTAATCGCGCCGTGGTCACCATTTTCTTCATCTTTCCAGGGGCATAAAACAATATTTTACTTTCTGACCTAACCATGAAAACGACCCCTTACAGCCACCAAACTTCCCCTCTCATAACTTGTAATACATATACACACGTTAGGTTATAAAATCATTTAAATTACTGTAAAGAATAAAATTCACAAATCAAAATCATGCTAAATTCGACATCGTTGGTGGCGGCAACGCCCATGCCACAGATTACCATGGCATAACAGTGATACTTTATTGCGGTGTGGACACACAAATGACATCATAAAACTTAACCCTATAGTTATATGTATATTACAACAATCACAGCGCTATGCATAGCCACTGATGTCTGCCAATGCGATTATGTCTTGCAGGTGAGTTTTGCGCGAGTTTGTTTTGTGAATTTTATTTGTTTAAAAAATATAAGCGATTTAATTTTGTAACCTAGTGTGTGTATATGTATACAAGATATGTGAGGAGAGTTTGGCAGCTGTTAGTTGTAATTTTCATAGTTCGGTCAGAAAGTAGAAGATCGCCAACATGAATGGTGTTCATCACGTGCACCCGTGCCCCGTTAGTCACGCGTTTAATGAGAGTTCGTTGCAAGATTTAGGTTAAAAAATGTGCTGGCCACCTATCGGATGGTCATTTGTCAAAGGTAAAATTAAAATTGCCATGGTCACTGGTCGCGTTTGTCGAGTGGTCGTTGACGAAGGGTCATTTATACAGCATCAGCAGTCCATCAGTGATAAAATGGTCATAAATCAGAGTGGTCGTTCATGAGGGGTTCTACTGTAACTGCTTCAATTTGAAGACAGCAAACGTATCAGAAAGTGTACCGGGTAGTTACGCTATAGTAGGTAGTGTATTTTCATGCAGCAGTTTTCCTGATAATGATATAAACTGATTCTCTGTCCAGGGACCATCGTCTGTGAGGTGTTAGTCATGGCCCTAAACTGTTGAAACAATGTGCACCTTTCTGACAGTGCAGCAACTTGCTCATTGATGTGCATTGTGTTAATTATTAACATAAAATTTGCAAGCTGTAATCAGGTGCTGGATTTTTTTTGCAGTTGAAACACAACCTTTAGGAGATACCCCTGTTTGTTTGGCTCATGGAAAAAACCACATTTACGAAACCAATTTTTGTGGTATGTTTTTGCAAGACCAGTAGCACCTTTCTATTTTGTTCAGTCATCATATTTCGCACAAAAACATCTCAAGCGAACTGTGGAATTATCGGGTTTCCCGCCAAAAAACAATCAGCTCACAGTTGACAACTTTCAGAACTACATGCATTACATAAATCTGAAGTTACACTAACGTAACTGTAGTCTATGCTATTAATTGTTAGATACCAACAATGCTACGTGCAAACTCAGGCTCTGATACAGACTCGTTCTTCTTGTGTATGAGAATCAGTTAATGCTGAATGCGTATATGTGAACGTGACACGTACCAACATGTTGCCGTCACATGACTCAGGGTCGTTCCGTCTGTCTATAAACATTGTATCAATCTCGTTATTGTCAGCCGTCAAGAGTTTTGCCCGTTGGCCTTTTTGCTACAACAAAACACAGACGCTATGCACACTAAACACATGCCTAAATTCTTATAACTTGTTTTGCAGTTGTCAATCATTCTTTTCTTGTAACATTTTGATCACAATGCGGTTTAAATATTACGAAGAAAGCAAATTAACCGCAAAACAAACAAAATTGAGAAATATTCTCAAAAAAGGCAATGTCTGCTGCAAATAAGACATTAGACAAAATAGTGCAGCACAAGGTCATTCAGTGCAGTATGACATCGCATCGCATCGCATCTTGCTATTATACATTTCTGTACGATTTTCCACTGATTACCCAACCTACATTGTGTTTTGTGTGTATGTATAGCTTCAAAAGTAACTTCAAACAGTCTGCAAAACCACCAAAACATTAAGTTCAGCAATTACGAACGAGGAGTGGAGTACAAATTACCTCCTCTATGAGCTTGGAGCGCCCCTGGACGAGAGCTGGTCCTGCAAGTAAGAACACATTTAATATAATACCAGATTGTCACCATGTTTATCACTGTCATATTTTCCTGCATATAAATTACTTTAATTATGGTTTTGATGCTTGTAAATTATACCATCTAACATTTGTCAAATTCCACTGCATTGCTGACTGTAAAAGAAACTCCTAAAATTTAAATATTCTTTTTCAAATGATTTCAAATGACTCACAGTCAACTCAACACGTTAGCACTAACATATGAGGGGGGACAGAAGGAGGGAGATTATATATATATATATATATATATATATATATATATATATACACACACATACATATATACATACTGTATAAATATATATATATAATATACAGATAGACATGTAATATACATGGTGTATACACTGAATTTTTTTTTATATATATATATATATATATACACACATAAAATATTAATTTAGCTTTAAGCCTTAAAAACCAGAATCCACTAGTTATTAAAATCAGAGCTGGTCGCGTGCACTCACCCATGACAGCCTGAACGAGGGACGTGGCTCCGGGGTACAGTAACATACACCCAAATGAGTGGGCGACTACATAACTATAACACAACAATGAGTCTCAATATAGTTTACACTGATGTACACACAATCAACAAGAATTGTTTGATAAACAACAACATAGCACATCTAACAACAAGTCAACAAAACAAAGTACTGAAATTCACACTACCCAAAGGTAATTAAAACTAATACTTCTTCATGTAGTCAAGCCTCTTTATAATATGCTCAGTTAAAACGCGTATTCGGTTATAACGTGATTGGGCCGTGGCGCAAATACACGCTGGTACTGATGTAATCATCTACAGCGATTCATGATGCGAGAGGATGCATAAAATGACATGACATAATTATGTTAATAGTATTTTTCAAAGAATCCTTTTAATTTAAGTCAATATGTAACTTCAACCAGTCTCGACAGGTAAAAGAAACATCTCGATTTGGATATGAATTTGTTAACCACTTCAATGCATACGATACCTCTCTACGACATGTGACGGAAATCACGACATGGAGTACGAATTATGTGTACCTTAGGATCCCATAAGGCAGATCTTTGATTTTGGCCATGAAGCTGCGATGGACCACTGGAGGTTTCTCCCTGTCAGGACACACAGTGATTGATGCATCAGAGATTTGTCATTAATAAAAACATGTCTTCTTTCTTATTCAAATTTTACAGTTGCGCCTCGCTATAATGCGAATCAGTTATAACGCGGTCGGTTGTGGACCCATAATTTCTGCCGCCAGGGGGAAATGGGCGCTACAGCTAACAATAACGCTGTAATTAACTGTCACTTATTTTATGAGACCTCATGTTTGTCTTGTACAGGTGTATCTAGAAACAATTTAATGATATTAAGAAATTTAACACAGAAGTACAACTGCGTTGCTGAGTTCGTTGTTTGTTGTGCCCCTGGCTTCTGCTCTGCCGTCGGCTTCGCAGCACCAAGTCAATCGTTTTTCAAACCGATCTATTGTGTAACCAGTGTTGGTTTGTGTGGCAATTTCTTAAGGGTTTGTTTAAAATGTTACCAATTCCTTTGATTGCATTTAATTAACTTTGGGCACAGTAAATTTGGTACAAAGCCATGTTTGTTTGCGCTGATATCAATCGCGTTTGTCTCCTGCCAGTTCGCTGTGGCTTCGGCGAAGGCACCCGTTCGCTGTGGCTTCCACAAACGGGCACCTTCGCTGGCTTGTAAATGGCAATTAAATTGCTTACGAATCGGGTGGTGACGAACAATAATTATAATACTGAAATGGCAGGCTAACAGTTATGTTATGTTTTCTTCACTACGTCTACGAAAAATATTTACTTGTGCGCAAATATACGAATTCGTCAACTGCGTATGAACCGCAGTAGCATCGAACCACAGTGAATTGCATTATAAATCGGCACGGTAAATGTGCGATCTAAATTTATATTTTGGGATTGTTTGAAAGATGAAATCAACCCAATAGTGAGCGCAATTAGTATAAGTATTAATATTTGACCAACTTCGGCAACATGTAAATTCATTTGTGCGTTTTTCGGCAGTACTGTGTTATCGCTCCGCCTCAGTTCGCATCGCCAGACGAGGCGCGTTGTCCCTGAATTTATTTTAAAACTGTACACCATTCGCAAGATTTACTCAGTTCAACATTCGACAGTGTATATTATTTTAACGTAATACACATTTACGTTGGTTTTAATGTCAGTTAGTTTTATAAATCATGCATACACCGCGCAACTAGCTCATTGGCTTCGGTTGCTGTTGTGGCGTTTTGGGGGTGGTGGCGCCCCTGGCGGAATATAATCTATAACGCGCCTTGTTTATAACGCGGTTCCATTTCGTGGACCCCAACTACTGCGGCGCGACTGTACCTACTGACGCAGACATGTCTCCTTATCCATTCAAATTGGATATTTAATTTGTTGATATTACAGAATGAGACTGGTAGGTTATTTCTGACAGAGTCTGACCAAAAAGGATGAAAGTGATTTGGTTATATTCACTATGTAAGATTACCCATGCATACACAAGTTAGTTCCACATGAAGCAGATGACAATGCCTTAACCACTTCAGTGTGAATTTTTGTCAGCACTGTCTGCGACACTTCCAGGACTGGCTGGATCTTCAGGACTGACGATGTTTGCTACTGAAATCGGATTTACCCGCAATTATCCGCAATGTGGAAGCACACGTTACATATCATCTTCAAGGCTAATGAAATTTTAATATCGCTAATCATGGATTACCAGCTTGTTGGAATTTTTTTGAGATTACTGCATTTTGTATATGACATAACATATGTTGTTGAGGACAATTTACCAAGTTAACTAAGCTTATTTGAAGGATTGGGCCAAACAGCCTTAATAGCAATGCAACCATAACAATGCACTGATGCATGACTGGAAGTGGTGATACTGATTATCGTACTTTAAAAAAATATATAACATCCCTATTCATAAAATACATATTTGGACCTCAAATCTTGCCTTGAAATGAGGTTGTCAATTTCGCTGTACATTCACTGGGAATGCTGTACTCACAGCAGATCAGGGCTGTAGGACTGAATTGCCCTAAAGCGACATGATCAGTTTGTGGCTTTTTATTTTATTGCAAAATCATGTTAATCAGTATAAATTATAACTATTGTAGCATCCTGACCGCCAATAAATGTTTTATTGAAACAGAACTGACTTTGTAATGTTAAATGTCGAATGTTTATAAGAATCGCCATGCTGTCACTCAAATCGCCGCGAATGACACCCACCCTTTGACCTTTACCAACTGGGAGCCGTGCACCTGGCTGGGTGTGGCGTTAGTGACATTAACTTGTGTTCACATGATACTGCATCGCGTGATCATGCATTTCCTTCTGGGTTTTTAGCCACACCAACAATGGTTTTGAAAACGCCTCGTGGTCGATGTGTACACAGAGTTAAGCGCCCTTACTGCATCTATTTTCAACCCCTAAATGGTACATGAAAACATATTTTGACTGTCTTTACGCTATAATAGGTATAATTTATACCGTATAACATGATTTTGCAATAAAAAGCCATGAACGGACCACGTCGCTTTAAAAGCAGAGTACTTGTTGGCTACTTACACAACCACTCTTCCTTTCCTGCACTTGTAGGTCATCGGCCAGTGTCCGAAATCGAAGTCATACTTTGACAGCTTACACTGAAGACAGGTGAAAGAAAGGGCAACGTCACCACAGATCACGACACACATGTAACACATTGACATACAAACACTAGATGTCACAGGCCATATTTAGTGTAGTTGACATTTGAAGAATCCGAAACAAATCCACGAATTGTTTTCAAAGCAGTTACTCTCAGGAACGCAATACCAGGCTTAATAATCAAAGCCAGTTTAATTTACAAAAGTATCGCAAAATGTTATTCTTTTTACCTATGAAAATATTTATACTAGACCACTCAGTTTCTGCATTATGGAACAATAATATGCAGTTTTCGCCAAACATTTCTGGAATCCAGCAACGATTGATGAATGCTATCAACTAGAACGTCTTATTTCACCAATGGCATGCAAGAAAAATAGTTTTTAGTGAAATATTTACAATATTTATAGGATGATAATCACTACACAGGCCAAGTGGGACCACTCAGTTTCTGATTCATCTCGCTAAAGTTCACCGATGTACAACAAAATGCAATGCACTCACTGTATGAACACTACAAAGGCTGTTTGATAAGTTTCCATTATGACCAGTTATTTAAATATTTCGATTGTTTACATCATCATCAACGATTGTGGCACAAAAAATTCATATGATTAGCCTTTGCTATCGAAATGTGTCTTGAAAACAAGTAACTTTGTGGCTTTGTTTGTTGATGTCATTTGACGTGATTTTTTCAAGTGAAATCCAGCGATATATAATCAGAATGAGACAAAAACTGAGATGGGGCAGAACAGCACAGGTGACCATAGAGCCAGGTGACCGTAGAGCCAGGTGACCGTAGAGCCAGGTGACCGTAGAGCCAGGTGACCGTAGAGCCAGGTGACCGTAGAGCCAAGGTGACCGTAGGGCCAGGTGACCGTAGAGCCAGGTGACCGTAGGGCCAGGTGACCGTAGGGCCAGGTGACCGTAGAGCCAGGTGACCGTAGAGCCAGGTGACCGTAGAGCCAGGTGACCGTAGAGCCAGGTGACCGTAGAGCCAGGTGACCGTAGGGCCAGGTGACCGTAGAGCCAGGTGACCGTGAGAGCCAGGTGACGACGTACGAGCCAGGTGACCGTAGAGCCAGGTGACCGTAGGCCAAGTGACCGTAGGCCAGGTGACCGTAGAGCCAGGTGACCGTAGAGCCAGGTGACCGTAGAGCCAGGTGACCGTGGAGCCAGGTGACCGTGGAGCCAGGTGACCGTGGAGCCAGGTGACCGTGGAGCCAGGTGACCGTGGAGCCAGGTGACCGTTGGGCCAGGTGACCGTAGGGCCAGGTGACCGTAGGCCAGGTGACCGTAGAGCCAGGTGACCGTAGGGGCCAGGTGACCGTAGAGCCAGGTGACCGTAGAAGCCCAGCCAGGTGACCGTAGAGCCAGGTGACCGTAGAGCCAGGTGACCGTAGAGCCAGGTGACCGTAGAGCCAGGTGACCGTACTGCAAGCCAGGTGACCGTAGAGCCAGGTGACCGTAGAGCCAGGTGACCGTAGAGCCAGGTGACCGTAGAGCCAGGTGACCGTAGAGCCAGGTGACCGTAGAGCCAGGTGACCGTAGAGCCAGGTGACTGTAGAGCCAGGTGACTGTAGAGCCAGGTGACTGTAGAGCCAGGTACATTTGAAAGTAACGACTACGCACAGAAACCTTGACGCGAAGCCTCAAATGAAACACAAGCAATAGAAATGAACACATCAGAGGACTGAGGGTAGCATCTGTGCTCAAAGCAGCCAAGAACAGCCCAACTGCTCGTGTCAAGATGAACCAACCATATTACTTGTCGACGCGGAACACTTTGATGTTGACAATGTCTTCAGGAATTTGACATACTCTTTGTTTGTGTAGCGGCCAACCGCTGCAAGGGCGAGAAGACAGCATCGTAAAGGACAACACACACATGTGGTATGTACTATATAAAAATGTATCTACTGCAACATTATCCCAAAGTGTTTTAATACTGTACATTTTAAGAAGGTTAAGACCATTTGGTTTGACCACACAGGTCGTGCTCAACTTTTACAGAGCTGCAGCAAACACATATTCCACTTTCCGATGAGTTTTTAGTGTGTATATTTTATCATAATTTATTATATATTATTTTATTTCATATTTTAAGCTAATATATTTCTACTAAATTGTATCAATTATTTATCGATGTTATAAAGAAAACAATTTATTTGGACTTTTTATGTGATTGCTCTTATTTATTTATTTTAAAGTAGTAGTATATTTTATCATCATCGTTTGGTGCATGTGAATGTATTGTCCTATGAATGTATTAATACGACGACCAATATCATTACACATTCCAATGTTTTATTGTAACTACAATGTGAACACATGGCAATAAAGCTATCTTATCTATATCCGCCCAAAAGTGTTTTAATGAGTCAATTACTGCTGTTGAAACATGCTTATTTTGTGAGAGGAAACAGTACGTTTACATGACAGTTGGTCATGTTCGAATTCATGACCTCATGTCTAATTCCATGATAACAGTATGTTACACAAGACTCTCTGTCCCCACCAGGCCACAACATGTCTCAGAATTATCTGAGTTCATTACTGGGGAATTTGAGTTACAGAGCAGCAATTTGGTCAACACGTTGAAATGCAAAAATTTGTTTATTCTGGTAACTGCATAACAGGTTTTTACAATAGAAACTAAACATATTACGTACGGGGAAAAATTCATCACCTGGATTTAGTTTCATTTGTATGAAAACAAAACTGCATACAATTTAGAAGATTATTTCAATTACTATATTTATAAAAGTATCCACTGCAATTTTACTGGATAACTGGGACGGCTGTTTATTTTACTGGTTCAAAACAACAGTTCCAACATTCTATGGAATGTACTGTCCATGTCTCAAAAATTCAATCAATAATTAACCTTATGTTGGAAGTTTTCCCATATGCTCCAAAGGAAGTAACTGTCATTCAACATCATACTTTCAAAATAAGTTTGCCACATCGAATGGTAAATACAGACTAAGTCTTACTTCGGATGAAGATGGCGATGATGACAACAGCGTTTATGGCCAGAGCTCGTGTCATGTAGTATGGAAAGTTTTGTTTCATAAACATTCCTACAACAGTAAAGCAGTAATAATAATAAGTGCATTTATATAGAACCATAAATGTAGATACAATTCATTCAGAGGTGCTGTGAGCACAGGAATATTAATAAGTTACCTAATATTAATAATATTAAATTTGTTATTAAATATATAAAATATGTATAAAAAATTGTAATAAATGATAAATAAATAAGTTGGCTAAATATGATTATTAAAATAAAGTATATATATATATATATCTGTAGAGAAGGATAGCAATTGAGTGAAGACATTTTGTAAAAACACGTAAAACAAAATAAATAATAAAAATTAAATAAACTGCCAAACGTTATAAATTTTACGCAAGGTGTAAATTCAATTTAGTAAGAGAAAGAAATGGAAGGCCGAACGAGTGTGGGATGCATGTGCGAAACGGGATTTTTCGGTGCCAAAATGGCGTGTTTCGGAAATGCAGCGGCACCGTAGATGACAGCAATGGTGGTTCACAAGAAATCCACAAGGGATCGTTATGACATGCGCAACACATTGTCTATTCGTTTTACACTTTAGGATAGCAACAATAATAAGGGAGAATGCGAAAATCAATGACAAATTTTTATTTTTGTACCACTCGGCTATTACTACAAAATCTGAAGCGTTATCTTAGCTAATTCACTAGGGAGGTGTCCACTCATGTAGCCAGTAGCAAATTTGCAACTCGTAAACAAGATGGTGACTAGTTTCAACTGATAACGCGAGACCATGGATTATGTTTAATTGTTGCATAGGGAGTGACAACTGATGGAAACTATTTCAATTTGCTGACCATTATTGTCATTGTTTTTTAGTGTTGCCCTTCTCTAGAATTAGTGAGTCCACTACAGGTTACACATTTACCCCCTGTGTGGGATCTTTTACTTCCCCAGGCATAGACACCAGATAGAAAGGACCACCGACTTTTAGTGTCTTTTCCGAAAGACAGATGCAAATGTGGGATGAATGAAATTGCCTAAGTTTTGAAACGGCGGCAGGTGGGATTGAACCACCGTCCCCTCGATTGACGGTCCAGTGCTCTACCCCGCGACCACCGCTCCTGACAAATTCTATCTGTAATATGTTCTGCTGATGAGACTTGTCAAATATACATGAATTAGGTCAGGTACAGCACTATACTGGTCTCAAATTTATAACTAGTATCAACAATAGGTCTCCATTGTACAATACTTGATTGAATTAAGCCCTGCTATTGTCTGTGAACATGGATAACCAAAGGGATTAGCGACCTATTGTTATTTGAGTTGGTTTGATGTGCGATTGGTTAGGCAATTTCAACAGAGGAAATAATGCAGTACTGCTAATAACATCACATAAAATTTCACCAATTTGGCGAAGAGTTTTAATAAATTTTCGCCAAATAGCAAACCGTTTTGCCTATGGAGCAATTGACGATCGGCAGCGTTAGCCTAGCTACTTTAGGCAGCCACAGACTAAACATTTCGTTTTTAGGGGAGGGCATGAGGTACCCTTACAAAGATTAATTTTAATAAAAAAAAAACAATCTATGCAACATTTTTACCCATCCAAATGACACGTGGATGGGTCAGAGCATAAAGCTATGGTTCATTGCCTGTTGTGTTGACACCATACCTCTTCTGTAGAGCACTATAAGGAGCACCGGTGAGCTGTAGTACGTCACAGACCAGCAGAAGCGCAGCTGCAACAAGTTCAAAGACTGAGATTACTCAATATTAAGGTTTTATTTTGCAGCCCCCAATTGCTGACTGAACAAAGAGATTCATCTCAGTTTCTTCTCAGGTAAACAATTGTCTAACGAAAAAAGCCAAGCGGCTGTAAGTGTAACTTCCATACATACATTGTTACATTATGAATCTGTGTTATGAATTTTACAACAATTAAAATACTGTCTCTGTCACATTGTAGTGTATTAAATAGAGTACAGTTATTGTATATAGTTTATAATCCAGGGTGCTAGGCCATGCCGGTTGCTTCACCTAATTTCTAATGTTTATCAGTGAAGCTTATAGACATAGTCAATATATGGACACATTGCTGTAACCAATGCAACATCCACCTGCTGTTCATGACCGTTATATTTGGTCTAATGTATACAACTTACTACACAACTGACATAATGACACTTACCAACTTCACAACGCTGTCACCTATAACTTCAAGCATGTTTGGTTTGTATTCTCTACCCTGCAACAAAATAAACTAGATGTCAGTCTACTCATTAGAAAGTTCATCAAAATATCATCAAATCACATTGGTCACTGGTCAAGTGTTGTATGTGACATTTGTGACACTAGGCAATACTGCACCCCATTGTAAAGGTAATTACCGCAGCTACACATAGAATGAATCAATAACATGCTTTAAAAAAGGTTCAGCTACTTATCATACTATCTGAATTAAAGACCAACCACATTGTTGGCACTGGAGCGTTGTGACCAGGTTCATTACCACCAAAGTGGGGCATTCTGACCAAGCGTGGTGCATTTCCATCACCGTTGGAGCAATGCAAGCAGCAGGTGGGGCGCTGTGCCTAGGCAGTTTGTGCTTTGTAACTGGTGGTATGTTCAGGCAGAGATGCATTCTGACCAACTACTGGTTCGGCTTGACAGTGCTATCACATCTGTGTTTGTGAGTGTGAAGAGCCTGAGGCACTTGGTACCTTCAATTCTGCCATTATAACTATGCCTAGGCAGCAGCCACTTATTACAATGTTGTGCACCTGGAATGAGCGATAAATGACTTTGTTTACGCCAACCGCACCGTCTTTTCGACCTCACGCGTTTGCTAAGACGAAGTGTTTATAAAACATAATATACGTGGGGTGACGTTGAATGATTGAATTAGAAAAGATGTATCAAATGTTGGCAAAGTCAATGTGACAATGATACAGTTATAACGGCAGAATTGTGGTGGTCCGAATTCTACCCAAGAAACTGGACTGAGGAGACACATAAATGGGCACTAAAAGTGTAAAAAACATTCGTGAGTCATAAAAGAATAGGCTCATAAAATGAAACTGCAAGTAGACTCGAGCGTTGGTCCGCATAAACCCGGCGCTCACCCGACTCGGGCGAATCATTATCTCAGGGACATCTCTGTGATTCTAATTGTAATTCAAACTGTTAAACACTGCCTTACCGGGATTTCGCCTACTCTATGTATGCGGTACAGCCGCGGGCCAAAAATGCACGCCATGATCCCCGACATTGTCATACACAATTATCATTAACAAACATGAACCAAAAGTGGAACCCTGCAACCCTTGAGCGGAAGACTAAGCTATTTCCGGTTCCGGTTTTGGAGGTTTTTCTGGTGGGTTCAGACCACAATTATATTTTAATCGCCGCACAACAATAAATAATAATAATTATATTATTATTAAGTAGACTGTGATCATTTTATAATGTATGTTATATTTTCACAAACTTACCTCAAGATCTTATCTCAAGACCGGTCAGTAGTTACCCAAAACTGAGACCATCTCAAGATTTATTTTCTGATGTTGCAGTTTCTCTATTGATATATTTTTTTTCTCATAATTAAACGAACTATTGCGGTCTCTGCGGATCCATTGGCACAGACTAACTCGTGAAATTATGTATAACTCAGTGGCGTGGTCGTAAATTCGCTAATCCGGTATGCATGAGTATGATGAGCACTGCATAGGCTCGATTTTAGGCTATATATGCCCGCACAGTGACCGCCTATCTCTAGGCTCGCTAGCTATAGGAGGTGCAACTCCGCCTTTCTTAGTGGATAGACATGGCTATATAGACCTAGAATCAATAGATGAATATAGGGTGGTTTGAAGGTAATTGTTCCCCTAAGACTTTTGCAATATAGCCTCGCGATGTCTGCATTAGATTAACGTATCGTATATGTTTGAAAGCTGATGTGTTGCCACCGCATAGAATCGACGTTCTCTACTAGATATTGTGGAGTTGTAGATGTCGCCGCGAAAAGGTATCAAATGCACAATCCACTCTCCCCATCTTCTTTCGATGTCTGTGGCCCTATATCCGAAGACAACGAAATCGTTAACGTCTTCGCGAACTCCCCCCACGACACAGTTGAGTGGCTACTGTCCATCTACAACTGATCTGTCAACGCGTGACAGATGATCTCGGGATTTTTGGGGACGACAATCCATTACCCTCCCTTACCATCCTTTACCATCACTTACCATCTGTTATCATCTGTTAACATCCCTTACCATCCATATCAATTACCATTCATTACTATCCCTTAATTTACTATCCCTTACCATCCATTAACATGTTAACATGTTTAATGTATCATATGATATAATATAACATATAAACGATGTTTTTGCCTGTTTAAGCCAAAACACGCATGTGGAAAACAAAATTACGATCACTATGCTGATTGGTGTCGATAATATCTTTACTAAAATAACTAAAGTTGTCTTAGTCTACATCTGTTAATTATAAGTTTATTATTTTATGTTATGTATTCTTATTTACAAATTTGAGTTATATGGAATTATACGAATTATGTATCAACATTTTAAAGTAATTCCTTGTTACATTTTATGAAGGACAACATGGCGACGATGTGTGCGCCATCTTGGTTTCACGTCGCCTGGTGTAAAACATACCTATCCATAACTGTGCATGGATGAATAATTATAGTTTCACATGTTAACATGTTTAATGTGTCATATGACATAATATAACATATAAGCGCTGTTTTAACGCCATTCTACAATACAAATAACTTCATTGGAAATAGTTATATCAGTTTAAGTTAAGACAAGTTGACACCACAATCTCGCCAGTCAAACACTATATGGTATATAAAGAAAGGAAATTGCTACTATAATTGTAACTGATGTGTATTCGATGCCTCGTGGCAAAGGGTGTATCACGTGATGCTCGCAATATGGAGGGTCACATCCGGCAATGGAACGCCGGGCTTAGGGGCAGATACTCCCTCCCTTTCTCGTAGCACAGTGGTCAGTTGTGAGGGTTGAAAGTCGTGACGTTTCTCGCCAGGGCAACGTTGTAAGGAGCAACCAAAGCGGAGTCCCGAGCCCAAGTAGATACATTAGATACTGTACTATGTACTAATGTACTATAGGCAGAATGTTCCCAGTGTCTCCCACTTCCGGATCCCTCTTTTTTTCTTTTCGTATTATATATTTATTATAAATTACATAATTTCATAGATTTATTTAAAATTATCTGTTTTTAGCACATTATCTTAGTTTCACGATACATTTTTAATTCGTTGTGGAAAAATATATAACTGAAAGATATAAAAATGCTTGAACCTGTAATAAATACATTGCCTTGTAATTACTGCTTAACTATATCTTACAGTACTTTCATGTAATCTTTAAAATACATCTATTGTATTGGTGGATTTTAATGATTTTGCTTTTGTTGATTATATTTTAAAAACTTATATTTTTCTCATGTAGCGCTCATCTGTTAAGCATGGAAACACCAAGTAAGAGGTGAAGAGAAGGCCATCTGGCACAGGGACACTAAAAAAGAAACAAAGGAAATGGGATAGACCAGGAAAATATGGCCACAAACAGATACATTGAACAGGAGAAATGAGAAGAGTAAATAAGAATTGTTACATATGTGACTGGTCAGTCTCTTGACTGGAGTGCCACCAACAGTGTCACTCTTGCGAAGACACCAATTTGAACAATTCTACGTCAGTCCTATTATAAAGTTACATTGTATTAGTCAATAAAGCAATGTCATAAAAATGTTACACACACACCTCACATTAAACCTAATATGTATTAAATGACACATACCCTATTCATATTTGGGATGTCATTAGACATACAGAGGATAATCAACTAGAGAAAATGCTGGATATTGTTAGGCAATGCAACATGTTCTGTTGTAATAAGAATTCATGCTTGTGGGAAACAACTGTACTGGTTTTGTAATTTGTTACTTTTTCAGGTAGAAACAATCGTTCAAATAGGGTGTTTGACAGCTAGAGGACGGAGGATGTATTTCCACAAAATAAGAGTTCAAAACAAAGTTAGCAGCACTTGTTATCCAGAAAAGTGAATGTGTGCATAATTGTTTAGATTGTATACTAATAATTATGTATTCCTGTCAGATGACATAAATTAAAATGTTCTAATAATATAAATTACAGTTGTGACTGATTGCATTTAGAATACTATGTTGTAATGCAAAAGCAATGTCAGTTGTTTGTCTAACCATTTTGTTCACTTGGACAGTTTAGGGTAATATCGATTTAGTGTTGTGTGTGGCAGGTTCACAATCTGCTGGTGTTCCTTATGCAAACATTACATGTTGTGTGCACACGCATTGATTCTATTTAGTAAGTTCAGCTGCTTTTGTGACATCTCTGAAATGCATCGAACTATAGTCAAGTTTGTGTATGTATCAATGTATACGTAAGACCTAACATCTACATGTGGGCTGTAGAAGAATGCAGATAAAATGTTTCTCGCTGGCAGCATCATATGACCAGCATCCATAGATATAAACAGAACACACCAGTAGATAGGGGAAAGATTAGTCTATAGGGGAAAGATTAATGATCTAACTCTGTGCCAGCATGAGAGTTCTGCCAGGTCATCAAGTTAAGTGCAACAGTAATAACTCTTCTTGAGGTCAGCGTAGAATATGCCAAGGACTGCAGTGGCGATATCAAGGCATGATAGTTGTCATACTTCAAAGACTGCTGTTATAGGAAACATCTAACATGTCATGCTATAAGACAGGAACTGGATGAAATGGAAGCGAGACACGTGATTGGTGGAGAAGAGGTGGTGATTCCCATGAAGGGAGAGACAGAGCGAGAGAAAGAGAGAGAGAAAGAGCAAGAAAGCGAGAGGGAGAGTGAGGGCGAGAAAAAGAAGGAGAGAGCGAGAGAAAGTGCGAGAGAGAGAGAGAGAGCTAGGGCAAGAAAAAGAAGGAGAGAGAGCGAGATAAAGTGCAAGAGAGAGAGAGAGCAAGAGAGAGAGACTCACGGAGAGAGAGAGAGAGAGAGAGAGAGAGAGAGAGAGAGAGAGAGAGAGAGAGCGAGAGCAGAGAGAGCGAGAGACGAGCGAGAGACAGAGAACGAGAGCGTGAGCGAGAGAGCGAGCGAGTGAGAGAGAGAGAGAGCAAGAGAAACAAGAAAGAGAATAAAGATAACCCACTAGAACATAGACAGCCCCCAAGAATAAAGATATCCCACAAACGTGATATGGATTTGGAAAATATTTAATCTTATAAAATGATATGACACTTCTTGAAAATTAACTGCTTCTCTTAAAGCACAATGATTCTATCTTCTATCATTACATTCACCTAAATACAATTCTCTAAAATAACACTGAACAACAATTGCAGGGCTGCCAAGCCATGTCCAAAGATTGTGACATCCTGTTTTCCAGCATTACACCAGAGGGCACTGCTTGTAGTTATTAAAATTTCCACCGAAGACATTCTTTACATACATCGCAGATGGTAGGAAAACCCTCGCAAATTCCATGGTATTGTTTTCAAATAAAAATATTAATAAATGCATGTTTATATTAGTAGTATTTTGAAATGGTTAATATGCGTGAGATTCACAGCTACAACTCGAGCTGGAAGCTAAATGTGTGTGTCCTACGACCTACATCAAACACATGAGCTTTGGTAGTGCTCTATTTGCATTGGCAGCTCTGATTTTGCATCCAATGTTACGATTTGATATTATAGTATTCCCTATCTTCCCTTGAGATGGGAGCAGGGGCTTTTGCCATCAAATCCTTCCCCTCTCCGGACTTTGGGAATGCAATCACATCCCGGATGCTCGATGCGTTGCACAGAATCGACACTAGGCGGTCGAGACCTGCAACAGAAATTTTTATTGGCCTCAGACCATGACATTGTTACAGATTGCAAATATGTTATTCAGTTGGAATGTGTTCTTTTATTTTATAGTGCATCTCACTGTGCACTGTTTCAAACACAATGACAAACAGTTCACTGATTGAGTGCTAAACAATTAGCCAGACATAAAGGTGTGGTCATTTACACAGTAATATGCTAACTTAGCGATGTTGTAGGTGCATCTCCTCCCAAACACTGAGGTCTATTCACTTTTCTGTGAAACAGAAAATTACTTAGTGTTTTAGTTATGCAACAAATACTACTTTTTTCAGTGGACAAATTGAGTGGTTAGGCACTCCCCAGGTGGTGCCACCGTTTAAGATACAGTAGCGGTTAGTTGTTCCACGAAGGATGTAGGTCATCATGTCAGTAATGCTACGAACTAACAGCAATACACTTACTATGGTTTGAAGACATTTTAAAAACCAAACTAAGATGAGTCCTTTACTAAATAATAAATAGATGATACATTTTTAATTCACTTTAATTCATTTTTAATAAAAAATTGTCAAGCTTGTCATAGGGTAAACGTGTCAGTTACCAGTTTACCGGTTAGACAAGTGACATCACCAGGACATATATTTTACTCACCAGGTGGCGACACCAATACATAGAGTTAAAGAAGTGATGCTACGCTCAACGTTAGCGCCACTCATTCTTACATGTTGTTTTATTGGAATTGTTAAGATAAAATTTCCGATTGATTGTCTAAACAAAATTATCTGAATACTAGACCACCAGCTGGTTATCATCTTATAAAATAATTGTGAACTCTCCTTAAATGGAGGTGAAAAGGGAAGCACAGACATGATTAAACCAAGATGGGTCATGACAGACCCACGTACCCAGGGCAATACCCCCGTGAGGTGGGGCACCAAACTCCAGGGCTTGCAGGAGATGTTCCAATGGACTGGTTTCTTCCTGGAAGAAATTAAGAAGAAATTAAGTCATGTGACAACATGCTGATCTCTAACAGTAACAGTGAAGGCAAGTTCTTATATAGCGCAGTATCCAGACCTCAGGCTTGCTGAAAGGGCTTTATACTTTAATTCCTTGGCAGACCTGCTAAATCGAACACCATCTCAACTTCACCGGGAAGCATCCAGCGACGCTGCTCATACAAATATCCACCATTCTCTATAGCGAGGTACTCATTCATACAGCTGAGTGAACTGGAGCAATGTAGAGTGAAAACACTTGTCCAAGGTTTTACCACCACAGCATAGGATTCGAACTCAGGTTCTCTTAGTCGAGGGTTCGAAGCTCTACATCTGAGCCACTGCGCTCTACAATGTATGGTTACTTTTTAATGCAATATTTAAAAAAAATCTTTATACACGAATGCGTTTTTTTATTAATCTTATAACTAATCATTTACATTTTAATAACTGTTCTTTATTTAATGATACCAAATAAATATCCACATAATATTATTAACATATTTTTCCTAGGTTCAGGTTAGCCAGCGTTAAGCTCAGGTAAAAAAAGTGTAAAACCACTTGTCAACTTGAATGACAAAAAATTATCAACAAAAACAATCAGTTTGCCAAATGGCTAAATGAAAATGCGTGGCTGGGTGAATGCTGACGTTGTGTAAGCAGGTTAAATCTGGCAGAAACGTGGGGCTTACTCTCAGGAACTGCATATTCGATGACATCCATGCCTACATTGTCACAGACCCCTGGAGATGCCAGATTCAGTCACTGCTGTCATATACAAAGTACCCCACTAGGAAACTGCTCCACTTGCCAATGGGGTAGAACCCACCACTGTGCCAGTCCACAGCAGATTATGCATTTACCCCCTGTGTTGTATCTTTTATCGCCCCTGGCATAGACACCGGGCAGAACAGCCCAACCGCTTTTACCGGCTCCTCCAAAAAAACACGGGCAAAGTAGGGCGAAGAAAAAACCCATTAAATAATTAAAGACATACCCATTACAAATGATGTCACAACAAAACGCAGCCGTAACTCCATGGGTGGTCTCAATTAACGAAGGAAATACGGAAAAAAGTGACAATACCTTGAGTATCTCGGTAAGGATGTAGCGCTGTAATTTGGAGTCGTGGATTCTGATGGACCCGCCTCCGATTTCACAGCCATTCAGCACCAGGTCGTAGTGTTGACTGCGAGCCTACAATGATGTGAACATTTGTAATTACAATGTCTCCACGGCAATCTCAACCAGTTAAAAATGTTGGTCTGAAGGAGATTACCAGAAACTCTCTAATACACACCAAAGAAAATTTTCACTTATTAAATACATGAATATTGATAAAAACAAACTAAAATCTAAATGATATTCTAATATTAAACTGAACACTTTAAATAGTAAAATACTGGTATGTTAGAGTGTACTTGAATTTAAAGCAAAAATTTAGATACCTGACTGTTTGAGTGGTGGCATTATATTATTTTATGTAAACACTTAAAAAAACAATTATTGGGCAAAATGGTAATATGGTGTAACTGTACATAAAACAGCACCAACCATTCACTAGTCAAATATTCCAGCTGTGCACAGCATAATTTCATATTCCTGTTATAATATAATGCATTGATTAACTGAACCAGGTCCTGACAGGAATATTGCTAAGATGCTTCGTTGTGCCTCCATTTAATGAAGTTAAATACACAAAGAACACATGGCCTTATAAAGAACACTTTCACTTCTTCGTGCTATAACTAACTCAATAAAACCACAAAATAAAGACACAGTCATTAAGTCTGGCTAATTGTTGCTACTGTGTTGTTATGCGATCAATTCCCAAAAAATTCCAATGTACAATGGAAGACCTCTGTGTCTATTGTAGAGCGCAATGGTTCAGGGGTAGAGCTTCAGACTCTCGACTACGAGAACCTGGGTTCGAATCCTGTGCTGCGGTGTTAAAACCTTGGGCAAGTTTTTTCACTCTACTTTGCTCCAGTTCAATCAGCTGTATACATGACTAACTAGCTACAGACAGTGGTGGATATGTTTATGAGCAGCCTTCGCGCTTTAATTGTAGCATATGGCTGGATGCTTCCTAGAGAAGCCGAGATGGTGTCTGAGTGAACAGATCTGTCAGGGAAGTCAAGTGTAAAGCGCTTTCAACGGTCCTGATGACTGGATACTGCGCTATATAAGAACTTGCCTTTACTTTACTTTACTCACTTCAGTGTAATGTGTATCAACCCCGTGGGATGCACAGGACCGTGCCAGATTGAAGAAGGCAAGTGGAAGAATGTCAAACCTAGCAAAACCTGGAAACACCGCCTGTAGACGCCAATAATGATGACAAGTGTCATATGTTAAACTCCAAGTGTTCCCACCAACCTGATCGGGATGAGAGAAGACTAGTTCCTTGTCCCCATCCATAGGCGCCGTGAAAGGGTGATGTGCTGATTCCAAACCTGGGTACAAACTTCAAATATTAGTATTGTCTAGTAGTAGTAATAAATCAATAATTATAAGAATGAATGAAGTTTATTTCCTAGTGGAAAAATACAAAGAACAGTTTTGTTTAGCTGTATTTAAAGCCAACCCATTTATTGAAAATTACACCTGTATTTTTTAATTCAATGTGGGGTGATTTCCTTGAACACTCAAAAAATAAAAGTGTGTTTATGTGTGTGCATGTGTGCGTGTGTGCATGCATGTGTGCATGCATGTGTGCATGCTTGCATGCATGCGTGCGTGTGTGCACATGTGTAGTGCATGGCCAGCAGGTAGTTTGTATGATAGATTTTTATTTTTAATAAAACATGTTGAATTACATTTACCATTTTAGTTGTATTTTTATGACACATACACACATACACACACATTACACATACGGTCACACACATACACACATGCACACATACACATACATACATACATCTGTACACACACACACACACACACACACACACACACACACACACACACACACACACACACACACACACACACACACACACACACACACAACACACACACACACACACACACACCACACACACACACACACACACACACACACACACCACACACAAGCACAACGCACAGCACGCACACGCACACGCACACACACACACACACACACACACAATTAAAACAAATTAAATGAAGGCTGTTTCATAAGCCAATTTGTCCACCATGAATCCAGTTCTTTTGTGCCCAGATGTATAAGTGTTTGAGAATAATTTTCAGTCTCTTTCATAAAATTAATTTGCCCAGCTGACATTTAAAACCAACCTAACAAACTTGCCAGTTGGTGACAAGATCGCAATGAAATATGCCATTTTTATGCATCATATTTTGACCACTGGAATTGCACCACAGCCTTTCCGAAATAGATCCTCATAATTGACATCTGTGTCTGACTAGATTAGGCTTTTAGTCTTCCCTTTACCTGATTTCGTGATGTAAGCATTCACATAACAAATAGCAAACTTGTCATGTGAATAACTGGTCCCGTGAGATCAAGACTGAATTTGGCTAAATTGTCATTTCCTGACAGAAGTTCTAAGTAAGTGTTGACCAAAAAATGATTTAAACTTTGTCTCTTTCAACAAACCTAACAAAAATATGAACAAATAAACTAGCATATAACCGTGAATACTTGATACGTTTCTATTTTCATGAAACAGTCTGAAATGTGTGTAGCAAACGATTTGAACTAGGGGAGGAGTTTTAATGCTTAATGTCATCAATGTATATAAGTACACCTTCTATTCACAAGGTGGCACCACTCTAGCAGTCCCTCCCTGTAATTCAGAAAGTAAATTTGCACATCTTAAACTATTCTACTCATGCAGCAGGCAAAACTAAATTTAACAACATGCCACTTTTACACTAAAATGGAACATTTTAAAATGAATACAAACAAGCACTCAGATAGTGACTTTTTCATTCCTGTCCAATCGTACAGTCGATGTTGTTTTGAATTATTTCAAAAGAAATGTCATATTTCACGTCAATTAATTATCACAAAAATAACTGTTTAGACTATACAACTAACAGAAAACATCACATCCCAAACTTTACTTTTCACATCTTTATTTTAAAATGTTACAAACATAAATGATCAAAACTAACGACTTCTTCGTAACAAATTTCAAGACTTATTAAATAATGGATGCTCCCACCTGGTAATCCATCTTCCCGGGGGAGAAACAAAGGGAAGTCTTCAACCCACAGGAAGTTCATTTTTTTCTCTCCCCGGACTCCCTCTCCTACAAAAACAACCCACGAGAACGTAACAAGAGCCAACCAATCTATCTTTCTAACACAGTGTACATAAATCTTGCATATACTGTAATAACAACACTGTGTTTTTATATAAGTGATTCCCACTGGCAGAACAATGCACTGTCAAAATACACTAGAAATAAAAATGCACATGGCACGGCAAGGAAACCATAATTATTAATATACCAACTGCTTGTTTGAAGTAATTGTTAATTAAATGATAAACACACTCAAGTTACTACCATTTACACAACCAGTATCTGTACAAATCATTTGTTCCGTTTTACTATACATTATATATAATATATATATATATATATATATATATATATATATATATATAATTATATATATATATATATATATATATATATATATATATATATATAAAGCAAAAAAATTACATTAACAAATAAACTGTGTAAATAAGAAGTCAGAAAGGACTAATTTTCACTCAATGTAATTATATATATATATATATATATATATATATATATATATATATATATATATATATATATATATATATATAATTACATTGTGTGAAATAGTCCTTTCTGACTTCTTATTTACACAGTTTATTTGTTAATGTAATTTGCTTTATGTTCAATAGTCTTTTTTAAATAAGCAAAAACACTTCTCTTCCTCGAGACAGTCGTAGGCCCCAACTACCCACCGATGGTGTCCAGTAGGTCAGCCACTTGAAGTCGCAGTCGGCCGAGCAGTGTTGTCTGTAAAGTCAAGCATGCTATGACAGGTTAGTGGGAATATTTTCCCAAGGCATAACACTGCTGGCTCACAATGTGAGACGTTTTATGAACAAAATAGTTCCTCCATTGGTCCCTTTCTTCTTCTTTATGATCTCTCGCCACAGTCATCACTCTTGTCTGTCCATTTACTGTAGTCACTCTTGTCTGCCCATTTACTGTAGTCACTCTTGTCTGTCCATTTACTGTAGTCACTCTTGTCTGTCCATTTACTGTAGTCATTCTTGTCTGCTCATTTACTGTAGTCGCTCTTGTCTGTTCATTTACTGTAGTCACTCTTGTCTGTCCATTTACTGTAGTCATTCTTGTCTGTCCATTTACTGTAGTCACTCTTGTCTGTCCATTTACTGTAGTCACTCTTGTCTGTCCATTTACTGTAGTCACTCTTGTCTGTCCATTTACTGTAGTCATTCTTGTCTGCCCATTTACTGTAGTCGCTCTTGTCTGTCCATTTACTGTAGTCGCTCTTGTCTGTCCATTTACTGTAGTCGCTCTTGTCTGTCCATTTACTGTAGTCACTCTTGTCTGTCCATTTACTGTAGTCATTCTTGTCTGTCCATTTACTGTAGTCGCTCTTGTCTGTCCATTTACTGTAGTCACTCTTGTCTGTCCATTTACTGTAGTCACTCTTGTCTGTCCATTTACTGTAGTCGCTCTTGTCTGTCCATTTACTGTAGTCGCTCTTGTCTGTCCATTTACTGTAGTCGCTCTTGTCTGTCCATTTACTGTAGTCACTCTTGTCTGTCCATTTACTGTAGTCACTCTTGTCTGTCCATTTACTGTAGTCACTCTTGTCTGTCCATTTACTGTAGTCACTCTTGTCTGTCCATTTACTGTAGTCGCTCTTGTCTGTCCATTTACTGTAGTCGCTCTTGTCTGCCCATTTACTGTAGTCGCTCTTGTCTGTCCATTTACTGTAGTCGCTCTTGTCTGTCCATTTACTGTAGTCACTCTTGTCTGTCCATTTACTGTTGTCACTCTTGTCTGTCCATTTACTGTAGTCACTCTTGTCTGTCCATTTACTGTAGTCGCTCTTGTCTGTCCATTTACTGTAGTCGCTCTTCACACACACGCATGCACGCACACACAACACACACTCTCAGTCACTAAGTCACTAACTCAATTAACAACCCATTTGCTCGCTCACTTGCTCGGTGGCTCTTGTCCCGCCCAATCCAGCCTACCCCATCCCTCCACACAACCCACCCACTCCAGCCTACCCCATCGCTCCACACAACCCACCCACTCCAGCCTACCCCATCCCTCCACACAACCCACCCACTCCAGTCTACCCCCTCCCTCCACACAAACCACCCACTCCAGTCTACCCCCTCCCTCCACACAACCCACCCACTCCAGCCTACCCCCTCCCTCCAAACCACCCACTCCAGTCTACCCCCTCCCTCCACACAAACCACCCACTCCAGTCTACCCCCTCCCTCCACACAACCCACCCACTCCAGTCTACCCCCTCCCTCCACACAAACCACCCACTCCAGTCTACCCCCTCCCTCCACACAAACCACCCACTCCAGTCTACCCCCTCCCTCCACACAACCCACCCACTCCAGTCTACCCCCTCCCTCCACACAAACCACCCACTCCAGTCTACCCCCTCCCTCCACACAAACCACCCACTCGTCTACCCCCTCCCTCCCACAACCCACCCACTCCAGTCTACCCCCTCCCTCCACACAAACCACCCACTCCAGTCTACCCCCTCCCTCCACACAAACCACCCACTCCAGTCTACCCCCTCCCTCCCCCACAACCCACCCACTCCAGTCTACCCCTCCCTCCACACAAACCACCCACTCCAGTCTACCCCCTCCCTCCACACAAACCACCCACTCCAGTCTACCCCCTCCCTCCACACAACCCACCCACTCCAGTCTACCCCTCCCTCCACACAACCCACCCACTCCAGTCTACCCCTCCTCCACACAAACCACCCACTCCAGTCTACCCCTCCCTCCACACAACCCACCCACTCCAGTCTACCCCCTCCCTCCACACAAACCACCCACTCCAGTCTACCCCCTCCCTCCACACAAACCACCCACTCGTCTACCCCCTCCCTCCACACAACCCACCCATTCCAGCCTACCCCCTCCCTCCACACAAACCACCCACTCCAGCCTACCCCCTCCCTCCACACAAACCACCCACTCCAACCTACCCCCTCCCTCCACACAACCCACCCACTCCAGTCTACCCCCTCCCTCCCACAAACCACCCACTCCAGTCTACCCCCTCCCTCCACACAACCACCCCTCCAGTCTCCCCCTCCCCTCCCCACAAACCACCCACTCCAGTCTACCCCCTCCCTCCACACAAACCACCCACTCCAGTCTACCCCCTCCCTCCCACAAACCACCCACTCCAGTCTACCCCCTCCATCCACACAACCCAACCACTCCAGTCTACCCTCTCCCTCCACACAAACCACCCACTCCAGTCTACCCCCTCCCTCCACACAAACCACCCACTCCAGTCTACCCCCTCCATCCACACAAACCACCCACTCCAGTCTACCCTCTCCATCCACACAACCCACCCACTCCAGTCTACCCTCTCCCTCCACACAAACCACCCACTCCAGTCTACCCCCTCCATCCACACAACCCACCCACTCCAGTCTACCCCCTCCCTCCACACAAACCACCCACTCCAGTCTACCCCCTCCATCCACACAACCCACCCACTCCAGTCTACCCCCTCCCTCCACACAAACCACCCACTCCAGTCTACCCCTCCCTCCACACAAACCACCCACTCCAGTCTACCCCCTCCCTCCACACAAACCACTCACTCCAGTCTACCCCCTCCATCCACACAACCCACCCACGCCAGTCTACCCCCTCCCTCCACACAAACCACCCACTCCAGTCTACCCCCTCCCTCCACACAAACCACCCCCTCCCTCCACACAACCCACCCACTCCAGTCTACCCCCTCCCTCCACAAACCACACCCACTCCAGTCTACCCCTTCCCTCCACAAACCACCCACTCCAATCCCACCCCCTCCCTCCACACAAACCACCCACTCCAGTCTACCCCCTCCCTCCAAACAAACCATCCACTCCAGTCTACCCCCTCCCTCCACACAAACCACCCACTCCAGTCTACCCCCTCCCTCCACAAAACCCACCCACTCCAGTCTACCCCCTCCCTCCACACAACCCATCCACTGCAGTCTACCCCCTCCCTCCACACAAACCACCCACTCCAGTCTACCCCCTCCCTCCACACAAACCACCCACTCCATTCTACCCCCTCCCTCCACACAACCCACCCACTCCAGTCTACCCCCTTCCTCCACACAAACCACCCACTCCAGTCTACCCCCTCCATCCACACAACCCACCCACTCCAGTCTACCCCCTCCCTCCACACAAACCACCCACTCCAGCCTACCCCCTCCCTCCACACAAACCACCCACTCCAGTCTACCCCCTCCCTCCACACAAACCACCCACTCCAGTCTACCCCCTCCCTCCACACAACCCACCCACTCCAGTCTAACCCCTCCCTCCACACAAACCACCCACTCCAGTCTACCCCCTCCCTCCACACAAACCACCCACTCCAGTCTACCCCCTCCCTCCACACAACCCATCCACTGCAGTCTACCCCCTCCCCCCACACAAACCACCCACTCCAGTCTACCCCCTCCTCCACACAAACCACCCACTCCATTCTACCCCCTCCCTCCACACAACCCACCCACTCCAGTCTACCCCCTTCCTCCCACAAACCACCCACTCCAGTCTACCCCTCCATCCACACAACCCACCCACTCCAGTCTACCCCCTCCCTCCACACAAACCACCCACTCCAGCCTACCCCCTCCCTCCACACAAACCACCCACTCCAGTCTACCCCTCCCTCCACACAAACCACCCACTCCAGTCTACCCCTCCCTCCACACAAACCACCCACTCCAGTCTACCCCCTCCCTCCACACAAACCACCCACTCCAGTCTACCCCCTCCATCCACACAACCCAACCACTCCAGTCTACCCTCTCCCTCCACACAAACCACCCACTCCAGTCTACCCCCTCCCTCCACACAAACCACCCACTCCAGTCTACCCCCTCCCTCCACACAAACCACCCACTCCAGTCTACCCCCTCCATCCACACAACCCACCCACGCCAGTCTACCCCCTCCCTCCACACAAACCACCCACTCCAGTCTACCCCCTCCCTCCACACAAACCACCCACTCCAGTCTACCCCCTCCCTCCACACAAACCACCCACTCCAGTCTACCCCCTCCATCCACACAACCCACCCCACGCCAGTCTACCCCCTCCCTCCACACAAACCACCCACTCCAGCCTACCCCCTCCCTCCACACAACCCACCCACTCCAGTCTACCCCCTCCCTCCACACAAACCACCAACTCCAGTCTACCCCCTCTCTCCACACAACCCACCCACTCCAGTCTACCCCCTCCCTCCACACAAACCACCCACTCCAGCCTATCCCCTCCCTCCACACAAACCAACCCCTCCAGCCTACCCCCTCCCTCCACACAACCCACCCACTCCAGTCTACTCCCTCCCTCCACACAAACCACCCACTCCAGTCTACCCCCTCCCTCCACACAAACCACCCACTCCAGTCTACCCCCTCCCTCCACACAACCCACCCACTCCAGTCTAACCCCTCCCTCCACACAAACCACCCACTCCAGTCTACCCCCTCCCTCCACACAACCCACCCACTCCAGTCTAACCCCTCCCTCCACACAAACCACCCACTCCAGTCTACCCCTCCCTCCACACAAACCACCCACTCCAGTCTAACCCCTCCCTCCACACAAACCACCCACTCCAGTCTACCCCTCCCTCCACACAAACCACCCACCCCAGTCTACCCCCTCCCTCCACACAAACCACCCACTCCAGTCTACCCCCTCCCTCCACACAAACCACCCACTCCAGTCTACCCCTCCCTCCACACAAACCACCCACTCCAGTCTACCCCCTCCCTCCACACAAACCACCCACTCCAGTCTACCCCTCCCTCCACACAAACCACCCACTCCAGTCTACCCCTCCCTCCACACAAACCACCCACCCCAGTCTACCCCCTCCCTCCACACAAACCACCCACTCCAGTCTACCCCTCCCTCCACACAACCACCCACTCCAGTCTAAACCCCCCCCTCCACACAAACCACCCACTCCAGTCTAACCCCTCCCTCCACACAAACCCACTCCAGTCTAACCCCTCCCTCCACACAAACCACCCACTCCAGTCTACCCCTCCCTCCACACAAACCACCCACTCCAGTCTACCCCTCCCTCCACACAACCCACTCACTCCAGTCTACCCCCCCCCTCCACACAAACCACCCACTCCAGTCTACCCCCTCCCTCCACACAAACCACCCACTCCAGTCTACCCCCTCCCTCCACACAAACCACCCACTCCAGTCTACCCCCTCCCTCCATACAAACCACCCACTCCATTCTACCCCCTCCCTCCACACAAACCACCCACTCCAGCCTATCCCCTCCCTCCACACAAACCACCCACTCCAGTCTACCCCCTCCCTCCACACAACCCACCCACTCCAGCCACCCATCCACCCATCTTCCGTCCGTCCGTCCGTCCGTCCGTCCGTCCGTCCGTCCGTCCGTCCGTCCGTCCGTCCGTCCGTCCGTCCGTCCGTCCGTCCGTCCGTCCGTCCGTCCGTCCGTCCGTCCGTCCGTCCGTCCGTCCGTCCGTCCGTCCGTCCGTCCGTCCGTCCGTCCCTCCGCCCGTCCGTCCGTCCGTCCCGCCCGCCCGCCCGCCCGCCCGCCCCCCCCGTCCGTCCGTCCGTCCGTCCGTCCATCCTTCCGTCCTTCCATCCATCCATTCTTTCACACTCTACTTTCTCACACTACCATTCATTTTACTTCCATCTTAAAGTTAAACACTCATCAAGTCCACCTTCTATGACTCATAATGACGACACACAACAATGGCGGAACAACGGCATGACCCAGGTACAAGATGACAGTCTTGCCAATTACCCCTTCCTTAAAGTTTAACATTGAACAGATCCAGACTGCGATAAAATGTTACTTCCCCGTCACGCACCAGTTGCTCCGAAAGAACGGGCTGGTGTATTTAATGCAGTGTTTTTATCTCATGAAATTTAATCGCCTATGATTACCCGGTGATACACTCTCTATGTAGTTCGGTAAAAAAACAAAGACAATTCCAAGTAGGAGAGGTTCGAAGGTCACGTAAGCTTTACACGTTTCTGCATTCTGTTGGTAAAAAGCATCGCGCTATCAAAGAGATGCCAGATCTTGCATCCTCCATTCGTCTATTCATGTAATACATGTTCCAGAACTATTTCTTACGGTTAGACTTTGACTGGCACAGCCAGGTTACTGCCGCATAGTACATGGCATAAAAACATAATTAGAACACGTCCCATGCCACAAACTACACATTTCGCAGATCCGTTACCACGGTGGATTTCTCCATAACATCCTGTGTTTGAAATCTCAACTCGCAGATACTAGGATTATAAAAAACAAAAGCACATGCGAAATGGTATGCTAGGTATCCTGCATTCCTTGTAGAATTAGATTCCCCATTTCCAAGGCTGTCTGCCTTCTTTTAATTGACAGCAAGGAGAGACGTTAGATCACAATATTTTCCATTTGCTTACAATTAGACAGCCGCTGTGCCAGTGATTTTCGGAACTTTACCTTGTGAATTTCACATGGTTTAATATTGCAAAAAGCAGTAGGCAGTGTACGTTAAAATTGTGCATTTTGTCGATTTCGTCCTGTTTATAAGTCAAATGTACTATTTATTTACAATCCTTAATTGCCAAACAAGTTCCAAACCCTAACCTTACTATTTTATTATTAACAATTCTGAAGATTGGCAACCAGACATAAAAATACCTGATTTTTATAGACCCAATACAGAACTTTCTTGCACGATGGAAAATGGAATTATGGGAAAATAAATACCGCCCTGACCCCAACCAGTAGGAAAAACCAATGCACTCGCAAAGCCTCAGACTTTACGACCCTGAAAGAAGTTGCCGGTTCCGCCAACGAGCCCTATGATTAGTTACATGGGTTGTTGCCTTCATCCTCACCTCGTTACCTCGCCACCACACCAGCCAGGTGGGATACCCCCTTTTTAGACCCCCTCCCACGCCTCCCTTGTGCCAGCTGGAGGAGATAAATTTTGCTAAAATGGGAGGCGGTTCTCTGTGAATACTGCGTGACTCAAAGACGATGGAATTATACATTTCATGGAATGAGACCGGTTGAATAGACGCAAGGAACTTGGAGGGAAAGGTTACTGGGACTCATGTTTCCCTTGCAGCGGAAGGATGAATCAGACGTGAAGAAATTAACAAAATGCACATCGGGGAGAGAGCGATATCTCGTGGGAGAATGTCACTGGTAACGTTTTCATACCGATTTCAATATCGCTAATTTAAAAGGTTATAATCAATTTCTTGTTCAATCAACCCAGTAATTATTAAATGCTTTTTATTGTAATTTTTTTATTATTAAGGTATTTACCTGCAATGTATTTTTTCTATTCTGAAATTTCTCCCAGGAAAACAAATTGGCATTTATTGTATTTTACCCAGAATGCCTAAACAAGTGGACGCACGCACGCACGCACGCACGCACGCTCGCTCGCACGCACGCACGCACGCACGCACGCACGCACGCACGCACGCACGCACGCACGCACACAACACACCAAACTGGTATTAGGTCACAAATGTCAGACATGCCTACTGTTTATATGAGCACAAAAAGCTTCAAAATGATATTTGTTCAACTGATTGCTTCCTTATGTAGCAAAAATGAAATACTGCTATCATTTAAACATGACTACGTATAAAGAAAAAATATGCAAATGTGTATTTTGCAGTAAATGCAAATTAGCACACAGGTGACAAGTAAGGGGGTACTTACAGCAGGGTAGTCTGGTCCAGCCGTGAGCAGTAGGAGGTCACCAGGGGAGAGGGAGAGCTTTGCCTTGAGGGCAGCCTCAGTGAACAACCCCAGGTGACTGGCCAGGGAGCCCTGCCACTGTCCATCCTCCTTCACCTTGACCACTGCTGACCACTGCAATCAAAGTAAGGTATGTGATGTGATGTGATGTGAGGTGAGGTGAGGTGAGGTGAGGTGAGGTGAGGAGAGGTGAGGTGAGGTAAGGTAAGGTAAGGTAAGGTAAGGTAAGGTAAGGTAGTGACGCGTACGTGAGGTGAGGTGAGGTGAGGTGAGGTGAGGTGAGGTGAGGTGAGGTGAGGTGAGGTGAGGTGAGGTAAGGTAAGGTAAGGTAAGGTAAGGTAAGGCAAGCGGCGCGCTGGTCGTGTGGTGTGGTGGTGGTGAGGTGGTGTGGGTGGTGGTATTCAAAATTCAAAATCTGTGAGATCAGTCACACTGCATTTAAAATACATACTACACCTGTACACTCAGTAGCCAGGTGCTCATACATCTGCGTGAACTGGAGCAATTTAGAGGGTAGATTCAAAAAGGCAGCCCACGATTCGAATCCGCATTTTCTCTATTGAGATTTTGCCACTACACCATGTAATAATTATGTATTTTAATGTACTGACTCATACCCATGTACTGCACAAATATAGTGGCCAAAACATGCATACACAGACTGACCACTGCTAGCAGTGGACGTAGACTGTACACAGGTTAGGTGTGTAGTAATACTGTCACCAATCTATCACTGCCTTCTGTGGCTGAGAACTAAATATCATTAGATGATGGAATGACCAACATGGCTTGAAGGACCCATCTGTCAGTGTGCCCATGTAATGCTATGAAGGTTCAACCAGAACATACAATCGCAACAAACTACAAACACTACTATTACTGACAAACCACTGCCAAGTTGATTAATTAACTCCAACTAGAAAAAGGTAAACTCTAGTTAAAGCATGTTAACTTTTCACAAAGCTACGGAGGTAACATTGTATCTGATAACAACAACATTCCATAATAAAATGCTTAACCGTTAGCCAAGCATACAGTTCAAAGCAACAATTAACCCGGAGCTTTTATAGTGCAATTAATGTTTGAATTTTATCATTTAATATCACAAAGCAACTGTAACAGTGGTTACATTTTCAGATATCATCAATCAGAGATAACAAAAATCTTTAAAGTGATTTGTCATCAATGATTAAAATCACAGTATAAACCGGGGTTACATCTTTGGTTTAATTAAATGATTTATATAAAAATATGCAGCACAAATTACATGTATAATAACCCTATCTTATTGTTCACATACAATAAGATATGGACACCCAAACACTTCATTTTTGGAGCACCAAATTTGATTTATAATGCGAGAATCATGCATCACACTCTGTGGCAGTTGGCTCATCTATGACAGAATCACAGTGATGTCAGGTGCACACATATAAATGTATTCTCATTTATGAGCAATATTTGTCCATTACAACTACACCAAAGAAAGGGGTCTACTTCCGTTCTAATTATGCTATTACATTGTAAATGTAGATTGCTTAGAGCTTAAGCTGAGCTCCTATGATGCTGTGTCAAAACTGTAGTTTCAACTGATTGCAGTAACACAACCAGATCCTGCCCAAGATGTGTGTAAGACTAATATACTGATGTAATAAAACAGAGTCTAGCTCCTGATGACAAATAAACCACTTATCGACTTATTACTGGGGTAATCACCCTAACTGTGAATAAATACAAAGCCACAACGACGACACAGAGGACCAATCACACAGGTGCTGTGTGCAATGTAATGCATTGAAGGACCTCTTAAAATAGTTATAATCCACACAGTTAAGCTGATAAAACAACATGTTAACAGTACAATCCCCACATTCTCTCCAGCTTCAAGTATTCTATAAATAAATACTTGACAACGTAACATTCGGACAAAGACGCGGCAAATGCAGAAGTCCAACCTGTAATATATAATTAGATGTTAGAACACTGACTAAGATTGTCACGCAAAGTAAACAACCTCTGGACACGAGGCATGTCCACATGAAAGACATCTGGTTACTAAGAGTCTGACATATTTCATCTACAATGTCATCTTCTTTATTTCACAGGTGTATTATGTAACTCCACACATTGACTGTTCAGGTGCACATGGTCTTAAAATGATAAATAGTTTAAAATGTAATTAAAAAGACAAGTTGGAAGGTCCCAAAAGTAACAAATTAAAAAAAAGTTAAATATATACACCTAACTCGTCCTTATCACACATCTTTTATTTTTAAATATATCTGATATTTGTACTACTTAATGCAATCATTAGATGACTTATTCCCGTCACTTGCATTCCTGACCTAAGTTGTTACGGAGGAATTAGTGTGATGATTAATCCAACATAAAATGAACATTTCTTGTGTTCTCTTGTGGCTTATGCCTCTATTGTTTTCTAAACACTACAATTAATATATTCATATTAAAAAACGTCCCCCTCTTAAAATGCAATGATTATGTTCTCCTAAGTATTTAACAAGCAACATATAAGTAATAAACATGCACATCAGCATATATAACTTAATGTTTGATGTATAACCATTAATCATATATATATATAATATATATATATATATATATATATATATATATATATATATATGTATATATATATTATATATGTATATATGTGTATATATAATATATGTATATGTGTATATATATAATATATGTATATATTATATATGTATCACACAACAGTTCTGCACACTATTTATGTGGCTGCTTGGTTAGAATTTGTTGTTGGTTCCATAACCTTATGTATTGCAGTCATATTACACTAACAATAGCGCAATTTGACAAAGATTTGGCTCTAGCAAACACTGTTGGGTTATTGCTTTTATCTTGACTACTACGAAGAAAAACACTCACGTGATCACTCAACTGTGAAGTTGAAACTCAGACAACAAAAAGACGCAACATTAATGACAACCTTTCCACATAGAATGACACCAACCGTGTGTTTCTGCTTCGCTAGGCCAATTGAATTCAACAAACTTCCACCCGTATAATACATAGACTCTGTCGGTTCATCACAGGCCTGTGAGTAATATATTGCTGGTTCTGAAAACCATTAACCGACTGAAAGGGTAGTTTGTAAACGTGTGATGAACACCCTGATAAGGTAGCAGACAGGGTGTGATTGAGACAGTGACATGATTGCGGCTGACTGTGAAATGGGGCGTCAACAATGCGGCTTTGTATCACCCGCAGTAATTACAACAAAGTAAGCACAGCCGCCAATAAATCAATGCAAATTGCCCATTTACACGAACAATTGGCGAGGTGAGATTCCGACACCAACAATAACGGTGGTGATTTTGGAGCGCATCAATGACTACATCGGTAAAACAGTTGCCAGCGTTTCAAAGCACTTCACCGGCAAATATAACAACTGTGACCTCTTGGGGTTCAACCAAGCTATGGTTGTTGTGTTGTTTCATAGTTACTACTCTCGTTGTCACATCAACATCATTCACTTTGGTTCATGTGCCGTGAACGAGTGCGCTATTTTTACAAGGTAAGGTTTTCCCGACAGAGCAGGAAAAACGGCAAAGCTCTAAACGCTGAACAAAGGAGTGCGTGCGAAAAAAATCGCAGTAACTTGTCTGATGCAAAAAGCTTAAGTGACAAACAATGACAAGCTAGATAGGATTACTGATCCCACAGATAAACAAAACTGTGACCGGTTAGGGATGGTTGCAAAAGTTGGCAAAGTTGCCAGAAACTTGAAGTGAATATACATGTATCTTGGAGTAGTTGTCAACATGTATGGGGGTGGGAATAAATTGATATAGTGGTGCCACCTATCAGGCTGAATATATACTAATGCACATTGATGTTGTAGTGGATCATATCAGACGCAGGCAGTGTGGTATCATATATTGACAACCCAGTGACGCAATTTCAGCCAGGAGGACATTTTGGGATGGCTCAAAATTCTAATTCCCACGATAAAAATAGACCAACACAAAATGCATGCAGTTTTTCTGGACTTTCAAATATTCATGAGATTACCCCATAACATTGAATTGCCACTGCTTGCCAGTATGTCAAACGTCAACCATTTTTGAATACAGCTATTGCAAGAACTCTGTCCTGCAACTGAAGTTAATCTTGCAGTTCAACAAATAGATGCAAACTCTATTTAGGCATGAGAAAGTATAACATGTAATATTAAAAACCTCCCTCCTCTGTGCCTAGATACCCACCTTTCCTGGCGTCCCTCCCTACACCCGCTGGGGAGGTAGCCTAATGAAGAGAACCCTGGGAAGACCCCTCTGGGTTTGGGGGTTGTAATTAGATCAATCACGCCCAACCCCTGTGGGGGTAATCATGGTTATTATTATATGACGCCCCAGTGCTATGTGATAAATCTTGTCAAAGTGACTGGGGCCTGCAGTGGCTGGTGACACTGCCTCGGAACCTGTAGGGGAATTAGGCTGTGGAGGAGGGACGCAGGGAGGGTGAGAGGGAGGGAGGGAGCGAGGGAAGGAGGGAGCAAGGGAAGGAGGGCAGGATCGAGGGAAGTTGGACAGAAACAGAGAAAGGGAGAGTGAAGAGGGAAGAGAGGGGAATGGGAGGTTTAGAGAGGGGAAAAGTCAATGGGAGGGTGCAGAGATTGAGAGGGTGGGAGGTTTGGGGAAAGATGAAAAGGAGGGTAAAAAAAGAAGGTGGTAGGAATGTAGGAAGGGAAAAGAAGGCATGGAGAGTGGAGAAAAGAAACAGTGAAGGAGTTGGGATGAGGAGAGAGAAGAGGGAGGGAGGGAAGGATGGAGAGAGGAGGAAGGAGGGAGAAATGGAGGGAGGGAATGTGGTGAGAAAAGGAAAAGAAAGGAATGGAGAATGGAGGGAGAAAATAGGGAGAGGGAGAGGGAGAGGGAGAGGGAGAGGGAGAGGGAGAGGGAGAGGGAGAGGGAGAGGGAGAGGGAGAGGGAGAGGGAGAGGGAGAGGAGAGGAGAGGGAGAGGGAGAGGGAGAGGGAGAGGGAGAGGGAGAGGGAGAGGGAGAGGGAGAGGGAGAGGGAGAGGGAGATAGAAAGGCACTTGCATACAGTTCTTGGCAGAACACAGATGACTCTGCACCTGGGCCACACCAATGCTCAGTGTCAGACAAACACTGAATAAGCAAGTAAAAAATCAGCAAACGAGAGAGAGAAAGAAAGACAGCGAGAGTGCGACACAGAGACTGCTGCTTTACCCTGTATCTGTGGTTTCACATGTCAAGCGAGACAGAGCCCTGCTTGGTGACAGGGTCAGCTGTCAAGCCTCTATCCACCTGTGGGGACTAGGGACCTCTGTCACGCTACCATGCAACAATACCTGTCTTCTACCTGCCAAGTTGCCTGATTCCCATTTTCAGTGGAAACCTATGACAGACAGTGGCGAGAATTCTGAGCACGTGTCTGAGGTAATTCATACTGTCGATAGTAATTTATTTCTACCTAGCATACTAATTCTGATTTCTAACTCACTCACTGATCCACTCTGAATTTGTGCTTTAAAATGTTGGTAATTTTCCTGACTGAAAATGTGCCATGATATGACATGTGCAAAATTACCATAATGATAACCAATATTAGTGTTTAACATTTTTATTTTGCAATCATTATGGATAAGCAATTCACATGTAACTACAGATTTTTATGATTAGTATGCAGATTCCTTCTTCTGTTCAAAGGTTTTGTAAAGAGGAAAACAAATTGATAATTTAGAATGATCCTTTCGTCTGTTACCCTATTTCACTAAAGCATTTGAATAGCACATCCTTAACTAAACAACAGGTTTTTAGGCCCAGTTATGGCTAAAATTAATATAAACACACAGGCCTAACACCATAGTTTAATTAATCATAACTTCCAATGTTAGTAGAATAAGAAAAACAATAAGAAACTATTTTATATAATATATCACAACTTGAATCAGCAATGCTAATTAGAAACCGTTCATCAATATTTCCATATTTAAAAGATATGGCAAGGTACTAGTAACAATAATTATAACATCTATGTCCTTGAGAATCCAAGCACAGAGGCACAACAAACAAAATCATTTTGCTAGTCATACACGGAGACAGGCAAAAGTCGTCATTGGAGCGTGGAACTGCTGACAATTTATGGTGGAAAAGCAATTTCAAACAAATGCGTTTTGCGGGTTTTGATTTTTTCGAAACGAGGCTATAATTTCAGAAGATTTAACAGTAGCAGGGACTTGAAATACAAATATTATTTTGGTATGATTATTACTAAATTGGTTGAATATCTGGCATGCAAATTTATCTTTTTGTTTACCATCAGTGGACTCAAATTCGCAACGGACAGAGCTGTGTGGTGTACGAATCACTCACAATAACATGGCTGACCTTTGACCTATCCAACAAACAGGTCACAAGAAAAACTAGAAATTACACGGTTCAATGCGTTATCTGCAAACCCACACCACTACGTTGAGAGGCTAACATTTTAAACAATTATGATCTCCCTCGTGGATTAATGTTTACCGTTAAACCTACACACTGTCAATAGATAGATCGAGTAGCACCTGATAAATTAAACAACAGTAAGTCACCTTGACATGGAGTAAGTGAGGCACGTCCACCATTGTTTGAACATTATATTCTCAATCGAAAAATTCATGCTTTGAATTATTACTATTTATATTAATATATTCCCTGGTCATAATGCTGTAATCAAACCTATTGACAAAGAAATCATTAGATTGTTGATGATCTGGCTTACATAAAATTATATACAACCTGTTTCTTTCTTGAGAGTGTAATTTTCCAACGTACAATGCAACTGTGCCTGACTTATTTATTTATAACATCTTCAAGAACATCCGAATAAAAAAATCTGGATATGACGCGATCCATCAAACGAAACGTCGCTTTAAGGGATTTATATCGCGATATCGAGTTCTCAAGACTGCTCACTCTTCGTTACATCACTGCCAGCGCCACCTGATGAATTATTTAGTACTACTTTTTCGCACCGTGTTACATGTGTCCATACACATGATGGTCATGTACAGTTGATGTAACCGAATTTGGGATGTTTCTTTCTAGGAACGAGATGTTTTTCTAGGAATGTTCTAGTGGTCAGTTTACCACATGCCCATGACTCTTAAGATGCCTGCAGAAACAGGAGCGTTTGATTTTTTCTGGTCAAATGACAAGACAGCACACTGACTGATTGTGTTTTCGACCTGTAACTTCAATATATTGATTTTAACAGATTGGTCAGTTTTTGAGAGGAAGTTATTCAGGATGATGAGTGTTTTTATAAGATTAAACTTATGTGGGCGGCAATTAGCATATATATATATATATATATATATATATATATATATATATATATATATATATATATATTAATATGCTATTAGTGTGGATAACTTCATCTCCTCCATGTCACTGATGTACATTTGCTCTATTTTACTTTCTTCCTTGAAGCAGTAATCTTGTACCTACAAATTAGCAATGTATTCCACAATGAATGATGGTTATCTAAGAGTTATTTACTTATGTGTCTTTGTGATATATTCTATGCATCTTAGGGAGCCTTTCTCCTTCTAGGAATTACTAAGTGGTGATCAACTCTCCAGAGGGTGCCACTGTTTAAGAAAAATGCATAATTATGATGATAACTGATGTCAATGATTTTTATTCGATTAGATAGCATGAACTAACCGGGTACATAGGAAACATTTATAGCCATTGTTTTTTACAATATTGCATTATATAATTTCATATCAAGTCAGTCTTTCTGGTACTTTTACGAAAACCTATTTTGAAATAATGCTTATGAAAACACTAGAGCCAGTCCTGTTTTTTTCTCATGCCAACGTCCTAAATCGAGGACAAGGTTGCACTCGGTGCACCTGCTCCGAATTCTAGGTCTTGGTTTTTTTCTGCATGGGATTGATGAGTTCACACAGATCTCTGGGGATAGTGACTGTGGTTGGCAGGTATTACTTAACCTGACCAGTAAGAATAGTATATGACGATTACATGCACCAATGCACCGGGTCGTGGCTGACCGAACACGCAATACTGGAGTATCTCCAATTATTGTGGGTGTGGGTGCGATGTTAGTCAGCCTTGTTAGATAGGAAATAAATCTATTTGTTGGCACAAACGTTTTCGCAGAACTGTTTACTGCGTCGCCGTGTATATTTTTTCATGGTTTACATAAGAAATGATTGCCGGGAGTGTTTGCAACAATGAAGCTCAGAACCATGTACAATTTACTCTGAATGGGAACAAGGTTTCCTATGCACTCTTTTGAATTATAATAACAGTTAGTTGTTGTCTAACCTATAAATATGTTCATGTGGTTGATGCAGTGCAATTCTCAAGGTACTAACATTTTCATTTCAACAAAACCAATGTGGAAGTCATAAATTTGTCATCCAAGCCAAATAGATTCTGTCTTCATACAATGGAGACTGCTTCATCACTGATGTTACACTGCCAACCAGCATGGCATATATCTCGACTGAATCCCGCAAAGGTGCCCTTTTACGTATTCATACACTTATCGAGGGAGACAAAAATCTCGACAAATTCCACAAATAACATATTCTATTTTATTTGTGTTGATAATTGTGTAAACAACAATCCCAGAATAGAAATAAATTATCTGTCCCCTCCTCCTGGTGACAAAGTTTGACATTTTTTACTTGTACTGATAAGTTTATAAACCACAATCCCAGATATGATACGACAATCTATCCCCATTGCGTGGTGACAAACTTTGACATTTAAAATTTGTACTGATAATTGTGTAAGCCATATTCCCATAAATTATATGATCTGTCCCCACTTCCTGGTGACAAACGTTGATATTTGTTATTTGTACTGACAAATGAATAAGCCACAAAAGCAGAAATGAAACATCAATCTGTCCCCGCCTCCTGGTGACAAACTTTGAAATTTTTATTTGTACTGACAAATGAATAAGCCACAAAAGCAGAAATGAAACAACAATCTGTCCCCATTGCGTGGTGACAAACTTTGACATTAAAAATTTGTACTGATAATTGTGTAAGCCATATTCCCATAAATTATATGTTCTGTCCCCACTTCCTGGTGACAAACGTTGATATTTTTTATTTGTACTGACAAATGAATAAGCCACAAAAGCAGAAATGAAACAACAATCTGTCCCCATTGCGTGGTGACAAACTTTGACATTTAAAATTTGTACTGATAATTGTGTAAGCCATATTCCCATAAATTATATGTTCTGTCCCCACTTCCTGGTGACAATTTATTATTTGTACTGACAAATGAATAAGCCACAAAAGCAGAAATGAAACAACAATCTGTCCCCATTGCGTGGTGACAAACTTTGACATTTAAAATTTGTACTGATAATTGTGTAAGCCATATTCCCATAAATTATATGTTCTGTCCCCACTTCCTGGTGACAAACGTTGATATTTTTTATTTGTACTGACAAATGAATAAGCCACAAAAGCAGAAATGAAACAACAATCTGTCCCCGCCTCCTGGTGACAAACGTTGACATTTTTATTTGTACTGATAAATGAAATAGCCTCAAAACCAGAAATGAAAAAATCAATCTGTCCCCACCGCCTGGTGTCAAACTTTGACATTTCCACCAGAAATGGTGGGATGTTGAAACTGATGTCATGTCACTGGTTCATCCCACCCTGGAGATATGGGCCACACCCTGCACTTTCTAATAATGTCATTAGCAGCATCATTAGCCAACATGAAGGAGAACCACACCTCATAGCAACGCCATTATCTAATTATCTATGCAATTACGTAATGCAATCATGTATCATCAAGTCAAGATGGCCGGGGATTGTCTCTGAGCTGTGAAGCCAAGAGCATAGTAAGTATTCTGGTCATTCGTGTGTGGAATTAATCAGACCCCAAAACCGGTCATTTTGTATTGACCACATCCAGTGACCAGATGTCACGTGACCAAATGCCACAGATTTGTTTCCTAGAGCAGTGGGACATGCCCAGAACAAATTTGACATTTTAAATACAACATGTCAACATGTCAAAAAGATGGAACCGCCAGAATAAAAACTGCTCCATCTCACACAATAATTTTATAAATATTTTGTACATTGAATGTTTTCTGTTTAATGCCCTAATTGGCTATACTACAAAACAATGTTTACCGTTTAAAACGTTTAGTCATGAAATACTTGCAGACAACCTGTAATTGTAAATATGGCAGGCAACCGGTAGTATTCCCAAAACCTGGAAATACCACATATAAAAACACAACACAATTCTGGTGAAGTTCAACTGATTCAGTGAACTTCCTGCTAATAATCAGCACCCGTGGCTGATTTCAAGTAAGATTCAAGATACAGAAACTGCACTGTCTGTTTAAGACAGGGCTTAAAAACATAAATATTCTTCAGATTAATGTTGAAATGCCAATATTAAAATTTGTACAACACATACAATTGACAAAGACAGTATGGCAACACCTGAAATGTGGTAAAACGTACCATAAAGAACAATAAATAAATAAATAAATTAGTAAATAAATAAATTAATAAATAATAATTAAAAATAAATAAATAATAATTAAAACAAATAAATAATAATAATAAATAAATAAATATAACAACACATCAGACGATAATGGGACAGAAGATCTATCTCCCTCTAGTTAATCTAGTATTGACCTGCTCTAAATCTCTAATGCTATTAATCTCTTGATCTGTGCTGGGTTCTATCACTCCTAGTGAAGGACCATCTACATTGTGTGTCTCACTGTGGTCTTCCTTCCTGCAGTGGTCCATGTCACTGATGGACGCAGACAGGGGACCACACAGGCAGCCGATGGGCAGCTGCCTGCTTGCACTCTGCCACCTGGGACCGACTGGTCAAGCTGCCCACTGGTCAAGCAACAGATGCCAGTACAACTGATGGCGATCTGACTGGAGTCATCCCGTCTGCCTCTGGACCAATTATAGGTCATAGGGTCGTTCTGATGCAGGTTGATAAAGGAGGATTGTGTGGCAGGGTATGTAACCATGTATGTACAGTGAAACATTTGTTAGGGTGTAGTTGTGTGGTTGGAGGGGTGGGAAGTGGGGGTGGGGGTGCTACTGAATTCTAAGATATATTGTATAGATTACTCTATACATGTACAATGTTTATGGATTTGCTCTATACAACTCTATGTAATATGTAGTTTCCGTTAATATTTGTTACTATGTTCTGAAGTTTATTTTAAAGAAATGATAAACATGGTATATAGGGACTGATACAATGCCCCCTGGTACACACTGATAATATATCCCTGGTACACACTGATGCAATGCCACTGGTACACATTGATACAATGCCCCCTGGTACATAATGATAATATATCCCTGGTACACACTGATGTAATGCCACTGGTACATATTGATAAAATACCCCCCTGATACAAACTGATACAATGGCCCTGATACACTCTATTACAATGCCCCCTCCATACACATTAAATACACTGCCGGAGGCTGTAGACACTAATGACCAATGCTTATTCAGTATCAACAGGCACTTAGACCCAGCCTGGTTTTTACCACAACCTCTTTTCATCACACACTTGGCTTCATCTACCTGCCATCTAGTCCTCAGAGACTGGCCGCTAATGGCAACTTCGCATGAGAGAAGACAATGCCCTATTGTTCCAGTCCTGGTGGCAACGACGAAACGGCCGAACTCGAAAACAATTGCGGCCGGTGTTTTTTCCACCTTTCTCCAAGCCAATATCCACTGCCCATCTGGAGGAATGACTGCGTTGGACTCCCCACGGTGGGCTGAATTTCCAGCATGTGATACCCGTTTAGGGAATTTGGCGGTTACCTGAAGAATGCTGTCTGCTAATGTACGGTGGTATCGGGAATCAATTTACTGATCTGATGTGATGAAGGCATTTTTAATGTTTTGTAACCTTGGCTCTTTAAACTCTCCTTATGTCAGTGTCTTAGAACAGAGTCATCTGAAACCACGGTGCTCTAAAAGTGTTCTTCATTTTTTTCTCTTTATTATCATTGTGAAAGCTGACTGCATGGTCAATATGCCACATCAATCAAATTTCATTGGTTGTTTTCTAATGTAATTAAGAAACACTTCATTTACCAACTGGATACATTTGTTGTAACATTAAACAAAATTATATTATTGCACGTTTCACATACATTTGACTGATTACTGTATTTAGATTCTAACTTTCAACCTTGCATACATCAATATGCAGTGACTTCTGAATATCAATAAAAAAATGCATAACCTGGTATAAGAATGCTCAATTCCAAATTCAAAGCTGTCTCTCAAAGTGCAAAACTCCATGGACGGGAGCAACTTAAATTCCAGAGCACAGCTTCGAGATTTGGAAATACTGAAACCGGAGACACAACGGTGGTTCCAGGGGGTCTCGTAGCTCTGAGCTCTGACCACAGGTTTAGCTACAGACACGTCCACCTCTCATTTGGGTGGTAAACAAATGTTTAGTGGTAAAAATATGTAGTTGGAAAGATGAAAACAAGTGCTCATTTCAATGACGAATTCTGTTGTCAATTAGGTTTAGAAATGGGTGTCACTTTTGTATTGCATGGATTATGTGTGAACACAATTCATTTTAATTTTTACTCTCGTAGATTTAAAAAGAAACTTTTTGACTTTTGTCCTTTGACTTTGTTACCTACATTTGTGTATGCACGAAATATTATGTGTTACTGAACATACATGTGTGTAAGAATTGTACATATAATTACATGTTTGGACTGGCTTTATTGCACTACCGTTCAGATGCTTAAGTGCGTCGACTGGGATATTTTGGGGCTGGCAAAACTTTGATCCCACATAAAGGCCGGGCTCTGACCAGGACGTGAACATGCCTATGAACATACGTCAGTAACGACTAATCTGTGAGCCACATTAACAGCTTCAACTACCTGGACTACTGCAGGAGAATGCCCAGAAGAATCTATTAGGGCCCCCCTTAACAGCAATCATCACCCAGTAGAACTAATGAGCCATCAATGACCATCAGTTATACCACTCTAATGAGCAGTGGGCCATTTGACCACTGTAACTCCTTGACCACTAAAACACAGCTGTCCACTACATGAGTACTGACCAGGCACCTGCTACATTCTGTTACATCAGAGTAGAGCCCACTGGACGCAGGTCATGTGTCTGGACGTCCAGATCACTGATACAATATCTCATGTATTATATAATGGTCATAATTGAACACGTTAATTTATCAAAAGATGCATAGAGATATCACACATGCACATGTAATTATACCCAATGTGACCTGGCACAGATCTTTGTATCTGGTAAGTGTTACCACTACAAAAATGTGATATCATTTATAATATCATAATATAATACTGTATGTTAAGTTTTAATGAAATGACAACAAATTATGGTTCAGTTGGGGTGAAAATAAATGTAGTGATATTAACTTAAAATAAAATTTATGTTGAGAGATGTAACCAGAAAGAATAAGGCATTTTGAAACCTAAAATGTGTTATTTTTGGATTTAGAGCATAATGGAAATATAATAAATGCACATTGCTGTGAGCATAGAAAACTGCTGAAGGTCCAAATAGATATATGAAAAACTACGCTCCTGATTTGCATCAGTGGGATTGTGTTTAAGAATCCTCCAGTCTCTAGAGTTGTAAATGGATATGTGGCCACCATCATTCTTCTACACCCACATACATGCATGCATGCAAACACACAAACAGACACGCACACACATGCATGCACACACACATATGCTTACACGCACACATAGATACTTACACATATAAGCTTACATGCATACACACACGCACGCGCATGCACGCACACATAGATACTTACACATAGATGCTTACATGCACGCACGCACGCACGCACGCACGCACGCACGCACGCACGCACGCACACCCACACACACACACACGCATGCTTGACCATATACATTCACATACATGGCACTGCATGCACATTCATGCATCTAGCCACACCCTATTATTGTTATATGCATATGTATTAACATATGCATGCGTGTATGCATGTATACATCCGATAAAAATATGTTTGTCATGATAAAACATCTGCGATAAGACGATTGTGCCACATTTAGAAGCACACATCTATAGAACTCACTGCGAACTATTCACCGCCACTTTGTATATCAATACCGCCAGCAATGAAAGTGAGAAACTAGCAAAAAAGAACTCAACTTAAACCTCCCCATAACCATACACAAGACACACAAAGGTCAACAATAAAAACACATCACCATCAGCTAGACAGGTGGCTACAATAGGCTTCTGAATTGACACCAATTATGTTATTATAAGGTTACTCAGCACACAATTGTAAACTGCTTTGTGGGGTACGGGCGCAATCGCAATCGTCATGGGAAGTATATCAGCATGTCGGCGTAATTGCCGTACCATGAGGTGAAATCAACACCAGGTAACAAGAGATAGACGCCCACCTGTCCAGGTGATCTACCGACGACCTGGTCCCATTCGTGCATACCTCACAACCAAACCCGGGAGATTTTCCGACCTTTGCATTTTTAACCTGTATGGCATCCTGCGCAGCTGTCGTAATTTTCGCGCTTGATTTTTTAAGTTGGATATTGCTGGAGTATCACACGACTATCGTGGTTTCTAACTTTTACTGGCCAGATATGAATCTGATACCTTTCCTCCGGACCTGACATGTTTACAAAGATGTACCCATCTGTTTGTTTTGGGGGATGTGGTAGATGCTTTTAAAAGGTTGAACAAGTTTTCTGGCATGATCAGATAACTATGTTTGAATTAACAAAAAGTGACAATATAAGTTATGTGATGGTGCAATTGTTGCCAAAAATACTTCGATGATAAAACTAATTTCCTAGCAATGCCTGTGTCAGTGTCAGATTAATTTACCAATAAATGATTAACAGTATCATGTGGTAAATGATATTAGTATGTGTCTAGAGTCTAGACATTATATACAGTGCAAAAACAAAGAAAACTAAGATTAACTTGCGTCGCGACCTTTGGCATTATTATTTTAATTAATCCAGTAAAATTTGGCATTGCTTTGTCATTTTTCATAATAAATAATTCATGCTGTATAATGTAGCAGGACTGCTGGATGCTAATGTAAATGTCAATAGATCATTTCCTACATCCATAGTAAAAACAAGACGTTACAGAGATAATGAAATCCAACACCAACAGCATACTAAGGCCAAGTTCACAGACCGGTCAAATTTCAGAGAAGACATTAAGTGGAGCCAGTTTCAATGACTCTGAAGATATTTGTAAATTATTTCTAAACAACAGAAATGTACAACAAAGGGTAGAGCATAGTTTATTGGAGATCAGTAGTTATTATTCATCGCGGACGGACAACGGACGGACGGACGGACGGACGGACGGACGGAGACGACGGACGGACGGACGGACGGACGGACGGACGGACGGACGGACGGACGGACGGACGGACGGACGGACGGACGGACGGACGGACGGACGGACGGACGGACGGACGGACGGACGGACGGACGGACGGACACATGTGATGTGGTGTGGCGTGACATGACGTGACGTTTGATGTGATGTATGTCGTGTGGTTTGTTTGTGTGCACATGCAAGTGTGTGTGTGTGGTGTGGTGTGGTGTGGTGTGGTGTGGTGTCGTGTGGTGTGGTGTGGTGTGGTGTGGTGTGGTGTTGGGGTGGTGTTGGGGTGGTGTTGGGGTGGCGTGGCGTGCGTGGACGTGACGTGACGTGACGTGACGTGACGTGACGTGACGTGACGTGACGTGACGTGACGTGACGTGACGTGACGTGACGTGATGTAACAATCAGATGTAAATGTTTATTGATTTATATTGCCCTATATTTATACAATAATGTTCTAAGTTGCTGTTCAATACATGATATGAATATAGATACCTCAGGCTAATGCCATCTTCCCCTCCATCTGTTCTACATGTATGCAGCACCATCTGGAAAATATTTGGTGCCTGCCTACTGGTAGTCTTGATTTCCAAGTGGATGCTATTGCCAAAAAACTACCCGCGATAGCTCTGCGTTGGTGCCATAATAGCCCGGATACCTGGCAAGGTGTGAGACCACGCACTGTTATTACTACACATGGTGATAAATGGTTAAGTCCTAAAGCAAAAGACCTGCTGGCTGCAGAAATGTTAGAGGTGTGAATGGGTTTAAAACCTGAAGAGACACTCTTCTGATGGAAGTGTACATAACAAGACATGGTGTATGAGTCCATTAAAGTCTGCAACTTTCTTGTCTGTCTGGACTTCTCAGTCCTCTTGTAAGTGAATGACAAACTTGATGAAAAATGACAAACTGGTAAACAAACTGTTAAATAACATTTTATAATTTCATTAAACATCCCATTTACATACACACATGCAAGCATGCACATACACACACACGGACACACACACGCACACACGCACGCACGACACACACACACACACACACACACACACACACACAGTTCTTGCTCCGTTCTAAATTCAATCACTTCCATGGACAACTTGCCTCATATCTGTTAACTAGCAATTTATATAGACAATTTTATAGAAAATATAACAATACTTTTTAAGTATTAGTTACTTATGTGTTCCACTATACCAGAACGTGTTACTACTACACAAGTGTACATAAGAAACGTTGGTTATAACATCCCGATGTTGCCACCTTATTAAAGATAATGGACTACTTTGCCGTTTTATGGGAGACCATCAGCTAGTTATTATTACTATAAACACAGTATTAATTACAATTTACTTATGTTACGTCATCATATTAAACTGCATTTACCATCTACCCCGATACTGAATCCACTAACCGGTTTCCAATAGGGGTGCAAAGAAACGTCTTAAAACAGGGTAATGTTCAAACCAGGGTGGCTAAATACAGGGTTGATAATTACACATTGGTGGATAAAAACCGGTGTCTATGAAGGAATCCGTCCGAGGCATGCAAAATATGTTAAGGCAGCCTCGCCAACATCCATTGAGGGACATTTCTGTCCTGGAGGAATGCGCCAATTATTGCAGCATCCATCTGTGATGACGACTATGACAGATGCCGAGCCAATGGTATCTGGCAGTGCTGGGCGCATCGGCTGTCGAACAACTACGGGGTATGCACTTACGTAAGCGTCACCTGTTATGTAAATCTTCACAAAAGGAGGCAGACTTATGATTGATCAGGCACAGGTAACCCATCAATATGAAGTCTGGCAAAGGTACATATTGTTTTAGCAGGAATTTTTTTCGTCTTTTTATTCATTCCTTTTGGGAGTGTTTCACTAACACTCTGATATGATGAGCACATACACCCGATTCTGCTCTTTGAAATAAATTTTGCTCCTTAAGTTGTATATTGAAAATCAGCACCAGTAAAAGGAAACATTTGCCAAGTTGTCATGGAAACAGAGTTTTTGTTGACACACCATTGACTTTTGCATTAAAAAATATCTTTAAATTTAACAATTGATTCTTTTTAATGACAGAATTTCCCTAAGAATTCATCGTCTTGGTAAAATTGTTTCTTGAACTCACTAAAATCTTATGCATGGAATTTAGTCAAACTCTATATTGATGGAAATTTTTTCACAGGAATTAAATTAACAAATGTTAACATAGCCTGTTATATACACAATTTGTTCATATGGTTTAAGTTACCATACACTTGGAAAATTCTGCTGTAATATTTTTTATTTGTTCTCAATTGTGTTTTCTTGTACATAATAGCCACACAGTGAAACTGCTTTGAAATTTGAAACAATGCAAATTTTATTCTTAAAGAACATGGCTAATTATCATGTGTAGAAACAGAATAGTAAGTTTAGGTAAAGCCCTGTTTCAAGTAACAGCCAATTACACTCAATATGATACTCACAAAGACGGATAATACCAGCTTAGGATGGACTCTCACTGACATGGCAACCCTGGCTAAAGAAGTTCACCAAGTCTGACTTCTCACAGAGTACTGCTTTACAGTATGACTGCAATATGATACTTTTGAAAAGAGGTGACGATAAAAAAATTGTATGAGTGTTTAGCATAAACCCCTTGCACTGGGATTCTTCAGAAGGTAACATTAGATCAACGTATTCATGCTTATCTCATGTGATAAACCTGACGGTTCCGCGTGGCTGATCACTACAGGTAGCTGATCTTTTGAGAAAAGTGCCCTAGAAGGGTATTAATGATGCTCTCAATGTTACAGTGACTGGCCTGGGGTAGGGTGTGGTGGCAGCTAAGGGCAACAACCCCCTGCCCCCCCCAACTGATCTGTTTTTAACGATTCTGGAAACACTACACACACGATATAGTAAAATTATCAACATAACATAAGACTGAATATCAAAGTTTCATGGTTGAGTGGTTCGTGACAAAGGATCGTGGAAAAGTCATATGAGATATTATTGCCAACTTGACCTGTGTAGTTTTGTCACATTAGGTTTGATAGAAGGTTATCTCACTTCACGGTTCAGTAGAGGTAAAAAATGTCACTGATACTATCATAAAATGTGACTGAATATGTATTTGTATATATTATTATGTCTGTGTATATATATATATATGTGTGTGTGTGTGTGTGTGTGTGTGTGTGCGTGTGCACGTGCGTGCGTGCGTTTGCGTTTGTGTGTGTGAAGTATATGTGTATGCATGTTTATGGTAAGGACATGAGGGCACACTTCAACACATGTGTGAATATACAAGTCTACTTTACACCCATTTAATTTGTGCCATCACATCTTCTATTACACCACGCTGTCACACACACCAACTGTCAAGGACCACAGATCGGTGAATATAACCAAGCACAACCTTGGTCCACCAACCCACCACTGCGCTAAAACACCCATCTACAATACGACCCTTACGCAATGTCATAAGCAGTCTTAATGGAGACGGCCACATCTTGTCGGAATACAGAATACTGCCTGACAGGCAGCACAATGCCCCATTACCTGAACCATCACATTTTACTGCATAATGAATGCATGGATACTGCTTCGGGTGGCAAAATCGACACACATCGCATGCGGGCACATCTTCATTATGCATGTCACGGACAACCACGATACCAATCTGTTATTAATTTTCATATCCACTCCCTAGTTTGATGACCGAATAGGCCAATTTCGGGACAGACAGCCATCTGATATGGGGTAGGAAATTAAACAAGCGGCCTTGAAGAAAAAAATTGTGATACCGGTAACCTGATAATTCAATTTAAAAAGAACCGTATTCACAGGTGTGGTTATAAATACTTGATCAATGCCTATATGAAAGCCATACCCACACATGCCTTGCATTTTCCAGCCGATAACGATACGGGTTAAGTTACCATTGTTCTTCTATATATATTTATTTACAATCCACCTGGCCAATGCATCCATCTTCCCACTACAATAATGGTGTTTTAGAGGGAAGTGTCTTCCTACATATACTCATAATTCTTGACTTATAACTTCTAGCTTCTAATTATCACACCCTGGCAAACTCCGTCACACCCATGCCATCCGAACACAATAGTTAGGCTTAATAGATCAAGGGGTATGTCTGTAAACAATTCTCTCGTCACCTGATAAAATATTTCGAATTCCACGTAACTATTTGGCATATCAATCTTTCTGCTGTTACATTAAAGGCGATCGTTTCCAAAATGATACTTTACAATGCACTTGTGATTACATGCATCAAATGAAATGAATGCGATATATCTGTCTGTCTCTTATCAACATTGTTTGCTGTCCCCGTGGTGTCATATGCACCACAATGGCAGATTGCGTCCACCACGCCTTCGTCTCCATTTGTGTTCCGTCTTCAAAGAGTGACCACAGCAGGGTGCAAAATATAAACATCACTTAGTAAATGTGATATTTTCACTTTGCATCACTATTTTGTATATAGCAAATGCCTGTCTGGTGTATGGAAGTGGGGACAGATCACATTGCTTCACTTCCATGGTGTATAAACTAACAAAATGCCAGTGATTTTGGTTATGCCCACTTCTGAAGTTTTCTGGATTCTGAAGAAAATACCATATGAATGAAGAGGGAAACATATTTTCAGGATATCACACTTTTGCAGTCCACATGGTTTACTTGCAAATTTGCAGCATCTGTAAGTGTCAGCGATGAAAATCCAAGATGCATTCCATTTTAAGAACAATAAAGTTATCATTCAAGAAAAATTTCTGATTACACAACTACTAATTTCTACTCACTTGTTTCAGACACCACCAGTTGAAACGATGAAGTGAGTAGACATTATTAGTTGTGTAATCAGAAATTTTATTTGAATAATATACTTCCAACTTGGTGAACATTTTCCCGAAAATAAAGCTATCATCATTATTATTATCCTGTATGTACACTGCTAAAATCCAACTTCTCTGTATGTCAAATGGAAGCCAATGAAACCACATTAATTTTCTTGAGAATCAAAATCTAGGATCTGGTCGAACTCTTTTAGAGATTGATAAACATCAAAGTGTGTGCTTTTATATGAAAAACTGAATTGTAACTTTGACTTGCAGATGTAAGACCACAATAAGGTGCTCATCCGCCATTCCCCGACCAAAGAGTACCCTTTAAAAGCAGCATTGTGCAGGTTGTCTGAATTTCTGTGAGCACATATGTAGTGTGGAGTGATTAGAAATGATGTTTTCATGTAGCGTGGCATCAGAGCTGTCAAATTACGACAGCTGTCAGTCGGTGCATTTCTGCGTATTAATACAGTTGTCATTTTGCTTGGTGATGTAATCAGGGGCAATCCGTGGGTGGTTCAAGCAGAAATTGAGGGGTGTAAGGTTTGAAAGAAGTTTGTGGGAGCCTGAGGTATTAAAAGTTCACAAATTTTTCACAGAACTTCTGTCTATGGAGGGTAAATATGCTGTGAAATTGTCAATAACAGAGCTCTTCAAGATTAGTAGGAAATGAAGGAAGCATTATAATAGTCGCCTATAAAAAATGCAAATGTGGTCTGACTCCTGCAGCATTGGCTTCATTAGCCAGAAACAATACTGATCTGTATTCAACGCACAGCAATGTAAAGAATTCGACAGCTGCCGAGGTGTAAGGAAGCCGTTGCCCCGAGGGTGAACAGCCTCTCTGTGCCGTGATATCACCCATGACCTCAGGTGGAACTGGCAGTGGTGCTTGGCGGTTGTCATCACTAATTGTTAGCCCGCTGAAATATGGGAGCGTATATCTTTTGGCAGTGTCTCTTCAGCAGGGGGCTGCACTGTTATTTTCAAGTGGGCGTGTGGACGTCCGCTGTTCCTGTGGCAGATTCAAGACTTTTGTGGTTGTAATTCAACTGGTCGTTGTTCTCCTCTTCTTTCCTTCTGCCTCAATGTGTGTCCTCAATCTTTTGGTTTTGTTTTCTGTTTTTCCCTGTTACTGACCACCGTGCACCGTCTCATGGCATACTATCTCCTGATCTTACTCTCCACCTTTCTCCATCTCCCAATTCTGATAAATCCCTCTGTGCACAATACTTCTTCTGTGGACTTGTACTCTCTCATTCTCATCTCCTGTTACCTGCTAACAAACCTAGAAATATTCTATAGATTTGGGTGGAGGGACCGCAGAGTGTCTATATGCTTTCAAGCTATTCAGAAATGGAACAGTGCCATCATCGTCGAAGAATAATGTGGTAGAGACAATAATTATTGGACAAAATGGTGATACGTCAACTGCTTTTATGAACGCAACATGCACTTTGAGTCAACAGTTTTGTTGTATGTGATATTGGTAATGTCAACCTGTGGGAGGCAAGGCAATGTTTATGGTAACATAATTATCATAACGCGCAGGTTTTCGAAGAAGAATGCACCATTATTGTCCACCCCCATGTCCAACATGCACCGGTTGACTGGTGTTGTCACGGTTGGCCGACTCCATTCTAACTTGCATTTTCTCCACGTGTCTGATCACCACAGATAATGAGTGGACATCGGATCTGTATCTGTCTGTGGAGATATCTTCACATATGCCCCACAGTTGACAAGTAATGCTTGCTGTAAGGTTTCTGGCCACTTGTGAGATGTCTGTGGAAGACGTCACGCGTGGCCGAACAGCTCCCAGGCGTACTCTTGGATACTTTATCTTGCAGTATTTCATTCAGTTTTTAGCCTTCCAGTGTGTTTTAGACATAAGATTGGCAGTCGTTTCTGGGCAAAAGCATCTGTTAAATATTGCACGGCCCGGCCCGCACACAACGTAGTTTATGATCTCTCATGTGCAGCGGACTGCTCAATATTTTCTAATTATCCTGTTCACTTATTTCTGAGCCTCTGGCGGCTCATCCAAACATGCACATGCACCATTAGACTGAAATGTGCACAGCTTTTACCTGTAATGTATGCATGCCCAACAAGAGTCACTTTACAAAGCTGAAGTATTTAAAGATATAACATACAAAAACTATAATGATTTATTATATTATTTCTACAAAATTATAACCTTAAAAATACTTTAAAAGTACACCACATAATAGGTGATTAGAAATAAAAATTAATAATAACGTAATAAAATAATAAACTTTAAAGACAAATAATAACATAAAATACTAGCAAGATAATATAGTATTAGAGTACTAATTAATAAATAGTAAGGAAGGTGTGTACAATAAAAACAATATTTATGGTTTACAGTTCAGTAGTTATCGCCAAATCACAACATTTGGCTTTAGCTCGTCTTCTTGATTTGATCTTTCCATCGTCATTAGTATAGCAGATATTCCTGTCTTAGCTAGTGAAACACCAGTTGCCATTTAGCTGCTTTGTTCACCACTGAATTGAAACACAACGACGCAGTTATTCACGACAGACGATATCAATTGCAGGCGGAGTTTTTAAGTCAAATGTATACGATTTCATTAATACAATACTCGATGCTTCCGTTTCAAAGCACGATGGATGCGCGTTGTGTCTGCACTCGCACGCCGCATATCCATCACAATTTACCGACAACCAGCCTGTGTGAAAAATACCACAATTCTGTTGCCGTCTTCATGGCTGCAGTGAAACACAACTCCGGCTGCAGTTACTGAAATCTGTCGCGAGAGGTGTATCCTAAAACAAGACTGCATTGCACCATTTCTGTCACAGGCAATGAGGCGTTGGCACGTTAGCAGTTGCGGTTAATGTACGTTTTCAGGGAACAGAAAGACACATGTCCAGGCATATATCAGATCACGTAAGGGAGTGACTGACCTCCATACAGGGAAGGGAGAGTTCCTTACAGAAAAAGGTTTGACTGCTATGGCTGCGAACCAGTCACATTCATTGCTTAGCGTATCTGTCCATCTTAACATTGTATACTCCATATGAGATGGAAAATGATTTTGTTTTATAATTCAACTAATCAATCAGAAGATTGTGCGCAATTAATTTATCCTAAACATGGACCAACCAACAGTCAACATTATATACTGAGTGTAAGACAGTTACCCAGTGGACACTTGCCCAATGGTCAAATGAAAACATGGAACAAAGAATGTCATCCTACATTGTGAATAACACAAATAATATAATAAATAATATTAATGTCAAATTATTACATATCATTATTTTATTACATTGATGGTATTTGTTGCCACTGAGCAACTGTCCACGTTTTCAATTGACCATTCAGCAAGTAACTGTGCACTGGGACAACTGTCTATACCCCTGTCAATTAATCAAAACAGCTTTACCCTTAATTACCAATAAGTGTGATTTGATACTCTGACTACATCATTTACGGGTTGACACACAGTAAACATACCCATAAAACATGTTGAGGCAAGATTCAGAACTGCCCCCCAGCTACTAACACAAACACACACAACACAAGAAACCCTCATTTGTACACCTTTTATCTTCAACCCCATCAATTTACAAAGTTGGGGTGATCCATTGTGTGAAGTAATGATTAAGTGAAAGAGGCCAATCACAATTAAGGGGGGAGTTAATATAGAAGCAGGTGCAACCCTATCAGTAAATGCAGTGGAATCAGGATATCACACCTGTCAACTCAGAGGTGCGGCTACAGACAGGAGGGAGGTGTCAAATGTTGACAGATCAAGAGTAAAAGTCTCTGGTGACACTAGGATGTGTGTGTGACTTTAAAAATGTGGTGACACTGATGTCATGACATTGTAATTGCTGTGTCACTTGACCAAAGTGTCAATTCTAAAGAGTGTCAATGTCAGAGATATCAACACATGTGTCAGTGTCTTCAAGAGAGCTGGCTGTGTCACCCATGGGCAGGACAGTCATGGAAAATAAATAGAATGCATACATCGTGACAAGAAAGTCACAATTTAGCCCTAGCATGCACCCACTGCATTCCCAACTTCTCTAAAAATCAGGGTATAATTCACTAACGCCCAGGGTCTATCAAATATGCCATCCTGCAACTTGAAATCTAAGCACAAACTACTACTCTGCAATTACATCAATTCTATGTTATAACAATCTTTTGTGTGTAGGAAATTCTCAAACGAAAGGCACATTATCTGTCCAACTCTACATAAGAGATATTACCATAAATATGTGAACACAACCAGAGGAACTTCATCAAAATACAAGGAAAGAAAAGAATTGTAAAACACAAATAAGTTTTAAAATGATGGTGAAATCGTGTAACAGTGTCTTACTTCGATACACCATAGAGGAAACATGTTCCAAAGTGTTGATGCACCAACAGAAAGGCCCTAGTTTGTATGTTAGTACTAACTCTATCAACACAGTAAGTCTGCACCGTATGTTTGAAGCCGGATAGGTTTTGTTTTCTTAGATGAGTAAGCACTGACTGCAGCTATGTTGGTTGCTTACATGAAAGTGCTTGGTATGTAAAGGTACATACCTTAACAATTACGTGATTTGGACATGAAGCCAATGCAGACTTCAGATGTGGTATTGAATGGGTAAAATGTGGAGACCACGTCACAGTGCATGCTTGGTAAGCAATTCTGAACTTGTAATTTTATAATACATATCATCATGAAAAAGGTAATTACAATGATCTAGTCTACTAGTAATTAGTTAAATTACAATGGTTTTTGCAACGGAGTGAGGCAACACTGATGAAAATGGTGTAAATCGAGATTACAACTAAAATAAACCACCTTTCCACCTCAAATCTGGAGGCAGACTAAAATACATTTGTCCCCTTTTCTGACCCACAAATAACCCAGCTGACACCAACACACAAGGCCATGCTCTAGTCCACACCACACCTAAGGGAGGCCGAGGGGTAGCCAAGGCCAGTCTGTCTCCAGGACCCAGGAAGTTCCTGGGGCGAACCTTCCCAGCCAATGGCAGCCCTGAGGTGTGGAGCCTCTGTGGTGACATATGGGATGTCTGCCTGCCTGCCAGATGCCTTCCCTCTGATGTGGGGCCAAGCCAAACAGAGGCAAACAGTTTATCTTGAGTCTGTCAGCACGTCTCCCAAGTACAGGCCACAAGCACCAGACTAATAGAGTGGGGCCGGGCATCTGCTAACACCTACCAAGTGACTATAAGGGTAGTTGGCCTCTGAACAGGTTGGCTGGCATTGCACTGGTTGAGGTACGTGCACAAACATCTGTAATAATTGACATAATTATAGAAGATAAACTGAACTGGTCAGAGTTAATCAGAAACTGCTGGAAGATGGATTAGTTAAAATAGTTTAGGATGCCTTGACCCACATCCAACCTTTTGTTCTTTCTGAATGGCTTCAAATTGATAAAATGTTCCATTTCATAACCAGACCAACTGAATTATTGATCATTCACTGATCACGTCGGTCGGACGGACGGACGGACGGACGGACGGACGGACGGACGGACGGACGGACGGATCGTCGGTCGGTCGGTCGGTCGTCGTCGTCCGTCGTCGTCGTCGTCGTCGGTCCGTCGTCGTCGTCGTCGGTCGGTCGGTCCGTCCGTCCGTCCGTCCGTCCGTCCGTCCGTCCGTCCGTCCGTCCATCCATCCATCCATCCATCCATCGGTTGGTCCATCAGTCAATCAATCAATTAATCAATATATCAATACTTGGACAAATAAACTGATCAACCAATTGATTAACTAACAAATTAATCCATAAAACATTAATAAATCAACCCACATTTTATGCTACACCTGTTACTGTTACATATTCCAGCTTTACAACACCCAAAATCAATCAATAATTTATAAAACATGATCAAATGTATTTACGTGGATAATATCATAAACCCAATTTCTCACATCTGAGTCAGCCCAGTTGGGGAGGGTGGGGTCAACGCCAGAGTGCATGTCTGACTGCTACAACCTATGGTCAGCATGGGGCAAGACAACATCAAAGGGAACCTGCCTTCCCTATTCCTTGCCCACCAGGACTCCAAGGTGGGAGAGACATATGGTACTTAACTTCCTCGTAGGGTCCGTGTAGGTTTCAGGTGCAACTACATATAAACAACCCACAACATCAAAGGCTCTGTGGGTTCTACACAGCTACGACCCGGATGAGACAGTCCTGAGTGTTCCGGATTTTTGCAAAATAACTTGTTCGTTATGAACTTAGCACTGTATCTACCATGTCCCAGTTGGAGTTTTTGCTCATTTTTGTTTATTTTTTATTTATTCCATAAAAATGTAGAGATATTATTACTTTATTATAATCATCCACATAATTGTATACAGTACATATATAAGTACACAGACATGCATATATGTTCACATACGCACGCATGCATGCATGCACGCACGCACGCACGCACGCACGCACGCACGCACTCACTCACTCACTCACTCACTCACTCACTCACTCACTCACTCACACACACACACACTCACACACACACACAATATATATATATATATATATATATATATACATATACATACACCTTATGTATATAATAATAATAAATTAGGCACACATAGCCATTTATAATTTAAATCTGGGTAAAAGCCAGCTCAATGAGACAGCTATAATTGAGGCTACAATTGCATAAGCGATATACATTACACAATGATCAATTCACATGTATATGGTTCAGATGAAATATCACTGAATAATTTTTTTAGTTATATGATGATACAGTTATCATTATGAGAAACTAACTTTGTGACCATCTTATGGTAACAACGCGTGACACTCGCTCGCATTGGTTTCAACTGTGCCACACTGCGCAGAAAGTGTTTTAGCATAACAGAAACTACAGTCATAACCTCTTTTCTTTTACCAATACTTTCTCCTTTTCTTCCTCACAAATATGACTGCATTTTCCAGGTTTTTACCAACACTCATGTAACCCACTACAAGTTCCTTTTGACGAGTTTCCCGTTTTTGTTACTCTGCCATATCAAGTTGCCATTCATAACGCCACTGGAGTGGACAATCTTCACCTTGTGTACAAAGTCTCGTCTTGTTGTCTGATGTCTGTTACCATATTCTCATAAAACATGCCAGTCTGTCACTTAAGGACACCATTCTACCTTACATCCTGCGATACATGCACATTGGCGAGTCACTAAAACGCACAAAATGATTAATGGCCCATATCAGGAAAAAAACTCACGTCTCCTATGAAACTTGCATGTCTAAACCGGGTCAAATCACAGGCAGTTTTTCATCTCGCCCGATGCAGTTTCTGGTGTACCGGTAGTCATTGTAATTTCATGGCTGCTCTACGCAGGTTAAATTGTAACTAAACTTTAAAAAATAACATCAGTAAGGATTCAAATGTAAAATAACATCAGTAAGGATTCAAATGTAAAATAACATCAGTAAGGATTCCAATTTAAAATAACATCAGTAAGGATTCCAATGTAAAATAAAATCAGTAATGATTGCAATGTAAAATAACACAAGTAAGGATTGCAATGTAAAATAACATCAGTAAGGATTGCAATGTAAAATAACATCAGTAAGGATTCCAATTTAAAATAACACCAGTAAGGATTCCAATGTAAAATAATATCAGTAAGGATTCCAACATAAAATAACATCAGTAAGGATTCCAACGTAAAATAACACCAGTAAGGATTCCAACGTAAAATAACACCAGTAAGGATTCCAATGTAAAATAACACCAGTAAGGATTCCAATGTAAAATAACATCAGTAAGGATTGCAATGTAAAATAACATCAGTAAGGATTGCAATGTAAAATAACATCAGTAAGGATTCCAATGTAAAATAACATCAGTAAGGATTGCAATGTAAAATAACATCAGTAAGGATTGCAATGTAAAATAACACCAGTAAGGATTGCAATGTAAAATAACATCAGTAAGGATTGCAATGTAAAATAATATCAGTAAGGATTCCAATGTAAAATAACATCAGTAAGGATTCCAATGTAAAATAACATCAGTAAGGATTCCAATGTAAAATAACATCAGTAAGGATTGCAATATAAAATAACACCAGTAAGGGTCCCAATGTAAAATAACACCAGTAAGGATTGCAATGTAAAATAACATCAGTAAGGATTGCAATGTAAAATAACATCAGTAAGGATTCCAATGTAAAATAACACCAGTAAGGATTCCAATGTAAAATAACATCAGTAAGGATTCCAACGTAAAATAACACCAGTAAGGATTCCAACGTAAAATAACACCAGTAAGCATTCCAACGTAAAATAACACCAGTAAGGATTCCAATGTAAAATAACGCCAGTAAGGATTGCAATGTAAAATAATACCAGTAAGGATTGCAATGTAAAATAACATCAGTAAGGATTGCAATGTAAAATAACATCAGTAAGGATTCCAATATAAAATAACATCAGTAAGGATTCCAATGTAAAATAACATCAGTAAGGATTGCTATGTAAAATAACATCAGTAAGGATTGCTATGTAAAATAACACCAGTAAGGATTCCACTGTAAAATAACATCAGTAAGGATTGCAATGTAAAATAACATCAGTAAGGATAGCAATGTAAAATAACACCAGTAAGGATTCCACTGTAAAATAACACCAGCAAGGATTCCACTGTAAAATAACACCAGTAAGGATTCCAATGTAAAATAACACCAGTAAAGGATTCCAACGTAAAATAACATCAGTAAGGATTCCAACGTAAAATAACATCAGTAAGGATTCCAACTTAAAATAACACCAGTAAGGATTCCAATGTAAAATAACACCAGTAAGGATTCCAATGTAAAATAACACCAGTAAGGATTCCAATGTAAAATAACATCAGTAAGGATTCCAATGTAAAATAACATCAGTAAGGATTCCAATGTAAAATAACATCAGTAAGGATTCCACTGTAAAATAACATCAGTAAGGATTCCAATGTAAAATAACACCAGTAAGAATTCCAATGTAAAATAACACCAGTAAGGATTCCAATGTAAAATAACATCAGTAAGGATTCCAATGTAAAATAACATCAGTAAGGATTCCAATGTAAAATAACATCAGTAAGGATTCCAATGTAAAATAACATCAGTAAGGATTCCAATGTAAAATAACACCAGTAAGGATTCCAATGTAAAATAACATCAGTAAGGATTCCAATGTAAAATAACATCAGTAAGGATTCCAATGTAAAATAACATCAGTAAGGATTCCAATGTAAAATAACATCAGTAAGGATTCCAATGTAAAATAACATCAGTAAGGATTCCAATGTCAAATAACATCAGCAAGGATTCCAATGTCAAATAACATTAGTGAAGGTTCCAGTGCAACATTCGTAAGGACCTCCGGGAAAATAAAAATCATCCCAAAATGAGTTAATTTAACAGAAGGTTCTGATGAAAAACATTATTTTATATTCTAATATTATATCATAATTTTCTGTGGAATAAATATGTTGAAACTCTGCCTACCCCCTGTGTCTTAACAAGACCAAACCATTTTTTGCAAATTTGAATTTTTTTCAGTGATGAAATGTAAACAACACATTTAGGTTATATAAATAACATTAAATATTGGTAACCATGAGTGCCAGTTTCTTTAATACATCAAGTGGTTTTAACTGCAAAGATCTTTGAAGTTCAACATGGTTTCGACGGTTCCACATTCAAGACTGCCGATTTGGTGAAGCGGCTGGTATTAAAGACCACCCTGACTGATTCTTGTAATGGAACAGACAAAGTCCTTTTAAAAACATTCAAAGAAACAAACTGGTTGAAGACTAGCAAACAGCGAAGTCTTTGTCACATGGAAAGTTCAAAAACTCTTCACCCAACGTGTGTGGGCCGTCCTTATCAGATATCTGTCAAATTTGTCTTGAGACATGTTGACATAGCGCTACGCCCAATCCACTGATTATTTGCCTTGCTGATTTATCTTTCATTTATTGGAATTGTCCTCTGTAAGAAAGGAAATATTCTGATATAAAATCTACATTGTTCTTTCACTAACTCTGTTTTGCGTTTTCCAGTTTTGCTGTATTCCTTAAAGCTGAATTGCAACCACTTTATTCGATCACTGTATGATTTTGTTACGTCCAAATTATGTGGAATGTGAACAGTCAAAGGAACACACATGGTTGGTTGAATAAAAATTGCTTTGGTTTAATTGGATGAAAGAGATGGCATTAGTCGCTACATCCTGTGATTTCTTGGTCAATTACCCGGCTACAAATTAGCTTCAAACCACTGAAGTCAACCCAAATTTGAGCTGTGTGGTTTTCGCCAAACCTACCTAAATCATTGCGCCAATGGCCTTGCTTAGTGTAGTATATTATGTATAGGTTTGAACATTTAAAAAAAGATGAGTGAATAAACTGAATTAAGGTTTGATCTATAAACAAGATATTTGTACAGGTATTTCCGGAGAACAAGTGATACTAATTTGTCTTTTGTTAAGAAACTAATACTTGTGCGGTATTTCCTCCGAAACAAGTATGTGTGTTGTTGATGTGTCTGTGAAATATGATAGCAGAAACATGAGTTAAGCAGCTGGTATTGAATGTCAATATTGAGTCCTGACAATTTCCACGGGAAAACAAGTGGCTGTCTTGTTTCTTTTGATCAATTTTAACAAATCATGCCTATTTGGCCGTCTCTCTTTCTGTCCCTGCTCTTCCCTCCCATCTCACTCTCTCTCCCTTCCCCCTCACTCCCCCTTTCTCTCCCCTACCTTCCTTCCTCCGTCTCTCCCTTCCTCCCTCCTCATGTCCCTGTCTCTCTCTCACACACACACACACACACACTAGTAGCACCCCCCATCTCCCCTTCCTCCCTCTCTCTCTCCCCACCGTCCCCCTCTCTCCCTCCCCCTTCATCCCTCCCTCCCTCTCTCTCCCCACTGTCCCCCCTCTCCTTCATCCCCCCTCCCTCCTCCCTCCCCCCTCCCTGCCTCCCTCCCTGCCTCCCTCTCCTGCTCTGCCTCCCTGCCTCAGTAGTAGTACTACAAGTGTCAGGTGATGTATAAGTGTGATGTATAAGTGTGATGTATAAGTGTGATGTATAAGTGTGATGTGTACAGTGATGTTGTTGTGTAGTGCTGCCCCTCATGCAGGAGTGTTTGTATCGAACTGGGAGCACTTTAGGAAGTTGTTCTGACACTCTCTCCGTCAATCATCTCTCCAACACAACACTATTCAAGGACGTACAATAAACATGTCATTGAACAATGTTATGCAACACAGGAAGTTGTCATTTCTCACACGCTCAGACACGACAAAATTTGCACACGTGTGCACATGCAGATGTGCTATTATTAACTCACATTTTTCATATTATATAATGTCCTCTTGACTATGAAAATAAAGTGCAAAATGTTCACATGCATAGAAATATGTGAATGTATATAGCTCTCTTTTCAGCATAAACTGTTCATAAATAAGTGAAAATGTATATATATATAATATATATATATATATATATATATATAGATAAATGTATATATATATATTAATATGTATATATATAATATATATATATATATATATATATATATATATATATTTGTTAATGAATGCATAAGTTAATTAAAATATTCATATTTTGTAAGAACTACAAGTTTCTTCTTTTTTTTATTTATTATATTATATATATATATATATATATATATATATATATACACACACAAATAAGTAAAAAAATGGAAACTTGTGTTTCTATTAAAAACTATGGAAAATGTTGTTCATTTTAGAGATACCCTGTAATTTACATAATATTAGAAGTCTAATTAAAATGTTCCATATTTTTAATACAAGTGTTTCTATTAAAAACTATGGAAATTTTAATTAGACTTCTAAGATATATGTAAATTACGAAGTATCTCTAAAATGAACATGTACGAAACCATCACCAAAATATGCAATAGAAGTGTTTATAAAACATTACAAATAACTAACCCTTCTAAAATGGCTTGTGGAAAAAGTACATATTTTAGTGTCTTTTGAATGCATTTATGAATGGAGCCATACTGAGATACTATTGCATATACCATTATCATGACACTACCTGTATGTATAACACATACACACAACAATATGTCTCAGTGACACTGACAGTTGACGTAGTGCCGCGTCGTTCCTCGAGACGTTTTCCGTGTTATGCAAAACATATGTACTCCCGTATGCAAATTTCTTTGAAAGCGTTTGCACTATAGAACTGCTGTGTTATTTATTTCATTATGCATGCCTTTTCCTTTTACTGTGTAGCTATTGTTGAATGGCAAACGGCAGTGGGAACTGAACAGCACATGGTGTACCCTCATAGACACTGGGAGAATTATGTGGGTTTTCCCAAAGCAGAAAACAACGAAACACGTCATGTAGAGGCAACAAAAAACTTGAAGTAAAAACATCCAAGGTAAAAGCTGACTGGTGACTCGATGTAAGGCCAGTGTTGATCAACTTTCACATACTGTAATAGGACACTGTGTAAATGTTCGGAGAGTAAACTGACCAGGAAAACACTTGACACATGTCCAATAATTAGATTCGGGACAAAGCTGATTAAAGACAGATATACATAAAAATTGTTCTTTGTCTTTATAGTATTTATATCAACAATATTGTGTTGATGTCTAGTATCACGTATGGGTAAACACACGTGTTTACACAGTAGTACACATTACAAAATGTACCATATAACAAACTTCACTGAAACCCTAAAATAGGATACTATTGATGTGTATGATAGTATAGTGGTTAGTACATCCACCTGGCATGTCAGAGGTCCGAGTTCAATATTATGTGTACAACCCTGGCTCTCAACAATGGGGACTGTGCATCCTTCATGACTCAGAGATCATAATAATGTTGGACCCATCTCAATTTCGGATGTTAAAGAACCAAACAGGATGATAATTGAGTCAGTAAACAGAACATTTCCTTGTTGGAAACAACTATATAATTATATATATATATATATATATATACACACTAATGTATACACTGCTACATTTCCTGAGTACACAGGGTGTAACCATGTACACATGGTGTAACTGTGTACACAAAGTGTAACTGTGTACACAAGGTGTAACTGTGTACAGACTGTACAGACTCCAGTAGCCCAGCAAGTTATTCCCTCCACTGGTCTTCCCAGATTAACCCAAGTCAGATTGACTGACAGCACCACCTTGTTCCCTCTCCCCACCCTGGGCCTGCTGCATCCCCCTTCTCCTACTCCCTGGATCATGTTACATTACACCTTCCCTAGCACATGTTAGCTAACAACATGTCAGCATCTTGGATAGAGGGAATCATCAACTCCTTGGTGTACGTGCTGGCTCAGTGAGTGGGTGTAACATACAGTTGACAAATACTTCAGATAAATAATAACAATAAATAATAATAAATAATAATAAATAATAATAATAAATAATAATAATAATAAATAATAATAAATAATAATAAATAATAATAAATAATAATAAATAATAATAAAAAATAATAAATAATAAATAATAAATAATAAATAATAAATAATAAATAATAAATAATAAATAATAAATAATAAATAATAAATAATAAATAATAAATAATAAATAATAAATAATAAATAATAAATAATAAATAATAAATAATAAATAATAAATAATAAATAATAAATAATAAATAATAATAATAATAATAATAATAATAAATAATAATAAAATTACAAAACAATTATCTTAAAATAATAAAGATAAAATAATAATAAATTACATTAAAATAATAATAAAATAACATTAAAATAATCATAACATTTTTTAAAATAATAATATTATTATTACTAATAATAATAAAATAAAAAAACAGTAATAATAATAATGATGAAATTAATTCCTTTGTACCGATATCCTCAGAAAATCTACGATAAATGAAGCAACAACACTGAAGGATTGAGCGCTTCTGTAATCATGTACAATACAAAAACTCTCAACAGAAGGCCATAATTAAAATGTTGGTCTGTCAATAAAGCAGACTCCATGTCCATTTGCATTGTGGGAATTTGCTCTTCTTAAATCTGGCTAATGATGTTAAAATGTTAATTTAAAAAAAGCTCAGAGAGTTAAGCAATAAGTTATTGATATTCATCTATGATAATTACACATGCAGATTTCAAAACAAAACTGCTCATAACATGTAAATACCCATACAACATTCACCATAAATAGTGATGATGATTCATATGATATGATAAGAGTATATGATAATTCATATACTCTACCTACCCCCGTAGATTCAAATAATACTAGAAACTTGTAATAATAACGTTCCATTTAAAAATGTTATTTCTATTTCCCTCTGGTAAATCCCTCCATGATCGTTAACCTTCTTTGGAAAGGAAACAAGTCGTCAGGGCCAGTGTTTGAAGACTGAGGTCCTGTGTGTCGAGGCTTGTCACATGAGCAAGGTACTTAATTGTGAGAAAAACAATCACAAAAACTGCTATGTAGTGAGGAGTAATTAAAAGCTGTCACAAGCTTCAGCCTGTCTTTGTGAGAGTAAGATTTGGCATTGTGTCAGTGTGTTTTTGCTTGTTTGCGTTGAAAGCAGCTGTAGACGTGCAGTGGATACTGGTTGCTAGTTAGGTGTGTTATTGTGTCATGTTGATAATACGATTCACAGACAGACGTGTCTCGTAATCAACTTCTGGCATTGCAAAATTTATTGCATCACAAAATGTGATTTATTGCATCAGATAAAAATGGATGTATGACACAGATGCATATATGTATGCATGCATACACACACATGTACAAAGAAATAAACAAACACTAATACACACACACACACACACACACACACACACACACACACACACACACACACACACACACACACACTCACACACACACACACACACACACACACACACACACACACACACACACACACACACACACACACACAACACAACACACACACACACACACACCACACCACCACACACACACACACACACACACACACACACACACACACACACACACACACACACACACACACACACACACACACACACCACTCACTCACACACTCACACACACACACACTCACTCACACACACCACACACACACACACACTCACTCACTCACTCACTCACTCACTCACTCACTCACACTTACTCACTCTCACACACACACACAAATATATATACATATACATACATACACTTTATGAATATCATAATAATAAATGCACATACGTTCACATACACTCACTCACTCACTCACTCACTCACTCACTCACTCACTCACTCACTCACTCACTCACTCACTCACTCACTCACTCACTCACTCACTCACTCACTCACTCACTCACTCACTCACTCACTCACTCACTCACTCACTCACTCACTCACTCACTCACTCACTCACTCACTCACTCACTCACTCACTCACTCACTCACTCACTCACTCACTCACTCACACACACACACACCACACACACACACACACACACACATGCATATGCACACGCCACCACACCACCACCACACGCATGCACGCACGCACGCACGCACACACACACACGCACACGCACACGCACACGCATGTTGTCCACACCACACAGCTGTCCCATGCAGTAAACCAGTAACCCAGATGGTCCGGGGCACCTGGGGGGTGATAATTGGCTGTACCAGTCTGTCATTGCCCTGACAACAACCCAGCCTCCGCAACAACTGGTACACAGTGGCAAGTGGCAACAGACGGCACTTGAAAGACGACTGTGTCAATACGGAAACAAGATGTTAGACCAAGTGATGTGGAATACAGGTGCCTAACCACATCCCGTCTGTGGATTGTAGGGAAATGGTTTTGTTTCCCTCTTTGTCTTCCTCTCGTGTTCTCTTGCAAAAGGGAAGTTGTCGTATGCCATGATGTGCATGATATGCTTAGGAGTGCTCAAATCACTTTACATGTTGCACGGTTCGTCTTAACACTCAGGGAAGTATTCAGTCATGATTCTTCCAATTCAGAGTGTAATGTCCTAATCACTGACCACATTTTAAGCTTCTCAATGCAACGTATTTGAATCATCATATTGATATAAGGCACAATTTGTAAGGATTCTACAAAATATTATTCACTGACTGTCTCTTTCCACCACTCTGCTGTACAAGATTGTCCAAATGAGGTATTTTTTATTTCAGACAGTCTATTAAGCAGCAGATTTATTCATAATCCAAACAAACTGTGATATTCGTAGACAATCTGAAGCTCTGGAGATTCCTTGAGCTGGATTTACACGACACATGGTCGCATGCAATGATCCATCAGCATCATTGACCTGATTACATCTTGATCGTCTTTTGTCAATTTTCCATCGTCACTATGCATCGTAGCGACATCACTCGATATAGAACCAATCCTATTTTGAAGCCATGCTGCGTGTGTGTGTGACCTTGTGACCTGTAATGGCCTTCACCTTTCTGATGATGCTATGATCGTCTCATTACTTCAATAACATCTCCCCAGATGAGCATGCCTTTAGAGCATTGCAAAAGATCAACATCTACTGAAATTAGAGGAATTTGCACTATTAATATGAGGTTAAACCATTCATATTTTATCCGAATGAGTCCAATTTCAGAATTCAACTTATCTTCCCCTTAGCGATTGCATATAAACCATTGTATATGACCTATATCTAGGTATAGCCATTAACGGACAATGTGTTTATAACCGTCAAATTATCCGTGACTCAGTCAACTCAACAAACATATCAGGCACACACATCTTTAAAACGTTTCAAATTATCCAAATTGCCAAAACACTGCACCGAAGGCACGCAGAAGTCGACACCATTGAAACGAGCTTAAGCTGACTTTGTGGGTGGCCCATATTGAGTGTGGTCCACACACAAGTTACAAAATCAACAACAGTAATCAGTGATATTAATTTTTAACGAGTGCACTGATCAACTCTGATTCCATGGCAACAACTTTCGCCATTAATCCAGCGACTCTGACAAGTGGTGAACATTTCAAATAAATCAAGTAAATCGCCTGCCTTGATTGGCATGGAGGAGCCATCTTACATCAGCGCCTTATCTGCTCCTAACAAGGGGAGAGTTAATTAATTCACATTGCACTAGGGAAGAAGCTGCCTCCTGTTTGTTCACCCTAATGTCTGCATTGCATGACGGGAGGTCCCAGTGGCACTGCTGATTCCCACGGGAGACATAAGGAACAGACACAGTGGGAGAATTAACTAAGCACACCTTGATTAAATTGGCGGCCACTTCCAAGAGTCAGAACACCTACGATTGTGAGGACTTTGGCACGGCGAAAACAATGACTCATCCGATCCAGTTAGGCCCGAAAAGTGTGCTCTACAACCCATGGTATAGCTGATGAATTAAAGAACACTCCCCAGCATGGATATAAATAGCCATCATACTGTTTATTTTTACACACATTAGTTGGTTAATATAATCCTTGTGTATTCATTACAATTATCTCAATAACAACTATTACATCATTCACAAATGTAAAATACCATGGATCATATAATTAGATGATAACTGAATGTAACACCTTTTTTTAATTCAAACATTTTATTTTATGAATACGTGTCACAGGTTCCTTTATATAAGCATATATTTTATGTTGCTCAATTCTCCACAAACATTTCTCCAGTCATATATTTCAAAGCCGATCGATCTGTTAATGCTAAATTTCTCAGAAACTATTTCCGACAAAGACCACTTTTCGACTTATTCAAGCTTCATAAATTTGATGCCGAGTCCTTTATTGGAACTGCAGCGTCACGATTCATGGGTCACAACAACAAGTCAAAGGTACCCATATGATAAACCCATAATGGGCTGTTTTTTTAATGGATGTTTTTACATAAGTCAGGTACCTCTATTGTATACAAAAGCGGGCCCACTGAATTTTTAAGTTTTGCCCTGCAGCTAAAGGCGTAACTTTGTCGCTGGAAACAAACGCGAGCAAATTGCCGGCTTTACGGCACAATATGCCAAAATGATTGAAAGAGACAACCGGAAAAAGTAAAAACACTTTCCGTGTGAATGCACACCAGCGAAGACAATACAGGTCAACGCTATCGTTGAATCGGCAACACACATGGTATTTACCATGTCAGGGTCGTTTCAGACGAAATGATATCTCAGTTATACACACCGCCACTGGCATGACAAGAAAACGATGCCGAATCTTGTGGCCAATTGACGACAACGATTAGCACCCAGGTGTCGCAGTTTACTCTAGAGGTATGCTGTATCATCATAAATGAACGAACGAAAGGGCACGCGTACAGAAACTACAGATAACACATCTGTGAAACCTTTCGCGAATGCATACAGACCCCGGCGGCATGGTAAATTACATGGGAAACTATTTCACACTGCATTGTCCACACGTATTATCACACTTCGCTGTAGTAAGAGTTTGCTTGAGATTCGGGTGATGGCCCTGAGGCAGTGTTGAGGCAGTGGTGGACAGGGCAGTAAGGGACACAGACAGACATGGGTGGTCATTGACAGGACCAAGCTGTCTGTCAACAGACAGACTCCAGATAGCCTGATATCATCTTGATTGCTGGACCACCTACTGGTGCAGTGGAGACATCATAAATACTGACAACTTGTCATAAATGGATGTTGCTAAGTCTGATTTAATCTTAATTTTATTAATAATCATACACCTTGACAACTCATCTCAAAATTAATCTTAAAAGGACGTTGTTAGTTCCTATTTTTCATTTTTATACCAGATGCCACTATACTCTGACGCAAATTTTAATTTCCAGATAATATCATAAATGATATTAGCTATGACTAAAATTTAGAAAGGTTTTCATTTTAACAAGATCTATCTAAGGTCTGCTTAAACATAACAACTTTAAAGTTTCTGCTATGGCTGGCATTGTGTCATGTGACAGTATATTATCATTATTATCAACATTGACTATATACAACAGTTTGACCAAGTCCATGCGTTGACACTTCAAAGGTAAACAAATCTTATTTGTTTCACAGTAGAAGCATTTTATACAGTATCGGCATCTATGTTTATATCTTAGCTGTCTCTGTTCCCCTACCATTCTTGTTTTCATTGTGGAAATTTTAGCATTCAAGATCGTTAGAACAGATATACTTTGCTATATCTCCGCATTTGCATATCAATTACCTACTGTAACCTCGAGTACCCAAATTGCTACAAAGAAATGAAACCTTAGTGAGGTTTAATGAACCCGGATTTGCTGAATGTAATTTCGCCATAATCTCTTAATTTGAATGTTTCATGTTTACATTGTCAAAGACACCAAATGTTATGCAAGGTAATGACGTATCAACCATACAGTTATGTGTGAACTTTGTTTAAAGTTTTTCAAGTTGTTAAATGAACAGAACATGAAAGACAAGACCGTAACTGGCAATGGTGATATGTAAACATGCGATTCGTTCAAGTAACAATGTCATGATTTTATGAAAACAATCATTATACATCTCTATATTGCTAGTTAGAAGTATATTTTGCACAGTGTCAATGACCAGTTATAAATTGTAGATTGCATCTGAGTGATGTGACTATGCGTTATGGAAACTAAACATGTTGTTTGCATGCCAATAGACATTTTAACAGATCACAATCATAGATTGGATTCTGTTGTGTATATAAACAATCCAAGCAATTACAATTGTTTACTTCAACATAACAATAATTGTAATAATGTTTGTTTTTCCAATATAAGAACAATGCATAACTTATGAATAACATTTTATGATACATCAAAACAATTATGTCAGAAAATACATTATTTGTTTACATGCCTTCTATAATTGCCTTAGATATAAACTTATTTTAAGTACAAATATTAAATCTCATCAAAGTATTCACAAGTCCAAGACAGATTGCATTACTATTTTGCCTGCAACAGAAGTTAACCCACAAAAATGATCACAGGCAGCCAGCTGTGACAACATGCCCCTTAGCAGAGGTAGATGACCAGGTTTTTTATACCAAAATCATAAATTGTAGTTTGCCCTGACAGAGACAGCAGGTGAGAGTAATAACTGGTAACTGATACCAGGTGTTCTGCCTGGGGAAGTAATTTTACTACTTTTTCCCAGGATGACCTCTGAGTCTGAAGCATGGTCAACATAGGTTGAAATCAGTAGAAATCTCTCCTCATTTGATTTCAACTCACTGCAATTCATATTCGTCCATGATCAAATTAAAAATCTGAGAATATCTATATAACAGGCATGGTCGGCTTAATAAGCACTTTTGCTAAAATCATGAAAAGTGACCTTGATTGATAAATCGCAAAATTTGTGAAAGTGTGAAAACCCTGATACAGTGAAACAAGGCTTTTGCATAATTTTGACTGAATATGCATAAATATAAACAGACAGGTAGACAAACCTACATATTTTGATAACAATTTGATCAATATTTTTACAAAACAAAAATAACAGCTTGACAAATCCCAAAATTGTCCACTGTGTAGCTGTGTCATATTGACCCAGTCTGAGAGGACATCTGACTTTGAATAACACTTCTAACAGCATCACATGACTCAGGGTAAACCAATGGTCTTACCCAGCAGGATTTGGTGTCAGGGTGGAACCCCAGGTCACTTCCCCATGATAAAAAAACTTGGTCAAATTCACCCCAAATTGTGAGTACACATAGGTCATGCCCTTTTGTTCCGTCTTCAATGAGTTTCTTGTATAAAAAACTCACCACTTATGCTTAATGTGTTGGGTGGTGTGAGTCAAACAGTATTCAGGACAAGGGGAAGGGTGGAGGTGCATGGGAAGTAAGGGGGGAGGGGAGAGATGTATAGGCTTGAAAGGGGGATATGGTGGACGGGTGGGTATATCACAACCAACCCCTACTTGGGTCTAAAATTGACTGATGATACAGAACTGTACATTACAAGCCAATACACGGATACAGGGTTAGTGAATGAGTTGTTTTGAAATACAATTTATCCCTGAAATCCAGGAACAGGCTGGCAGCGATACTTGTCTCAGAGTTTTGTTTTGCCAGTTTTTCGATAATAAACCCGTTTTATTGCCACCACTATTATTCAATCTAACGATCAACACCGAAATAGACGATTTTAACAAAGCCGTGCGCTCGTTTATCGACCGACGTTGCGTCATTCTCAGATTATTCCTACCCTACAGATCTGAAAACAAATAATTCCTGATCTGCTAAATCGACAGAGTAGAATGGCGAAAGCGAAAAATATTTGGTTTATAAATGACATGCTAAATGCACACATCTCTGGGAGACAGCCAGAATGATGGGTTTACCCCTGTGATTTGAGAAAAAAATGAAACTGGAAATCACTCCCTCAAAAAAGATCAATTGGAAAAATATAAAGGCTCGGCCGACATTACTATAGTAAATGAACACCTCACCTTCGGGTTTTTTCCAGACGAATCAAAGATAATGTACAAGGTGCGTGACACTCAGGGCCCAATAAAATGCGTATTGTAACATAACGCGCATTCGACTTAGTGCTAAATATAGGGATATGCAAGCGCCTGACATATTCGATGCAGCCAATTGGGTATCTTCGATGTGTCATGTGAGCGTTTTATTAAATAATGATGAGTGATGGTGTTTGCTGTGTATTGGTGAAAGCACGAACTAACACCTTAGAGATGTGTACAGGAAGAAAAAATATAAAACATGACTGTTTAAGGGAAAACTAACAGAACACGTACTGTTAAAAAACAGAAATCCACGGCGTATAATGCGGATATATGTATGACAACAGAAACGATATATATATATATATATATATCTGTTTATCATATATAATTATATATTCTGTTAAATACTGTCTTTATATGTAATAATATTATATATATTATATTATATATATATATATATATCATATAATATACTATAATATAAAATATATAATATATATAATATATATATATATATATATAAAATATATATATATATATTATAATATACTATATAATTTTATCATAACGAAAAACCAGAATGACATTTAGAGGCATATTCATATGAACCTACTGCTAGCGCCATTTCAGTGGTGCTATTTTACACAAAGCTAGAAAAAGCACCCATCCTACCTACACGGTTTCACAATGTATTTGTATGAATTTTAATAATAGTGGCGTAAAAATGAATGTTTTGTAACTTATGTGAAACCACCCAATATCTCAGTGGTGGGCTGTTTCATAAAGCTGAACAATTTCAGAAAACTATATTTCATTCAATCAAATGTAAAATGCACAGGGAAATAGGACAACTTCAAGGCATTACTTTCCTTTCCGGGTGAAACCATGGACGTTTGGGGTCCAAGATGCAAAGATTAACAAGTACAACAATAACATGCACTAGTTTGATTATATTTAGATTATGACACATGCAACTGACAACAAAGCCTGTTGGTTCATGCACAATCATAACCCAAAATTTGAATATAGACAGCACATACACTGTCTCATACAAATGCTAAATTTAGCAGTCTGGCATAAAAAATGACACTGATCTCGAGGAAGGAACCACTTCAAGCTGCAGCTGTCAAAACACGTTTGAGACGTGTTTGAATGTTTACACACCTACAGTGGACGTGAAACCTAGAACTGGCAACTTTTACGTGTTTACCTTGACGAGTGGTTACAGAGTCAAGTGCAAAGTCGAATTGTTTTTATAGTAAAATCATAGCACCAACTATACCTATTTTAACACTGTGATCCATCAGAACTAACTAACTATAAATGATTAATCTACAACAGCTCCGAAGAAAAGTAACCTATTTGTTTTTTTAACGTCGCCATTGATTAAAGATACTTACTGGGTTTTTATAGAATGTCAGATAGATATAATTCGATTCGTCAAAAGTCACGCGACGTCTGCCAATCACTTGGGAATGCTTTATATAACTCGCAAACATTTACGTCATGACAAACGTAAAGTATGAATACTTTGGAAAACTATTTTTGTTTGCAGCGCCATCTGGAGGAGGTATATTTTTGCACATGTCTTTTAATGATTTATATTTAATAACATTTATGAATATCAACTACCCGGTAAGCAATATATATGTGCTAAGATCATGGATTTTGCATGAGAGTGAATACATCTTAAAAGGCTCTCTTCAGTATGTAGATAAAGTATAAGTTTATTTAATCTGTTGACATGTAACCTACAGGTCTAATAGATATTTTCATGTTTACTTGGAAAAGATAAACAAAAAAAGCTTCACGTTAAATAATCTTGACAAACATTAGGACATCTTCAGGCCAGAAATAAAACAAATGTTTGATGAACTAAAACCCCCTTTTTTGATAAGAAGCCAAACAATTCTGACAGATTGCTTACACATTCTTAATGACCTCGCCACCAAACAAGAGCACAAACAAGTTTTAATGAGCAAGTGACTGTGTTTGGAATTACAGTACTGCTCCGGTTTTTACACATCTTAATGAGACAAATGTCATTTTGCATGCATTTTTTATCAGCCAGAGTGTGTTTAATTATTGCATTTAAGAAGCTACCCCCCAACATTTACATTTTTAATAGGTTTTGACATCTGGACTGAGATAAATCAAATCAAATACATTATTCTGTGCACATGTCCAATGAAGAATGTTTTAAGAAGAACAAAAACAACACTAAATACAATGCTATAAATTAAGATTAGTTGTCTACCACAATAAGACATGAACTGCTAGTTACTCAGACATATAAAAGAAGTCATTAAAATGAGTACAGAAATTAGCGGAAAAAGTTGTTAAGACTGAAACTTCAAGCTTTGTATGTAGATTGCCCTAAAACTTCCAAATGTTAAAAACAGCTATTTCAAACCAATATTTCTGGAGGAATAAATTCATGTCATTGAAAATATTCAAAAAGTACATTCCTGCTTCTTATTGATTATTGGGCACCGAGGTTCACAAAAAACCCAAACTGCATCCATATTTGGCCAACTAAAACACTTCAAACTGTACCCTCTTGAAGCTCACTAAAACCCTCCAACTACACCCAGCCTCCCATCAAAACACTCAGGTTCCAATGCCTGTGTACACGTGTATATATTTTACAGTACAGTTTCAATCAAGAATTGTGTTTGGAACAATTTCTCGAAAGAATCAATATGCAATGCACTGACTTGGCGCCCTGCGCCACCCACGTTGCCAATTTTAAATTAGCTGGATAAAATAAAAAAGTTTGAACAATTTGACAGTGCATTAGATATTGAGTCCTGTAATGTAATCGTTACGAGAAAAAATTACCAATTTACAATTTTTTTGCAAAATATGCATTGTGTCTCCCACTCAGCTGCTCGTTGGCACTGAACAAGGTTACGGATATGGGATTTAAGACACCGATGACTGTGGGGACTTACATGCACCTGTTGCTTTGTTTGTGAAAGTGTAAATATTGTATGATCGAGCGGGTTCCATTGTTGATATTCACAAAAAATAAGACACATGATACGTCTGATTAAACCAACAATTACACCAACAAGGACGACATTTAAAATAGGAGGTGACTAAGGAGCTATTCTGAATAGCTCTTTGCTTCTTTATTCTATCTTCGTGAAACTCAGGCTGAAGAGTCAAGCCAGTTCTCGATTTAATTGAGAATCTGTTTTCAGTAGCCCGAATTAGGCTAAAGTACAATGATATGTAAAAGAACCTTTACAGGAAAGCTATTTAGTGTGTTGTAGAAGACCGAGTTTTGGAAAATCTCCTATGCAACTTCCATTAAAATCAGTACATAATTGATGTAACTGATAGTATTTTATCAGAGATAATGTGTAAGTATTGAATGTGTACACACAGACATTTTAAGTAAGCAATCTTTAAAAAAACTTACCTACACGTTAGTGACAACAACTGGATGTATTATTACTATTAACACAAGTTGAAATGATATGTCTGTGTGTAGTTAGTGCTAGTTGTGTGTACATCTAATTACACATTAGCGTTACTTCAATGTGGTTAATAATAACATGTGTGAAATGGTGTTAAAATACCCCCAAACACAACTGCTGTAACTTCACTTCAAGTGAGTGGTTTGTGTCGGAATACAGATCCAGTTCCCACAAAGTGCTGCATGTACGACATGCGCGCGTATTTCATGCATTACTGGTGTTTTTCAGGGTCCCACTGGGAGGAGCACATGGTGCACGCATGCATGCTGTGCGCCTACACAAGTATTGCACGCCAGTACAAAGGAGATCGACTACTGGGGAACCATTCACAAAAGCCCTCTCATGGAAAAGTGAGCCATTAATTTGGTGGGACGATTTCCTCACTGACTGATCACAGCCCAACTCATCACACACAGACACACTGCAAGGGAGTGGGCTGTGGGCGGGGCCTAGTTTGAGTGACAGGTGACACTCAGCCAATCAGAGCCAGCGATGGGTGTGGACAGGTGACAGGCAAGTGGCTGGAGTGAGAGGCCTATACCCAGTCATAGCCGAGTAAACGGGCACGGCTATTAGCCAGTTCAACAGGCCTGTAAATAAACTGCAGCCACCAGTGTGTGTGTTTCCTGTGAACAAGCGCAGCCCGTCTTATGGCAGCTGATGGTGAATTATTGATGTGCAGAGGCAAGGGGCCGTGGAGGTATGTCGACACTCGTGTGCCAACCTCACGACCCGAAGGAAGTCTGCGTGGATCTTTCCCCGCATTTCTGAGCATGCACGGCAACTAGAAGGAAGTGCTGAGTTTCTTCGCCAACCCCACTCCACTTGACTCGACTCAATGACACAACACGCTACACCTGTGGCTGTGACTCAAGCACATGTAATCGCTTCAACTGTGGAGCAATTCAGGTGAAGTGGCTTACGCTACACTACGGGAACGAACACAGGAGTGTGGTGTAGTGAAACTGCGGCAAGTAACAGTGGGTTTGTGTCCTCGATTAACTTGCGGACAAACTTGGTCCGGAAGAGATCACAAGTGACCACCGCACGTTATGCCATGTTGAGTTACGCACGTGTGTAATATCGACTTCGCGACGCATTGATCGAGCGACGTGTGTGGCACGCACGCACGCACGTAATGCGAGGAAGCACTTGCACAAAACACTGCAAGTGAATCAATGCATGACCACAAAAGGAGAACGCCGCTCGTCATGCAAATAAACACCGCTGTGAAAGGCCAGTATGCTGGGCACCGTTCACCTGCGGTCCCGCAGTGAATACCCAACTTGACATCAGTTGGTGCAAAAAACCAGCATGTTGACGGTGTATGTACTTTGGCTCGCATGCCAAGTTGCATGGACATGGGAGCTGCATAAGCCCGTCCCTTGGCAGCAGCACTGTTCCGCGGCATGTCAGTGCATGGACGATGGTCGTGTGGTTATCTGCAGCCACAGCCGGCTATCACGTGTCCCGTCAGACTTACCCGCGACGACCAAAACTCTCGATATGGACGACAACCAACTCGGCGCTCTCCGGAATACTTCCTTCATTGGGTTGTCGAACCTTGAAGTGGTGAGTGTGCAACACAACGGGATCCAATTCCTCGAGACCGGAGTTTTCCTACGATTGTCAAGACTACGTGAAGTTCGCCTCGGTGGCAATCATCTCACTCGGTTACCACGCAACGTATTCCGCCGCAATCGCAACCTGCAAGTGCTCGATCTCCATGGCAACACGTTCGTTACACTCCCTGACGTGGCGATGTTTCGTCAACACAATCTACTTGTACTGAACATGAGCAGTAATCATGTGACATCGTCGGTGCTCGGTCCCGCATTCCGGTTTACAACGCAGCTGACGAGCCTCGATCTTGAGTAACAACAATCTCGTGTCGATCGAGGCAGACATGTTCGAAGTGACCCGGTTCTGGGACAGACGACACACACTGCATGTGAATCTCTCCGCATGTAACATCCGATACATTCATCCTACGGCTCTAGCGAAGCTTGATGTTGTCGAGTCGTTCTCCCTCGCTGGGAACACGCATCTACCTGCCAAAACCCTGCAGGAGGCGATGAAGAACTTCAACGTGTCGGGTCTACGATCGCTCGACCTGTCAAACATGAATCTCAGCAACATCGCAAAGATGTTCACGCGGTCGAATTACCGGCGCCTCGTCAATCTGGATCTGTCGTATAATCACATCACGTCGATTACGAAGGGTATGTTCTTCTATCTCGTCAATCTCGATACACTCAATCTCAACCACAATCGGATCGGCGGCGTTGTTGACTTGGACGAGCTCCCTCAACTTCACCATCTCAATCTGGCGTACAACTACATTGGCGAGATCGACGAGACGACGTTCGAAGGGATGCAGGAGCTTCGCTCGCTCGACCTATCCCACAATGCACTGCAGAAAATCACCGAGACGCCCTTTGAGACTCTGTGGTATCTCGAGTCGCTTGATCTCAGCTGGAACAGAATCGAGAGCATGGCGATTCGGACAGGGCTGGAGAGTCTGAGAACGCTCCATGTCGGCGCAAATCGCATCACTGACCTCAACTTCATGGAGAGGCTGGTCGGAGTGCGAAGATTCGACGTGAGCAATAACCGCATTACCAAAATCGAAGCAGGCACCTTCACGCGAAAACACAACTTCGCTCTGCTCAACCTCAGTGCCAATGCCATCTACGATGTATCTCAACAGGCATTCCGAGGCTCAACGCAAGACATCCTCGATTTCTCGCACAACAGACTCGTTGGGCTCGACAACTTTGGGTGGAGAAAGACGAAGACGCTGCACCTAAATGGTAACTCCATTCTCAACATTTCTGTGAACACGTTCAAAAGAATGAATCAACTCGAAACGCTGTTACTGAATGATAACAAATTGAGCGCATTTCACACGGAATGTTTCCATGACATGCGAAACCTTAGATGCTTGGATTTAAGCACGAACCCAATTGGTGGATACTTGGAAAGCCAACAGGTGGCGGTTATTCTAAACCGCTACTTGGGCCAGTTAGAAGTTCTCTCGCTATCGCATGTTGGCCTTGAAGATATCCCAACGTATATGTTCGCAAATATGACGACGCTGCACACGCTGGATCTCAGCGGCAACAGTTTGCGCCACCTACAGGCAAGCTCTTTCAGTGCAATGAAAGTGAGGCTCCGAATTCTTCGGCTGGCCCACAACCGCATGAGTGCGCCAAACCCGAAAACGTTCACTTCGCTCGACGCACTCAGCTCGGTGGACCTATCCCACAATCCATTTGTGTGTGACTGCCAACTTCTGCCGTTTAGGCAATGGATGCTCAACACCAATGTTTCTGTGGTCAACTTCCACTCTGTGGATTCGTATCACTGCGTGGCGCCTGACGCGTGGCGTGATACGGCGATCGCAAACTTCAAAATAGACGAGACCGCGTGTGCTCAACAGTACCACAAAATAATCATAATCGCGGTTGTCGCGGGCGTTTGCGTCCTAATCATTGTTATAATTGTAGTGCTCATCTGCAGACATCACTGCCAAAGACGGAAACAACGGAAACTTGAGAAAACCAAATATAGTGCAATGACGAACACAGTCACGTTACCGAACTCAGTGCATTCGGTGCATATAACTAGTGACAAGCCATCGAAGAAAGCCTGGTTATAGCGACCAGAGGGTAGAAGTGTAGCTAACACCAAGGTGCTTACGTTCTCCATTTTCAAGGTGTGCTGAAATGCAAGGTCAGTGGTTTGCTACTGGTCAGATACAGAAAACGTGTTTCTTATGGGATTGTACAGACTTTATTTGTTATTATATTTACAGTATTGTTTACATATCTTGTCGTCAGTTGCAAATATCTTCAACACTTCTCGTTTACTGATAACAAATAATCCCAAATATTCCCCACTCTGGGGTAACACAGATTAATGCAACATCTGGGATCCGTGCACTGTCAGTTATTTTCAATGGTCTCGCTAATTACCCTTTAACAACAGCTCTGAAATTGTCAATTCCACGAAAGATGTTTTTCCAGAATACCAAATAATGAAACTTGCATTTTGAAATTTGCATTTTTCAATCCGAATATATTTTTTATTGTGTGTTCAGAAAATGATTTTAAATCCTAAATGGGGAAACGTAAAGTGGAATTCTGGTGTTGAGGTTATCTGGCAAACACAGTTCTACATGATTACCAGATGTTATTCAACATCCAATCTGTGCAGTACACTGGCCCCACCTGTTGCCAGAATCAACAGCCTTGTGTTGCCAGAATCAACAGCCTTTTGTGGTGTACCACAACACTAGATAAGAGTGAAGGTGGGACTGGGCATGAAGCCTAGCCCACCCACTAGCCTGCCTCCCTCCCGGGCTCTTCCCTGGTTCCTCAGTAAGAATACGGCACAATCTGATTGTCAATTTTATTTTACGTAACGTTTTACTTTTCCACTTCACCAAATTCTGACACTGCATGGTCTGGGTTGTGAAAGTTCATTGTAAACAAAACATGCAGCATCATTTTAATAATGATTATGCTTCGTTGAATACAATGTCAAGTTGTTCTTGTTAATATGCCATGTGGGGGACGGGTAGCTGTAGAGAATCCATCAGCTTTGCTGCTGAGCTATCTAGTTGTTCTTTCCAGTTTTGTTATAATAACTTTTTTCTAGCAATTGCCCAAAATTCGTTCGTTCGTTCGTTCGTTCGTTCGTTCGTTCGTTCGTTCGTTCGTTCGTTCGTTCGTTCGTCGTTCGTTCGTTCGTTCGTTCGTTCGTTCGTTCGTTCGTTCGTTCGTTCGTTCGTTCGTTCGTTCGTTCGTTCGTTCGTTCGTTCGTTCGTTCGTTCGTTCGTTCGTTCGTTCGTTCGTTCGTTCGTTCGTTCGTTCGTTCGTTCATTGAATTGTCTTCTGGTGGAAACAATAGGGTCTGTCCGACTGTCCGACAGCATGATGATGATGTTAGAAATTAATTAAAAAATATTATATTAAAAGAATACTATCATATAAACCACCAACCATGCATTTGGCAGTAAGGGCCTTGATCTACAAAAGTTTACCCCAAAATCAACCTTTTAAATAAACAATGTTTGCTATAAAAAAAAAACTACAGCATACCAGCATAATTTGGAGCATTCATAGGAAAGAAAAATTATACATGTGAATTTAACTTTTTTCAAAACTGCCAGTTGTTTATTGTCATATTATTTTATGAGTAACTTTCCCAACAAAACCAGTCAAGAATATACAAAAAATACCGTCAAAAAATTGATATCTTTCTGGCTGATGGTGTGCATCTTATAAAAAGAAAATGCTAAACCTTCTCGAAGCCACACCTTGCAATGCCGGAATGTGGTGAACGATGTAGTGATAAAAAACTGTAAACACGATCAACAGGGGCAGAAACGGGATTGCACCGTATTCTTCCCAGGGAACTGTGAGGGAAGGAATTCTACCCTAATCCCACTCTATTGCCTGCGGCACATCCAGTTGCTGTGGGACTGCTGTAAATGCAACCGCAGATTTTTTTCCTCCTAAAAAATCGCCCAGTTACGTGCTAACACGCAAACAATTAGCAAAAATCCATGCGTACAATATTTTGGCCAGGTTGAATGCTGATTGTGGTCACCTCTTGGTTGGTGCAGCCTTAATTGGGTCATGTATAAACACCATAGATAGCTATGTATGTCTTTCAGTGTATATTGCTAACAGTTTAGATTTTGCTCGTATTTATTATTTATTTTATAATCCCATTGGTGTGGAGGATTCACCCATGGATAGGTTTATTTTATATAATTAAAATAAAATAATGCTGTATTTTTACAGGTAACAAATGTCACAAACACTCAGAACAAAGTTCATACTAATAGTTGTATCAAATTAGTGGTCACCGTCACATATTTCATTAATTAAACGTTCTGGATGAATATTGGTATACAATGGAGAACACATTATGAGACAATCTTATTTAATAGGAACTGGTTTTAAATGATTTGTGGATTAAAAGGTGAAAACATTGCATAGTTGTTTTAGATGTTATCCTGATTGTTTATAATTATCATCTATGTATTTTATGTACGCCTGCATTTTGTATTTGTGACAAATGTAAACATTAATGTGTTCAATAGGCACGTGATGAAAACTGACTAATATTAATTTTTAATCAGGTAGAAATGTTCTGCTTTTAAAGCATGGCATCAGAAAACAGCCAGTATAACATTTTATTATCAAAACAGCAAATAACTACTACAAAACATTGTAAAATATTCTCACACCATTGTTCTTTAAAAAGAAAATACCTTGCAAAATGGTCAACTCTGAATAAACTCTTTGTCAAAAGCAAATCTGAGCACTCACTGAACTGCCGTTTGAGGTTTGCTATCTTCATCAAGAGAAACAGTGTTCAGCGTTAACTTTCGTGAAACGAACAAATTTAACGCAATGTGTATCTGATGAAATGTTTGCCCATGCAACTTTGTTTGATGTATCTGCCTATCTTGTGCATTTGTTTGGTGGAAGAAGACCTGAGAGGTAAATTGATTTGTACTCGACGAATGATGAACTCAGGGTGGTCCAGTTTTAGGTCTCTCTTTAGAATTCTCTCTGTAAATATTGTGAGTGCACTCAAGTGTGTACCAGCGTACTACGGTTATTGACAGATTTATGGTGTAAATATGACAAAGCCAGGGGGCTTATGTAAATACTCGGATGCAATTAATATGGTGTATATAAATACTGCAGAGATCTGAGAAGGCCGCACATTTATTAAAACCACCCCCGTAAATATTTCACTCTCACTGCGGTGGAAAACATGTACGTGTACTGGTTTGTGAGCTTATTAATATCTGTCGCTGTTAAAGGTTGTATCATCAAAGGTTTCTGTGACATTGCAGAAAGGTTGTCTGGTTCTGCCAACTGATAATATTTAAATAACAGTTATATAATTATATTATTTATATACTTAATCTGCACTTAAAAGCCTTCAGTAAAACACAAAACAAAGAAAAATTAATACAGCTATATTTTCTGCAGTGAAAGGTGTTTTAATTTGTATTTAAAATCTTACCTATCAGTTGTATATATTTCTACAAGGAAGATTCAAAGTGTTGGCTCAGGTATCGGCGTGATAAACATGAACAGACACCAGGAACACCACCTGCTCACCCTCTACAGCCAAAGATTCAAAGTATTTGTCCATGTCCAGCCTGCCTATTCATAATGCCTACATTTCAGCAACATTTCTTCCACTGACTGTTACCATAGTTACACCTTTGGTGCAGGGTGCTACACGAAAATAGCTGCAGCTATTCATCCATAACGTCTATTGCCCTTTGGGTAGACACTTTTTTTCACCCCTTCCTTCTTTCCCAGTACTGCTACATGAGGGGTTGAATTACCCTGGTTTCTATAACCAGTCTTTCTGCTGGTGTCTGTACATGTTTTAAATGGGTACATTTCTTGAATGAAAAATGTGATGAACTGTAAAGGAACCCGTTATTTGTCAAACCCAATTGTTTTCATCAGTCTTATTGCAAAATGTCGGCCCTCCTATCAAGTGGTGTTCTGCCTATGGTAAATCTTCATGAGATTCAAAACATAAGCTGAATGAAAAATACAAACTCCTGATGTACATATTGGTGTTAAGGTCAGCCATTGGACTGGACCAACATTACTAGAATGAGCTCAAGCAGAATTACCTTTGTGGAGATCAAATGAGGACTGCTTTGGGATGATTTTAATTGTGTCATGGCTCACTTACTGTACTATGGTACTCACTGACAGGATAGATGCAACAATGTGACTTTCTTACACAGGAAGTTGTTTAACCCAGATAGACTTCAAGCAACAACAAAAAAGATATACACATCTTGAGGTGACCTGACTACAGTCACTGTCCATGGCATGAGATGCCAGATGGCATGTGTAACTCAGACACTCCTGCCTGTGGTGAGTTGAAACCCTGTGCTGTCAGGGGTGAAATGTTATCTGGCCAGGTGGCCCAACCCCTCAGTGCAGGGTTCACCCCACAATGTTGCCAGATAGCCCCTGTGCCCCTGTTCTTTGTCACAGCACAACCTTGGGGTGACGACAGCTGCCCGCAGTGGATGAAAGGGCATTGTTGTCATCTCTTGCAGTGAATGTTGCCCAGGTTTTCCAATAATCTACATAATCCACTCAAACAACAACTTGGAAAATATCATCACCATCATTAGGGGGAACCACCATGAGGAAATTCAATACGGGAAAATACATTTCAGATGTATGCAATTAATTTGAAAGCACAGCTAAGCTCAAGGAGATTGTACAAGTGTTATGTGTTCCACACAGACAATGTCCTGAATTGTGTTGATGCCGTTCTGTTGGTATTACTTGATGATGTAAATATGTATAATAAAGTGTGTGGCCATTGCTGGACTGTTGTTGTGATGTTACTGTACATATTACCTTTGTGTATGCTGAGAATTCCCCCTGGATAACTGGCGAATTTATAAATAGGTCAATGTAAATGTAATGTCGGTACACTGCATGGCTGCGAGGACAGAAGGTAATTAATCTTCTTGACTTCTTCTTAACACAAACTGACCTAGTTGTGAACTTATTGATGTATGCCTTTAAAATGGATGAGAGAGCAGAGGGAAGGGAAGATGGAAGGAGAGGAAGAGGTGGTGAAAGGGTGGGAGGAGGAAGAAAGATGGGAACGGTTGAGAGAGATGGAGGGGAGGGAGGGAGGGGATGGGAGAGGAAGGGAGAGAGGGAGAGAGGGAGGGAGGGAGAGGAAGGGAGGGAGGGCATGGGAGAGGAAGGAAGGGGGGGAAGGGAGAGGAAGGGACGGACGGATGGAGGGGATGGGAGAGGAAGGAAAGGAGGGAGGGAAGGGATGGGAGAGGAAGGAAGGGAGGGAGGGAAAGGGCTAGGAGAGAAAACGAGAAGGAAATAAGATAGAAACTGAGGGGGTAGAGGAGTGGAGAAAGAGAGAGACAGGGGTATGAAAGGGATGGGGAGAGACAGGGAAAGGTCTGGAGAGGAGGATGGGAGAGGGGAAGGAAGAGGCCAATCGAAGGGATGAAGAGTGGGGAAGAGAGGACGAGTGTGACTGGTGGGTTAGTGGGACAGAGGGGCAGGGAGAGGGAGAAGGTGAGGGAGAGGGACAAGGAGAGACACGGGAGAATAAACCACAACAATAACCTGACGACTAAATTGGCTGTTTTAACTTACACGGACGGCACTCTTGTCCCAACCAGACAACCAATCACCACGCAATGTCCACAGTGGTCCAGCCACAACCAAACTTGTCGTGTCCACCATAACAGCCCTCCAGTGTGGACTATAAACAACCACAGTCACAGACAATGCGGCCACTTGATGTAATCAGTGCAGTCTTTACAGGACTCCACCTTACCACACAGTGTTATTGGGGCGTGATTACAACACGTAAACAGTCCATCCCATGTAGCTCTCATTAAATCGATCATGAATCATTGACTTCGCACTGGAAGACACCTTGCTGGTGGCGACTTGACAGTTGACAGCAGACAAAGTGGTGTCAACTTGTCTGGTTTCATGTCCGTCTGTGGTTGTCCTGGTGTGAGATTGACCTGAATTGCTCCAATCTGTCCGCAATGGTAAACCGACTCTTGTCCACAGCTCAAAGTCACCAGTTGTCACTTTGATAGGTTGAAGGTGACGCACGGCTGATTTTCATTGACTTGTTTGTTGTCATGCCAAAATATGCAGTCTATATAATAAAATTATGTTGTAAAAACTTGGTTGCTTTACTTGATTTACGGATGATGTGTTTCAAAATATATACAGATGTATATGAAGATGTAAGTACACAATCATACCATGTTTATATAAATAGTATTTAAATGTTATGAAATAGTGATGTGCATCAATGTATTTCTGTAAAAAGAAACTGACAGTAGTCACAAGAATGAAGAAAATATAATTTAGCAAGTAGAGAGGGTCAATGTATTCCCGGCCAAGAATTAGTTTCTTCCAGTTTACACAACGTATGATGATAAATCTAAAACAGAACTATCCCAAATAAAACTATTAAAATGTAAAAAATACTGTTAATTTATATGACATCTGATAAATGTAAAAATGGAAGACAGACAGAGCGTATTTGTAAATGAAAACTATTAAAAGGGGTATTGTACTTTGGTCTATTCTGTCTAGAGATGAGAAAAGAATGTCTGTGTTTAAACAGATGCTACACAAGAATTCCATTACTGTCTTGTGGGTGATGTTGAAAATGTCTGTGATAACAATGAAGTCAAACATGTCAGAGTTTTTGCTAACATTTTAGCGACACTGCTACTGCGTAATGCCAAAGTTGTTAGGTTGCTAAAGTGGGTGTTTAAGGGCGCACTTAGCAGATAATGGGTGGTGATGTGTTCCCTATCCCGTTCACAGTAGGCAATGCCATTTGTAAGATATCTGTTTATTGTACCTACCAAACATCTGAATGTTACAGCTCTCCTCTTTCCCACAATGTCTGGGGTGAAGTTGGCCCCAATACTTGGCCTCGATATGTTATTTTGTCAATTTTCTTTTCCATGTATATTCCTTTATAAAGTCAAGTAGGTGAGAACTGAGTAGTATTTAGTAAACAGTGGAGAAGAATTATTTATATTTCTAAATACGTTAGACACACACGTAACTGTGAAAAAAACTTGACATTTTGCGCAGTATAACTGACCAAGTAAAAGTATTAAGTACATTTATAAAAAGGAAATCTAAGAAGTGCTTGACCCCAGCCCTACCACAGGGTGCCAGGTATATGTCATCGCCCCACCTATCATCTAAGTGCCCCTTGACACCCACTTAGATGACCCAACAACTTGAGTCGTAGCAAAACAAAGGCATCAGAGGGGTAAAACATCCAGTGTTTAACTCAATTCTTATCGTGGATATTTTCAACATCACCTGCAAGACAGTAATGGAATTGTTGTTTAGCATCTGTTTAAACATCAACTCACATTCCTTTCTCATGACAGTGTAATCCAAAGTACACAACCCAAACTCCCCCCCCCAACTCCCCCAGACCCATAACCCCAAAGTCTTTCTTTTGAGCAGATTTCCATACACAGATGCACTGTTACCAATCAACCTTTCTATCTGATATTTGATCAACATTCCAGTCATGCACACATTAACCTTTGCCATGACAATTCACCCTGGTATTAAGCAATTAATAGTGTTTCGCTGTGAACAATAAACGTTAGGTATATTAGCACAGTTTCATGCCATTTATTGGTATTCTAAATGGACGTGTTCAACTTTGTATTAGTACTGTTAAATGATAAAATGTTCAAGCGATTCACCACACACAATAAAGTAGAGGTGTAAGAGTACAGTTTAGTTCAAGTCTTTGTGTTCTAAATGAACAAGTTAAACTTGTTGTCACGTCTTTATAGTAAAAAATTCTAAGAAATTTATAAAAACAGGAAACCAATTGCATGTACTGTAATAACAAACATTTATATTGATCAAACCGATATTTGGGTTTTGAATTTATCAGATGCACAACTGAAAGAGCTTCAAAATGGTGTATAATTGAACTGTGTGTAACAATTATCTCAATTACGATCGTATTTTCATGGAAGCAACAATTTAAGAAAAACAGTTGTCTGTTCGGTTATCGGGAATCAGCCAAGAAGGAATTATTAGCACACAGTTTGCTGAATTGGATGTCTTGAATTAATTTTTGTTTTGTTTTTAGAATTGAACACAATGTGGATAAGGAAGACTTTCATGTTATCAAAATCCCACAATGTTTTCATTTATATTATGTAACCTGTCCTAGTGAAATATTGAAATATATGGTTAGTGAATTTTTTGAAGAAAAACTTCCTGTTTAATTTAAAGACAAATTCATCAGAATGAACAACATTGATTTTACAAGTGAGACAATAACATAAACAATGGACATTTTCAACTAATCATCTTGATTATCCTATAAATTGCGATTATTATTAATTTTCCTGTGACATAATTTCTTAAAGTTACTTAATTTATTTGGGCAGCACGGGTACATTCATACACAAGATAACTACAAAAATGCATATTTCCTGCACGTAACAGAATAAAAAACAACGACAACTAACATTCCTGTGTTAAATTAACTAAACCACTAAGTATTTTACTTTGCAATTATTTAATCACATCAGTATTCAAGACGTCCACTCATGTGCAGTCACATCGATTTGCATCATCATTACAGTGACAGCACAAAAACACACAATCAGGCATCCGTGTCGTACGGACACATCTACACGTCTTGTTCGACGTCAATGAACCGTACCACATCACAATGACGGATCCATTGACTCTATTGTTCACCTGTGCATCACGTCGACCTGATAAACATCTCGTGAGGAGAAATACATCCCTAAAATAGAGACACAGTCGGTCGTATATCAGCGAGGTCACAGGCCGTGAAGACACGAAACACGACAGCGAAATAAAGACGGATGAAACAGACGCGCCAAGTAACTTCCATACGTCAAGTCTGCTCTGATGAACACGAACAAAGGAGTGTTTAATTAGCTGGAACAATATAATTTACTTACAACAAAACAAAGTTTCTTGTATCAAAAATATTTCACCATGACAGGAAGAAAGTCCCTCATGAAAATCCCCCCACCCTTTCATGTATTAAGTTCCCATCGAAACGGTAGCAAAGATAATGAAATAACAATAATCAACATAATTATAGTACTCTTAATGTGTCATCACATTGCTGTCTATAAACTGATAATGAAAAAAAATATTTTATATAAATCACGATTTGTATCACAATTACAACAACAAAAATAGTCCATGTTCCAAAGTCAAATTATGTATAGGGAGATTTATAAATTATATGGCAAATTATGTCCAGGGGTAACTTAGCTTGCATGGTCAAACAGGGCCACTCTGTTTTCAAAAAGAAGTAAAAATTTACAGGGAACCACCGTGTATCCATGTACAGCCATACATCAGATAGTGACGGAACACTGAAATCGAGGATGATCCCTTAAATGACAGCGGCGAAACCAGATCACACGACCAGCCGTTGCAGAACAGTGCGGGAATAATTGTTTCGCTTTTTTCGTGAGCGCCGAGACACCGACGTGCAGTCGAGCAGAACGCCGTCGGCGATGCAATTACGGGGACCGCAATTATACTTTCCCAGCGAACTGCCACCCCGTCCTGAAACCTGGTGTCACGACAGTTGTCGAAGTATGTCACCGGCTGTCTCGCTGAGGTGTCGACATGCCCGGCCAAGTGACGCGTGCAGATTACAAGCAGCGATGTCGGCCCCCGCTAACGTGTGCTTTCCCACCGTTAAGAGTTCGTAAATTGTGTAATTATTTCCAGTCAAAAGCGACGCCCAGACATGTATTTCGGGCCGTGATAACGGGCATTATATGTGGTAATGGGTGTTATTAACTGCACCGGGCGGTTTAGCTCTTCCCCCTCTCTAGTTTGGTCTATCATGCAATACGGTACTTAGCTGAAAAGGTTGGATATGGCCTTGGGCTTGGGGGGACCTATGCCATCTTAAACCCAGCCCTGTATTGTCTCATCTTTTCTGAGCATATCTGAACATTTCACGTTCAACCTGTGGTTTTTGTTTTTATTTTACGTATTTTTGGTGGTGGACGTCGAAATAGTGATTATTTGTCCAAGTGAAAGTGTGTATGATAAACATAATAACACCAGTCCATGTTTTTATTATACAGAATAACTCCAGTCCATGTTATTTATTATACAGAATAACTCAAGTCCATGTTATTTATTATACAGAATAACTCCACTCTATGTTATTTATAATACAGAATAACAGCAGTCCATGTTATTTATTATACAGAATAACTCCACTCTATGTTATTTATAATACAGAATAACAGCAGTCCATGTTATTTATTATACAGAATAACTCCAGTCCATGTTATTTATTATACAGAATAACAGCAGTCCATGTTATTTATTATACAGAATAACTCCAGTCCATGTTATTTATTATACAGAATAACTCCAGTCCATGTTATTTATTATACAGAATAACAGCAGTCCGTGTTATTTATTATACACAATAACTCCAGTTCATGTTATTTATTATACAGAGTAACAGCAGTCCATGTTATTTATTATACAGAATAACACCAGTCCATGTTATTTATTATACTAAAATAACACCAGTCGATATTATTTATTGTATAAGTGCTGTATACATTAAACTTCTTGTCACTCTTGTTAAAGTTGGTACCAAGAAGGTGGACATATCTTTTCTGGGAGCTCTGATGTGTTTGAAGATTGACGAGAAATATATATATAAAAATAACTTCTACAAGAGGAACTAAGGGAGTCGCCAGTCGTAACTATTGCTGACGACAAACAGGGATGGAATTACTGTGTACGAAAATGTAAGTATAATGTACAGAATCCAGTCTTTAAGATTAATCATTAGTAACCAGCCCGACCACACTTTGCTTCCTGGCTGACTGTTGAACCACTGTCTTGACTTCACTAGGAACCATCCAGCTACACTGCAATCATTTCACGAGGACTATTTGTACATAGATATTCACCATAGTCTACTAATGCATGATGGCTTATTAAAGATAAACTGTATGCTATGGTTTCACATTAATTAATATAACATTATTATGACTGCAATAACCGTGGCTGTAGTGTGCCGTCTGCCAGAGTGCACAACAGTATACAATATGCAATGACGACAAGTCTGAAACTGTGCCCAGGTTTGAATTTTTTCCCAGCTACAGCCTGTTCACATTATAAACAACTCTATTGGCAATATAACAGACGATGTTAGTTTAATCGCAAAGTCCTTTGATGTTCAATTCACCCCAGATGTCTCCACATCCAACACAGCCAATTCAGTGAACTGTTAATAATTACCCCCATTCCTGATTCTGGGTAACTGAAGAGATGTCCCCTTCCTTTAAAACACCAGCACATGTTATTTTCTCACACTTCTCGTCAGTTTTGACCAAAGTACAGCACCCTAACACCCCCCAAACCTTACCCCAAAGTCAGTATCTTGACTTTTCCTAAACAGATGCTTTACCGTATCTATCAACCCTTCCATCTAATCTGATGGTTTAACACAATTTTACTCACCCTCATATTAACCCTTGCCCTAGACATTTCACCCCGACATTAAGCGATTAATAATGATTCAATATACACAATAAACTTTGGGTATATTAGCTCAGTTTAGTACAAGGTCCTTTGTGTCGAAATTCAAACTGTACGGGTTCAACTTTTCATGATTACCTTAAATTCTACGAAAATAAACTAATTATAATATCCACTAACACTATTACTGGTATGTTCAGTTATAACATCTGTGTGAATTTTATATAACTATATCTATAAGCACATACAATGTTGTCTACAAAATGTAATTTCACATCGATTTTCATTTAGGCACATGATCGTTATTATTTCCAGCTGAGGGCAAACAAAGGAAAAATTTGGATATTCTGTATTCTTAAAAATAGTTTATTCTAAGAAAAGGGGACATTTGAATTTTACAATAAATATTTTTAATGGCCATTCACACTTCATTTGCAACAATTATTATTTTGTTTGTTCATTGGCAACTCAGTGTCATATCTGATATGAGCCGTTTATTTATTAATGCTTGATTCATTTTATTTGTTTCACTTCCGGTTTACTGTCATTTTGTAAATTGTAATTTTATACACCCATATTAATTAATATTTACACTAACATTTTATAGATTTATATTAGTTATTAGTTTCTGATAGGTTTAGTCAAATATGCATAGATGAAATATATATTTTTTATATATATTATAAATATATATATATATATATATATATATATATATATATATATATATATATATAATTTAAACACATATAATATGTATGCATAAAAATAGTTGAGATAATTTTAGACATTAAAAATTTCATATATATATATATATATATATATATATATATATATGTAATGTTTTGAATTATCTATTATTCCATTCTACTTTTAACAAATGTATATTTGGTCATGTTTCATGCACCCATTTCAATCTCTATGATAGCCAAAGTAAAATATAATTTTTTAATTCAAGTGAGCAATTTTGGGACATCTGGACACCTCTAAATGTCACCAGTCATAAGCTATAATCACCTGTCTTGTCCCATCATCTGACAGTCTTAAAGACAGGTTGATCTGTCTCTGGAAAAACCTCCAGACTGCCAGATAGGTGGAATATATAACTAAGAAGTAACGATACACATTTGCCCAAGGTGGATGTGCCAAAACTCCTGTATCATGTGATGTTAATCCAAATTTGTCGTCACAATTGCCTCTGACACAGATGAAGAAATGACAAGGACAGAGCTACAACACAGCATACCCAATGGAATGTTTTACAGAGCTGTAAGATGTGTTGTTTGGTCTGTCTACCTGTGTCAGCCAGGTGAGAATTATCAACAGAAAGTTTGCCCGGTTGGTTATTTTGAATGTGGGAACTCGTCACATCTACACTGCAACCAACATCAGAGTTTTCACGATAAACAATTATATTATTAACAGCGTTAGTAAGTTCAAAATGCAGATAGTGTTTCTGGAATTATATCACAATGGAGAATGAACGTACTTTAAACATATTTATTTGACACTTACAAACAAGTGTTGTATTAATTAATAAAAACATAAGGACAAATCAAAATCTCTTAAAATTTCAATATATACTATTCCCACACCTGTGGACCAGAGTACAGCAACCCTAACCCCCACCCAAAGCCAGGCTCGTGACTTTTCTAAACAGATGATGTACCATGTCTATCAGCATTTCCATCTGATTGACTTCACAAAATTCCCGTCATGCAGACATTAACCCTTGACCCGGACATTTAACACTGGTATTAAGCGATTAATAGTGATTCTATATACACAATAAAAGGTGTATTAGTGCAATTTATTTGTGCATGAAGCAATTGCATTCAACCTTACATTATCGTTGCTAAATTAAGACCTTCTAAGAATATGACACTATTTTTTAGTTAATAACACATATACAGATAATTACACCTACATAAAGGTGACATGACCGTTCAATGTCATGCATTTCAAAACATCTTCAGACCGATTACTCTTTTTATTCTTTTATGATAAACGTTTTTCTTGTTGGTATATCTTCTGACAAAGACAGCAGCAAGCTGTTAGAATTTAACAAGCAAAAATGAAAAATTGGATAAAAAATAAATAATTAACACTATGAAACTACGTGATTTAATAAAAATGCTTCTCCACATAACTCACATTCGTACAATGGCTATCATGCTGCCATCTTGTGGTATTTAGTGAGACGAGGATTGAAGAATGCTGAAGAAATGCTATCAATAAAAAATGCCATAGCCGACTGTAAAACGAGAAAACGTCAACGGAGCAAAATTATAGGATTCAAAAAAATGCAATAGTGACATCACACAAGTGGCTACTGTGGTGCCATCTTGTGACAATCAGTTGACGACCACCGCTGCAAGTCTCCGAAACAGTACAAAGAAAACGGGAGAAATTTACTGTGAGTCTGTGACAAACAAAAAAGTTGACTAAAAAAAAAACAGTGTGTATTTTTCATAAATACCAAATTGTAATTATGTATACAGGTTGTACATTTCATTCCATGTGGAATGTTGTATGTGTCCTGATGTAGCCGGCATATAGTGGGATCCAGGGTTTGTGAAAGCTCTTTCTAAAGATACAGTGAAAGGCTTTATGAAGCAACTAGCTAAGTACCCAGCAATTCTTGGGGGGGAAACAGACACCCCTCATGAAACATTTGAAAATGTTGATCCTCTGAGCTCCCAATTCCCACAGCCCTAGACAAATATTCTAGCAGAGTTGGTTGGGTTTGCAATGGAGATAATGAAATTGTTCAGCTAAAACCCCCTCAATGCTAATGGCATATACACATAAAATCCTAGGGAGCACTTTCACATGCTTGTGAAGAAAAGGTAATCACCTGAAATATTTTTTTTTTAAATTATATTACATTGTTTCTGTGTGTCCTAGACATAGGTTGTCCTCACATGCAAGACATAAAATGTTAACATATGACATACGTCACATACAGCTTTTTCGTATCTTGATCTATCTATATATCTAGTTCTACTTCTCCAACCCTCTGGAAATTTTTTGAAAAAGTCAATCTTCAAACCGTCTAAATGACCACACTAAACCACATGCAAAATTTCAGTTTGATGCATGTTAAATTGACAGAGATGTAGGTTCACATACATACACACAGAGAAACACTGTTTTATAATATAGAAGTGCAGTGTGAACAAAACTGCTAAAACAACAACAGTTGGTCTGCTCAAACCACGTCATTCTCAACTGACACGCTGGAGTTCCACGCACAAACTACTCCCCCACCTGGCTATAAACATTCAAAGACTCACAAACGTAAAAACCAACACCACAGTTATCTTGGTCCGTGTTTATATACCAATCACACTTCATTCTGACTGTAAGAACCCTGGGTGCTATCGACAACATCTTGTGAATAGCCCAGTAATCACCTCAGATTACTATTCACACTGAGCCACATTTTCCAGACGGCTATCTTTGAAACACTAAAACACCACCAAGAGCGTCTATATAATATCTCGCCATGCATCTGTGCTTCGTCTATATAATATCGCGGCATGCGTCTGTGCATCGCTGGAACCAGCAAGTGTTGTTTACACTGTTAATCAGATTATATGCCGTGCCAAGTGCCACATTTAATAAAACACACGGTTTATAAAAAGTACTAAATCAGAGTAAGAAATACAATTCCAGCCATGTGCTTTTTGATGGATGCCCGCATTAAATGAATAAAATGTGATATTTATATTGTGCCATAATTATGATCGCCTCCATGCTATTCTCCTTTAAGCTAAATGAGAATCTTTGACCAACCTTAGAGTAAATCTTTACCAGCAAATAAACAAAACTAAAAATTAATGAACTCTATCCTACAAATAAATGTTTGCCCTCAAATGTCATAAATGTATCTGTTCATTTGCTAGTGACATCTGTCTCCTAACTGCATCCAACAAACTATTCAATAAAAACTGTTATTTCTTCTATAGACAACTATTATAAATACAGATCTACCAGGTACTCATTGCAGGAGTTTCTCTATGATTTAAATAACAAGAAACTGTTCTCAAAAGTAGAACAACTATGTGGAAAACTCACTGAACACCATAAAGTAGCAAGAAAGCTAAGGTGGACAGACAGAATGCCCTTAAATTGCATGGTAAGCTAAAGTATATAAATAAGCAAGAGGTTAAAAGTAAGTCTTTAATCCTGCAGGTGAGCATGAAAGATCCTCTGTAGACTACTGTTCCTATAAAATTCATAACTTGGCTAATAGTTGTCATAAACATATGAGTGATGTATCATTTAATGGTGCATGAATGCTTTATTATAATAAAATTATAATAACTATACCACATATTAAAATTTATTATCGCAATTTAGACAATAATAATAATAGTTATAATAATTTTATTTCTCTCTGAGCAATCATAAATATTGAAATGGGTACATTAAACATAGCAAATGTAGCTTTATGTTTTAGCTGCCTAAAAAATAAAACAAATCCATTGCGAACTATTATTTTGATGATTTTTTCCGACATAAACATGGGCTGATTCATACAGGTCGATCTCTACCATGCTCATTACTGTAGCAACCCATGCGTTCACCCACATACATGTCACGCTACTAATTTGTTGAATTTTCACATCAAATACACTTCCAAAGTTAATCTATATGAACTAATACAATAACCTTGCAACTGACAGCGGAATTCCGTAATGTTTTTCAACCTGATCTAACCCCAAGAGAAAGCAAGTTGTATAACTGATTCAGAAACTGAAAAAACATAGTTCCAATTCAGACATTCACTGTAGGAACCACAACTCTATTAGCATGAGATAATCTGGAATGTGAAGTTTATAAACATTTAGAACAAACATAATCCCAATATATAAAAGTGTGCGAAAATGCACGCGCAGTTGCACACCAGGCATTTCTGTGTGTTGTACCAACTGAGATAATTGGTTCCATCCTGACCCAAAAATAGAGTCCAGGAAGCTGCCACAATGCCCCAGGACTGGATTCAATACCTAATTACATACTCCCCTAACCTGTAGCTAAAACAGGAGAACAATGCAGCTATTCTGGGGTGTAGTTACTGCGGTGCTAACTCATTTAAAATAGCCCACTAGCATGGATTTTAAATATTGTCGTCTCTACACTTAATTTGGCCTTGTGAATGTGAAATGTTTTTTGTAGATTTTTAAATAAGGATTACGATGAAGCGCATCCTATACAATGTACACAATGTCTTTGAGATGGTTGATTGTCTTGTATTTCCCAGTGAAATTGTGTTTTTTTGGTATGTTTGATGGCTGTTTTCACCAGACTACAATTAGCTACAGACATAACAGAAAAAGGCCAGTTTAACTGTGTAGTATACATCTCATAGAAAAGTAATTTATCTGAAAACCAGCTGTTCTGATGGACCGCATCACGTAACTTACAGAACTGATGATAAACCGAAATGTTCCCGGTGACCACACCAAGGATGGGAAGGGCTCTGAGAGGGGTGATACCTTGGCCACGGGGAGGGAAGGGGCTGAAATTGAGAACTTCCACCTCTGGTAGGTAGGCAGCCACGAGCTGCTCCCCTGGTCCAGTGAGCCGGGACAGCTGTCAGTTTCCTGGCATTTCTGCCGACAAATTGGTTGCTGCTTCATAAATTCCAAACTTGCAGACATTGACTGAAATAGCCAGTGGCTATCTGGCATCAGCGTCCCATAAACCATCACCAATTTGCCAGTTCTGACCCTCCTTGACCCCAGGTGACCATAAGAGGATGGACAATAAACGTATGACCAGTGCAGCTATTCATTTACATCATGCCAACTCATAACATAGCTTCAGGTCATAAACCGGAGGTCATTCTCTCCTCACCTACGCGACCTCTTTCATCTACAGCTCGGCTGTCGTCGTCGTGTGCCAGCATTGTTGGTTTACAGAGGTACTGAATTCCTCCCTAGTTCCCGGATCTGCTTCTCCCTTTCATCCCATCTGGCCACAACTCCCCCTTATTGACCTTTCTCATACCCGGAATTTTCTTTCTAGGATTTAACAACATTTAACAAGATTGCTGGGCCATAAAATCCCGATGGCACGCAAGGCAGGGAGCTGGTTAACCCATGTGTCTGCCAGTCTAAAGGGCTGTTAAGGAGATTTTACAATCTCTGAAAGTTTCTTCTTTAAGGTAAGTTATTACAAAATATGTTTTGAGCCATATTTTCAAGTTCAAGTGTTATTAGGATCGCCCTCTTTCATGATCACACAATCTTTCACAGACGCTACGAATACATTATAAAAGTCATTATCTGGTTTAGCTTAATTACCAGACGATGACAGCATAATTATTTAATAATTACATGTCAGGTAATTGGAGTTTAAATTTCCGTTGTTCTTTACAAACTATGACACTACGCTCTGTCATCCTGGAGCTGGAGTAATTGCATGTACAATCATGGACACGTGACCTAATTTGAATAAGCTAACAAATTCCTTCCATAGATCTGTCATATGCCAAAAACAATCACTAACTCACTATTTCTGCCAAATGCATATTTGACTACGTTAACCTTTATTCAAGCAACTAATTGCCACGCATGCGTTCTGATGATGTGTGATTTTGTTACACATCAGTAAGCATTGTTACTAGTCTGATGCAATTGTTAATAAAACAATAGTTAACTATTTTTATTCTTGTTGTTATTACAAAAAAAAACTATTGTAATTTGTTCTTTTTTAGATTTCTAACTTTCATGTTTGCATATCCTAGATGTGTTTTTAACAGGTCCAAGCTTTCATCAAATGTGACATGCTAAATTCATCAGCACCGATGACGAATAACGTAATCATACACATGATGCAGTTGATAACTGCCCTTGTCTCTTCTTAATAATAATAATAATAATTTATTTCGTACATAACACACCATCCAAATAATTGTTCTTGGGCGCATTACAATGGTTCTTCCTAATTCAGTTACAATAATAATTAAAATAAACAAAATGCTAATACAATACAGTGTACTACTTTGATAAGATATGCATAAGCTAATAAAGACAATCATGTTTCATTAAAATATCAACATAAATTAGCACACAACTATAGTGTATTATATATATATATATATATATATATATATATATATATATATATATATATATAAATAAATAAAATAGTAAACATATGTAATAATTAAGATAATAAGTAAATTAAAATAAATGGATGACTAATTAATTACGATCGTCGATTGTCAAAATAATAATCTGTGAAAAGATGTGTCTTGAGTGCAACCTTAAACTAATTAGCACTTGTACATTGGCACACTGTAGGGGGTAGTTGGTATATACATGGCCTTGTTTTCCTAATCTAGATGGTTTCCTTAATATGTCAGGTTCTTCAGATATACTCTTTATCTACAATTTTGTTCCTCCTGGCCTACGACAGTGTCCTGGTAAACTTACATTATGGGTATGCCCAAAAATTTAAGTTTGGGATATGCGTGTCGTATTCCACATGCAGGTTATTTCTGGTTGCCCCTATTGCTATAGTGTGCTCCAGGCATAGACCCAGGCCCTACTGCCAAATTCCCCCCACAAACATAAATCTTAACTGCCCAACAGCTGCGGTCAGTCCTGGTAATTCACACCAGAAAAACAACTGTTTATTTACATGTTTACCCAGCAGTGTCAACATGCCAGGTTTAGTTGTGTGTCTAAGTCATGAAGCAGCTACATTTATCACACCTTGAGACTTGGTCACAACTTACACATCTCTCCCTGAGAGAACAATGTTTAAACCTGTCTCCTTTCGTATCTATGTGGATAAAAAGTTAAATCTATTTGGTATTGCATATACAATTTGTACACTTTTATCAATACATTTTGTGGAAATGGCTGAGTTCCAATATAATTAGTTTTGGATACGTAACTTGTCAAAGAAACAACAAAACTAGCGCCAAGCCCTGTTTATTATAATAAAATGTTGAGACATACAATATTTTGCTTATGACCAATGTAAATTCTTCCAAAGATATTTTTTACAAGAAACACACTTGCAAAACTTTAACTAAACTGACTGTGGAAATTACACTCTCACAAATCCAGTCAACATATTTCATCATCAATGGGATGGAGTTGGCATTAAGGATGTAATTTTAACTTTAATAAATAAAAATACTAACTCAAACTTTATTATGTAACCTTAATCGTACCCTACCCCTGTGCTATTTCAAAGTATATGGGGGGAGGGGCAGGCACACAATGGAATGCAAACCAGATTCAGTGGCCAGGGGCCCTGACTGGGGCCTGAATTAATAATGAAACAGATATTCCAGAGGGCTCCAGCAAGATGTTACACAACTTCAGTGTTCCCCCAGGGTCTGATTTACATGATTACAAAACGAAAAATGTACCACTTTTTGAGCCGGTAACCATGCCAAAATTTAAATAAAGGATCGGTGACAGGCACATGTAGAAAAACATATGTGGATGACTCCAGGGTCGTTTGAATTATTAACATATTTCAGGGCATAAGCATATCGGATGTCGGCCATTTGCTTTTCATTAGGCAAGCTTCATATGCGCGCTAGTTCCGGAGTTGGTGACAAGTTTCCTGCAACAGCTGTGTAGTCCTGAGAGAATGACACATTAAACTGTCTTTTTGATGGCTTTTAACTGTTTTTGCTAACAAAGCACTTTGTCCGAACCGTGCTGGATGTCTTAGTGGCACCTGTTGGACTGTTGTGATGAATGTGGCAAATTAATGCGACTATACAATGAAGCAGAGTACGGCTAATCCTGTAAAAGTCACAACAAACCATAACAACTGAACTTAAAGCAGCTCATCACGTCAAGTTAAAGGCATCACCAAAGTTCTAAATTTTATGCATGTCTCATTTAAAATTCATTTTGTAAAAAATCAGATCAGTTTTGTATCCATTAAGATGGGCTGGATCAACTGCAAATTTTTTTAATGAAGATTTTATAATATAGTCAAACCAGCTATTAACTTATTTAATTCCACATTTAATAAACTGCAATCTCCAGATAAATGCGCAGTACAATTATGTTTTTTATCTGTGTCAATGTTGCGCTCTGAACAAGGTCTAACTGAAGGGTCAAAGGTCAGCCTTGCAATTAGCATTTGACAAGTTAACAATGTTCTTTCGACCTTTTAAACAAATATACATGGTATATTTATTTATAATTTAGTTATGTTATTTATAATTTACTATATATAATATATATATATATATATATATATATATATATATTGTACATTATATATATATATATACATATGTCTGTATATATATATATATATATATATATATATCTAGTGTAAATATATAATACTTTATATATATATATATATATATATATATATATAATATCATATATAATTACATAATATATGTATAAATATATGTAATATATATATATATATATATATATATATATATATATACTTGTACATATATTTATACATACATATTCATGTGAATGTATATATGTATATATATATATATATATATATATATATATATGAGAGAGAGAGAGAGAGAGAGAGGAGAGAGAGAGAGAGAGAGAGAGAGAGTGAGGAGAGAGAGAGAGAGAGAGAGAGGAGAGGGAGGGAGGGAGAGAGAGAGAGAGAGAGAGAGAGGAGGGGAGAGAGAGAGAGAGAGAGCACAAGATCAAAGAATCAGGTTCGTGCCTGACAGAGCCAGTCGTACAGCTTCAAGTGTCTGACATAAGACAAACAAATCTCTCCAGCATAGAACAATGTGCAATATTGATCAATTACGTAGCTTGACACTACGTTTCTGTCAACCCTAACCCCATCACAAACTGCCCTTCTGTTTGTAACCGATACGACATTGACAAAACCAGCATACCAAATCAGAAAAACCTCAAAGCCATTGTCCAACCACTTTAGATAGTTGCGCAACGATAATTTCTCTTCATCTTATTTAGCATGCCGAGGTGCTATTGACAGATATACTACCGTGTACTGTGTACACGCGACTGTTTTACCTATCTACTGGGAGATCTACTCAGAACAGAACAAACCAATGTTACAAACACCATGCCCCGCAAAAAGTGACAGCACATTTGTTTTTTTTTAACCTTGACCTCCGACAGTTGCTGCTTTCATGTTTTGCCCACAGATTACGGCTGTTTTGTTTAAATGTCCTTTTTATATATTAACAAGGACAGTACTTGCAAACAAAACTGCCAGTCATACGAATGCCAAAACACGCATGTGTCTCACGCATGTCTTCTAAATGCATGCACGCACACTACATGGATCGATCTGGAAAGAGACATGAATGTGCAGTTTTTGCACTTCGGAGGTAGAACTACGTGCCTTTCTAAACCCAAATCGGTTGATTAAAATTGCATCAATTTACATGATGCTGAAATAAAACCTTTTAAACGATGACATCACAAGTTATAGATGTTAGGCATTTAATCATAGTCATTAATTTATTTGGATTCTACATGTCAATGACTGTCTGTGTAACTTATTTCTGGACATATAAATCTAATTGATGCAATAAGACACAATTTACATATATCGTAAATACGCCTGGGATGCACTGATGTGTCAAATTTAGTCCAAATCATTGTTATAACGGCAACACCAAAGTGGGCCGAGATTACACACTAGTGCCTCACAAGTCAATTTGTTCTCATTCTTCTTTGTGCTTGAAATAACCCAAATCGTTTCTGCTTGTGCAAAAATTACACAAGTATTTCTTTTATGGTTAAACCATGTGTACTAACAGTTATAAGGATAACCTGAAACATATTAGCCGTGCAACCTCAAATCAAAACTTAAATGCGGTTGACTGAAGGCATCTGTCTGTAAGACAGCATTTCATGCACCGATCTCCCGTTAACCACAACATTCATAGCAACTGCATGGACAGCCAGTTATCTTCGCTAACTCGTTTCATTTACTTTTGACAAGCTTTCTCCATCACTAACTCGGGTCGACAGCGTCTGACACGCCTTCCACCCAGCTTGTTGGCAGTGCCACCTGTTAGAAATTAGCAAAAGTTCACATATATTCGCCGTCGTGTATTCATAGCTCCCCGATCCATCAGACGCCTTCGACTAGCTCAAATCGCTCCACCGCATTTGTCAAAACCGTTCCCACTTTGACTGGACGAATATTTTATTTTTGCAAACTGGTAGGATGCTGATGCGATGTGTCTTCTGCATATGACAGCTGACTGGGACAGTGTGCGGCCACGCGGAACCAACAGGGGAACTGTAAATTGCATTGGGTTGGGATGGTAATGTCAGGGTGTCTTCTCAGGCAAGCTATCAGGCTTGTGGGAGAGTCTGATGATTAGACATCACAGGATGGATTAGATTATGTAACATGTTGCTGCTGCCAGGGGTTTTACCCTGAGGGTGGGGAGACTGAGTGGGGGTGCAGAAAGGGGAAGAGTTGGGACATCTGTGGACAACAGGGTGGGCTGTTTCCTGATGGGAAGCGGAAGGAAAAATGGAATGTAGGGGTAGTCGTGATCCAGATCATTTGTGGGATGTCACAGTTATGGTCTTTTCCCTCAGGACAATTCTATTACAATTCTTCACCCGATGTGTTCTCATTAAAAGTAATCAGCAGACATTTCTCCCCTTCTTCATACATCTTTACAAACTACTTTATGTTTCAAAGTAACTTATATTTTATTATGCTTTTGTTATGCTTCTGCAGAGTGACCGCCTTTACTGATTTTTAAACAATTTTATTTATTTCAAAGTAACTGATATACACATTAATATAACAATTTTGGCAGTGTGATCACCTTTACTGATTTCCAAACTATTTTATTTATTTCAAAGTAATTTATATTACGCTTCTGGCTGTGCAACTTTACTGCTTTTGAAAGTATTTTATTGATTCTAAAAATAACTGAAATACCCATTTATCTTACACTTTTGGCAGTGTGACACATTTTACTAATTTCCTATTAAACAGCTCACCAATATTCAGTATTGACATGTATTACTGTTTTGTTGAATAAAGCACCTGTCGTTTTAAGATAGTGAGAGTGGTATATCATATTCTTCCAAACATTAAAACGTCACTAGTTGCTCTCGTCAAGATGTACATCTGCTTGTAACCAGGTACTTTTCTTGTCTGCAAATCACAGCTTTGCACATGTTCCTAAAAACACTGACAGCAGAATTGATATCCAGGACAATCAGGTGATGGTTAGGATGTGTTTCAAGTGATGTCCAATTTAGATTTACGGACTTCCCAGCTGAAATAAAATTAATTGACACATGTGTCTAGACGTCACGTCTTTGCACCAACTTGGGCATGTGGCCAGGCTAATTCCATGACACCTGTCACCTGTTTGGACCAACAATGACACCAGACAGGTGAAAGTCAGTGGCCATTTTATCTGTCAAAGGTAGAACTAGCTACTTCACGTCAAGGGGAAATATCAAAATGTAAAATGTGTACACAATTATAATAATTATATGCAAACTGTTTATGACATAAAGTAAATTCAAAATGAAAGCTGAAAACTTTTAAAATGTTATCATTAACTGTACAAGGTCCATGGTCCATTTGTTATTTGTGTTGTCATTAGTGATAATGTTAATCATTTTAAAAGTGGTTTGTTAAAAGAAATCTTATAGAAATCAGCTGTGTATGAATGTATATTCCTTGGTCAACTTGCTGGCAAAAGTAATCAAATTATGTCCAGAAAATCAACACAAAATGGTCTCCTAAAGAACTGATGGTCGATATAAAAGTCAAAAATCGCCAACACTTCTCTCACATGTCATTAGAAAGTAAGTAACGATTACCCCCTACTTTTTATTCCTGACCTAAGAGGCTGCCTCCTCATCAGGGACTATCTCAAAATGAATGACTATACATTTACTTGATTGATATTCTGCCTGTCTATATGAGAGGCAAAGACAACAGTCCAGTTCAGCAGGTTAGGTATATATTTTGTCATTTCTTTTAGATTTATGGGGTTGTGGATTCCCGGGACCCACAGTGCTGTATAAGCACACCTTTTATCATGTGTGGGGTTTTCGCTGGTCCCTGGGAACTTATCCGTATAAACAAAAGTATTAATAAATGAATTCAATTCACATAAAGTAGGATGTTTGTATGTTAAAGTAAAGAATGACAACAGGCCATTAAACTTGTCGTTCTGGCATAATATTATATTAATAAAACTTGAATGAAAATATAGTTAATGGCAGTGCAATGCTTTAAGCTGGATAATACACGACTCTTTAAAACGGTGGCTCACTGTTTTCAATATATATTAACACAAAGCATTTTCACACCACAAGAATAAACAAACCAGTTGTTTGCTGTATGTTTGGTAACCGTCCTAACTTATTCTAATGGGTTCAAGGTATTTTTATCAGATTGTGGTGCAAATATCACCGCTGTCCTCACTTATGATGTTCTTTGGAGCTTTACTCACTGGGGTACTACCCTCACTGGGGTACTACCCTCACTGGGGTACTACCCTCACTGGGGTACTACCCTCACTGGGGTACTACCCTCACTGGGGTACTACCCTCACTGAGGGTACTACCCTCACTGGGGTACTACCCTCACAGGGGTACTACCCTCACTGGAGTACTACCCTCACTGGAGTACTACCCTCACAGGGGTACTACCCTCACTGGAGTACTACCCTCACTGGAGTACTACCCTCACTGGGGTACTACCCTCACTGAGGTACTACCCTCACTGGGGTACTACCCCCACTGGGGTACTACCCTCACAGGGGTACTACCCTCACTGGAGTACTACCCCCACTGGGGTACTACCCTCACAGGGGTACTACCCCCACTGGGGTACTACCCTCACTGAGGTACTACCCCATATAATGTGCCAACTGCTGCAAACACGAGACTATGCAGTGAGCCCATGATCTTGAAGACTCCCTGGTCCTTCACGGCATCAGGCGACAAGCTTTCTCATCTTCACAAGTCAAGGGTTCATTGCATTGCACTACAGTACCCCTGGCTGATCATCTCCGCAAACAATGGAAGTGAGCCGAGTCGAACGATAAAATTATAGCTACTAACTTCATTGTGTCAGCCATGGGAACATGCCCCAGTTTGAAGACTGACACATGACGGGTGGGAAACCCATCCACGTCCTAAACATTGCAAGCAATACAAGCCACATGTAGCCTAAATCGCCAAAAATTACATCACATGACTGGAGGACAACCATACTCCTTTCATTGGCTGAGGTTAAAAGAGGACTTTTGCAAAGGGATGTGACAAGGTTACTGTAAGCTGGTACTGATGTAATCGGCTGCAGCGCCCCCTGGCAAGCAAGAATGAACTTTCTCCATCTAGTATGATCTTATGCAATTTTTTTGCTTCATTCCAGGAAATAATTTTTTTGCCAGATCTTCATTAAGTGTCTTGCTCCATGCCTTAGTTGGTCTTCCTCTCTGTCAATTATCACCTTCAGGCACCCACTCCATCACAACGTGTGCTATTCGGATATGTTTGTAACTAGCTTGATTTTTTCCTATGACTTATGACTCTTTAATGAGAACACTTAAAGTGAGTAACATTTACACACAGCTCAGTGTTCCCAGCCAAATATATGGATATTTCTGGGAAATCAGATTTTCCTAAAACCTGAATACTCCCCAAGGCAAAGTGTGCTCTGTTGTGGCCATCCACAAGTAGCAGTCCCGCAATACACTTTAAAGTGCGGTTGCTGTAGCCTGGTGGGTAAAACAGCCAACTGTCGATCAAGAAAACTGCGGCTTGACTCCATCTGCGACTTGGTAATTTCACTCATGTCTCCTTAAATGTGTCTGTCATTTACAAGTATTACTCTAGCTTGATTTAAATTATGCAGTCATTGAAACGTTTTATTAATTTCTCCTTTGTCGAGTATACAAACATTCCCCACCCATGATTAAATTAACTCTAATTAATTAACTCACGCCTCTTCAGCCATGTCATTGTCCAGTGGGGTCAGCCCACTATTATGGCTCATGATCTGTTGATCTCATCTGTCCACCATCTCTTCCAGGCCATTATACAATTCCTAACACTCTCTTGTTGACCCAGCCCACTAAACAGCTTAAGTGACCAGCTAATTTTCCCACAGGACCATGACATGAAAGGGGAGGGGGGCAATGAATAATTGTAATTGACCACAGGACAGTGTATTAGATATTTAGGTGTCATCAGTGACTTGTGTATCTAAGGGCCTGACAAGAACAGTTAATTTCCCAAACCCCTGCATGTGCTCATTTGTGTTATCATCAGAAAGACAAAGGCATAGCCATGTGATTGACAAGTGTGAGATGGAAACAGGTAAACAGGTGGCTGCGTATTACTCCGTACTACTGCTAGAGCGCAATCGCTCAGGGGTAGAACCCGGGTTCAAATCCTCTGCTACACTGTTAAAACCTAGGGCAAGTTTTTTCACTCTACATTGCTCCAGTTCACTCAGCTGTATAAATGAGTACCTGGCTATAGACAGTGGTGGATATGTGTACGAGCAGCCTTCGCGCATTATTTGTAGCATATGGCTGGATGCTTCCCAAAGAAGCCGCGATGGTGTCTGAGTGAACAGGTCTGTCAGGGAAGTAAAGTGTAAAGCGCTTTAGACAATCCTGAGAACTGGATACTGTGCTATATAAGAACTTGCCTTTATGGTTTTACAAGTATTATAAGTCAAACGAGTATATATTCCAATGAAAAACATATGATTGTTGAATTGTGTGCTGCTAATGCTAGGCAGATTTAATTTTAAACCAACATAAAAATCATGACAAAATGCTACGGGTTTCGTTTGAATACCATGGCAGTTGCACTCAATTTGTTATTGAAGGAAAACATGGAGTGATTTACAACCAAGGAGTCTCTACTCTAGTAAGAAGTATGGATTTCAACGAAGAAAATGTGCTGTGAATCTTTTTGCGAGTGGATGTGGCTGCAATAACACTTGTTTTTTTGGGTAATTGGGACACGCCTGATATGTTTTCAAATGCACCACATGGTATTTATTAGAGTGTCTGTAATGACTTCGGAGGCTATCCTCACTGGCAGGTTTACATCACACTGATATGGTGTTAATGTCACATTCTGGGGTCACGATTCCTTTAAATACAAATCTCCAGTAATCAACATAATGACTACACTATATATATCACATTTCATACTTCTTAATAATACTAATAATTTTTATTTGTAAAGCGCCATATGTCCGGAAAAATTTCCGCTCAGAGGCGCATAAAATACATTGTAACACATACATATTTAAAATATTCATAAACCGTTTAAACTTACACATAACGATGAAATGTTAAATGATTATAAATATATAATTAAATAAAGCTTCTAAAATTCCTAGTTCATAAGCTAAACTTATCAGCAGTAAATAGATAAAATAATATAATAAATAATAAAGTATATTAATAAGTTAATAATGAAGTAAATAAAAAAATATTGCAAAACTATAATTACAGTAAAAAAATTAATTCATGATAAAATACCCTACAAGGAGTTTACAAATGCAGCCTTAAAAAGATATGTTTTTAAGTTGGACTTAAACAGTTCAAGTGAGTCCATTGGGCGCAGACAGTCCGGTTTTTAAACACCATTAGACACTTTTTTGACATAATATTTATTTATATAATTTTAAGATAAAATATGTTCATTATTCGACGGGCAACTGATAATTTTGGAAAAAGTGAAATTGATAGAATAACATTTGACCATATAATATTAAAAATCGTGCTGTTATTACAGACAAAACTGGGCCAATTAACTTTGTTATGGCTACTGAATGCAGTCAAAATAATTTATTAACTACAACCTGATGATTTCACTAAAACTAAATAATAAATCTGTATGCAAAAGCAAACAGCTGTCGCAGGGACTAACAGATGATAGAATTTCTTTACAAAATGCAAAAACTGATTCAGTGAGTTCTCTAAACTATTTAATTTAAAAAATAAAACCACGTTTTAGCTGTTGAGCTCGTGTAGTGTTACTTTCAATCAGCGAACAATCACCAAAGTGGCGTCTTAAATGTCATTTTAAATGCAATTAGGTCAACTCTGATTAAATTCAGCACAAGTATAGCGTCTCAAAATGTCACTTGATATTTGAAACAATTACTTTAATTCAGTCTATTAAGTTCTGCAGTTACAGTTATAATAACACGTAATCCTTTGGGTCTTCTGGTCAAAGCGAGAAAAAAACAATACTTAAATTTAAGCCATGGATATCAAACTGATTACTATTAAATTCTGCAGCTGGGCACACAAGTTTCCCTGGAGGTATCCTGCGCTTGTTTACACTGCAACAACCCAGCATGAAAACTGAAATGTGAACTTGGATTAAGTACACTAGCAACATGTTTGGTCCTTTGAAAATGTTTGTTGTAAATATGTACACATTAGCAGCTTACGCTTGAAATGTGACAGTAGCGACATTAATCATGGTAAGTGATCAAACTAACCTCTTTAATGTTGTCTTCATTTCTTTATTTTCACTAAGCTGTGTGTGTGTGTGTGTGTGTGTGTGTGTGTGTGTGTTGTGTGTGTGTGTGTTGTGTTTGTGTTTGTGTTTGTGTGTGTGTGTGTGTGTGTGTGTTGTGTTTGTGTTGTGTGTGTGTGTGTGTGTGTGTGTGTGTGTGTGTGTGTGTGTGTGTGTGTGTGTGTTTGTGTGTGTGTGTGTGTGTGTGTGTGTGTGTGTGTGTGTGTGTGTGTGTGTGTTGTGTGTGTGTGTGTGTGTGTGTGTGTTTGTGTGTGTGTGTGTGTGTGTGTGTGTGTGTGTGTGTGTGTGTGTGTGTGTGTGTGTGTGTGTGTGTGTGTGTGTGTGTGTGTGTATGTGTACATGTATGTATGTGTGCACTTATGTGATGTTTGTATGTATGTTGCACAAGTATGCAAAAATAATGTCAATGCCACGAAAGATTACAAAAACGAACGGCCGAATTAATAACAACGCAACCAGTTAATCTTATATAAGCTTATATCATTGTGACCTTTTCTGTGCCTATCACACAAAACAAGTCAACAACATGTTTCTATGAAAGCTAATTTTTCCCGTCTGGACACTGCTATGTAGGGTCAGTGACTACGGCTATTATGTTACCACAGAACATTAGCTATGAATTAGCCTCCATGTACATAGGTGAATGATATCAATTAGCATAATGGATACCTTGCTAATCAGCAAAGATACCAATCTCAAGTGATTTGTAGGGGCTAATGACTCTTTTTGTAAAATTTGTTTGATCAATCATGCAATTAGCACACCAGACTTTGAACTCCGGTGTACCAAATGGATTCAGTCCGTAGTTCTATTTCCTCTTGTGTTTCAGGTTAATAATAGTGACTCTTAAATTCCTCGTTTGGCCAAATTATAGTTAACTTTCATGGTGAGTACTTAGTGTACTGTTACATGGAATTCTGGTCTCCTGATAAGGGGCCAGGTGCAGTGAGGTGTCAATTTGAAGAAATATGAATAGACATTTTTATTTTATTTGCAAATGGAAATATATATATATATATATATATATATATATATATATATATATATATATATTATATATATATGTCATCAAATATAATATTTTGTAATATATATATATATATATATATATATATATATATATATATATATATATATATATATAAATATACATTAAATGATTATATATATTATTATATATATATATATATATATATATATATATATATATATATAATCATTTAATATATTTTCTAATGACATAGATATCTGCAACTTAATTAATTACAGCAATAACTGATTAACGTTTTCAACTTATATACGTTAAATAATTATTTAATCTGAATGCACTTATCGATATGTGGGATTTACCTGAATTTAAAATATTTGTGTCTGTAAGTCACAGTATGAAAGATATCAATGGGACGCGTGAATGAATGGGTGAAATTTCATTAGACCAATATATTTGAAGGTACACGTTATAACACAGCACATGTAAAGGAATAGGAGATTTATGTTACACCTTTTAACCTGCTGTTACCAACAGAGCCATTGTGCACAGCAGTTATGGTATGTAAGACCCATTTATCAAACAAACAAGCTAATATAATACAGGTATGGCAAAAGGTATAATTAATTTGGCAACGTATTGAAAATATACAGAATACACACATATTAAATAGAAAGAAGCGTGTTCGGTGTAATGTGTAAACGGCAGACATAAGTACTGCTGATGTTGTTTTATTAAATATAATAGCAATACTCTAAATGTCTGTAGCCACTATATCTTTGTAAATACAAACTCACAGGTACAACACACAAAATCGTTTGACGTAATCATAATTGGTGGTTAGACACATGTTGTCACTGAAGCATGGAACTGCCAAAAATGTATGATGGAAAAGCAATTTCGAAATTTTTTTTCTCTCGAGTTTTTGATAATATTACCAAAAGAAACTGGGAACTGCATACCCTAGACACATGTGAATACATAATGATAAACATGTATATCATGCATATATAATAAAAAACACTGTTGTGTGCAATTAGCATTTTCTACCAATACCTCCATAAACAGTGTCTGAAAATTTGAATTATAATTTATTATAGATGTAATAATAACATTATCAGAACACAGACTTCTGACAATGAAATTGTATATTTATGAATTAACATTTCTCACATTGGTGCGAGTCTACGGGCACATGTACTGCTAGCATAAAACCAGTTGGGTTCATGGCATATCACGCAAATCATGTTGTCATATGAGGAACATTAAACTTTGTTATGAACGTTCTGTTATGTTATCTCCATCGGAGACTAATATACAATAACGTATAAATGTGCAGAAAAGCAACATTTTCCCCTGCCATTAGACACACTGAATTTATGGAGTTTTGTGTTACACACACCGTGCTAGATGACTGAAATGAAAACACATGCCTGTGTTCTACTTCTAGGTAGAATCCAAAAAAAAAAAAACAAGTTTGGGCCCCCCTTAAAGGAAAGGCCCTTGCTGAAGAGGAAGTAACATACTTTGGCCTCATTAGCAAGGAAGGAGGACTTAGAAGATGTTGGTGCAACTGTGTGTGTGTGTGTGTGTGTGTGTGTGTGTGTGTGTGTGTGTGTGTGTGTGTGTGTGTGTGTGTGTGTGTGTGTGTGTGTGTGTGTGTGTGTGAGTGTGAGTGTGAGTGTGGGTGGATGAGTGTGAGTGTGGTGTGTGTGGTGTGTTTTGTGTGTGTGTGTGGTGTGTGTGTGTGTGTTGTGTGTGTGTGTGTGTGTGTGTGTGTGTGAGTGTGTGTGTGTGAGTGTGAGTGAGTGTGAGTGAGTGTGAGTGTGTGTGTGTGTGTGTGTGTGTGGTGTGTGTGTGTGTGTGTGTGTGAGTGTGTGAGTGTGTGAGTGTGTGTGGTGTGTGGTGTGTGGTTGTGTGAGTGTGTGTGTGTGTGTGTGTGTGTGTGTGTGTGTGTGTGTGTGTGGTGTGTGTGTGTGTGTGTGTGTGTGTGTGTATGTGTGCATATGTGGATGCAGTGTTTTGTGTGTTTGTGTGTTTGAGTGTGAGTGTGAGTGTGAGTGTGAGTGTGAGTGTGAGTGTGAGTGTGAGTGTGAGAGTGGTAGGTGAGTGTGAGTGTGAGTGTAGTGTGAGTGTGAGTGTGAGTGTGAGTGTGTGCCTATGCATATGTATACATGTGTGATGACATTGTCACAGACATGGTTGAACATTCCAGAAGACATCAAAGTCATTCCAGCTGTCAACAACCAAATTCTCAATAAACGGTTTAATCCTCAAATAAACAAAATAAATTTCCAAAATAAAAAAAATATCAAAAGAAAGCAAACATTTCATTCCAAAAGAAAACTAATATTTCTCACCCGATATTTTATGATCAGTAATATTTCATAAACACATCTACGTGGGTGGGCTGTCGGCTATGTATATCTCACCCTGACTTACTGGCCAATAAAACAAGTGTCATCACCCAAGAAACTTGAGAGCTGGTGTGGCGTTTCAAGTGTAGTTTTTATAGGTAGACACACGTCTTCTAGGTGGGTTAAACATGCAAGTAGAACAGTTGGGCAAAACACTCTATATCATACAAGTGTGATTTTATATCACATTTCTACATATTTTTTTATAATTTTTATTTTATTTATACGTTAAATGAAGTTTTTAATTTACAATTTTATTTAAAGTATGTTTATAGCTATTTGCAGGGGCCAAACTAAAATTAACTAACTGGCCCGGGGGACTATTTAAAGCCTTAATATCCATATTATGTATATTTTCTGTAATTAATTTTGTATTTATATTTTAAATTAATTTTAATTTACATATTTCTTTAAATTCTGTTATAACTATTTGCAGGGGGCAAAATAAAATTAACTTACTGGCCCGGGTGGATAGTTCGATGTTTAATATATTACCTATCTCCATGAAAACTCACAAGCCTCCAATTTATGGTCAACATTGCTGAATTATGAATTTTTATGCAAGTTTGTCGGTAGACCTGTAAGGCTCCATAAACATAAAAAAATTAAATGAATAAATGATAAGTTAATAAATTAGGACACCACATAATTAGTTTAGTCATGTTACTAGTTTTAGGACTAGTATTAGCCAAAAGTTTCTCATCCTGCTTATCTGTATGTGTTGTTTCGACTTCTGACAGAATTAAGCATACATTATATACTGTATTCATGTGTTTACAGCATGTAGTGTCTTTGGTGGAAATAAATTTAAAATCAACATGATTAGCAAATATGAAATTGTTGTATGATATATTGATATAGTTAGTTACACACACACAGAGAGCTACTCTCAATTATTGTGGTGTGAACATATTCAGTATGATTACTAAATACTGTACTATTGAGAATTATAGCAAAATTAACTTGTTATAATTGATTAATTAGTAGTTACAACTGTATAGATGCTACAACATTAAAAGAAATACTATAAAACAATGTGACAGGGGTATACAAATCCATAAGTTAACTTCTTCAATATATCCCTTTTTCTAACATTTTATACTAGTTGTTTTTACTATGTTCTATATTATATTCGGTGTTGGAAAATAAACATAGTGGTTGATTGAATGACTGATTGAAACTTGCCAGTGGGTAGGGTAGGTCAACAAAACTGACACAGATATTTATAAATTGACTTGGGTTGTTGCGTGTGCAGACTGCATGGCCGTGTGAGTGGGGGAAGGATGACTTTGGGAAGGATGGAGGAGTGTGGGTGAGACATGGGCCCTGCTGGTGCAGTCTGTCACTGCCACTTGTGTGTGGTAAGCTGCTAGTTATGGGTGCAGGCAGCAGACCATGAAATATGTGACTGGGTACAGGAGATGAGGGGGTAGGATGGGGGGTGGGTGTGGGGGGCTGTGGTGGGATGAAGGAAGAAATGAGATGGATGTGGAAAACTATAGGGTGGCTCAGGGTTGGTAACATTTGTAGTTAAAAAAGTACAGGTATGTATGTTGTTGTGTGTGTTTGTATGTGGTTGTGTGTGTGTGTGTGTGTGTGTGTGTGTGTGTGTGTGTGTGTGTGTGTGTGTGTGTGTGTGTGTGTGTGTGTGTGTGTGTGTGTGTGTGTGTGTGTGTGTGTGTGTGTGTGTGTGTGTGTGTGTGTGTGTGTGTGTGTGTGTGTGTGTGTGTGTGTGTGTGTGTGTGTGTGTGTGTGTGTGTGTGTGTGTGTGTGTGTGTGTGTGTGTGTGTGTGTGTGTGTGTGTGTGTGTGTGTGTGTGTGTGTGTGTGTGTGTGTGTGTGTGTGTGTGTGTGTGTGTGTGTGTGTGTGTGTGAGAGTATGCATGTGGGTGTATACACATGCATGTGAATCATGTATGTTGTGCATATGTATGTGTATGTGAGTGTGTATATGTGTATGTGAGTGTATGTGCAACCATACATACATGTGAGCGTGCCATCATGTATATGTGTGTTTACTGTATACATGTTGTCACACATATGCAGAGAATGCACTTGCTTGCTATAGCCATGTTGTCCACCATCCATGTCACTCCGTATCACTAATTGCATGCAGAGTCGCTGTCACCCCACCAACTTACATAACACTTAATGCGGCAATTCACATGTCACCAACACATTGACAGTGTCACCAAATGTGTCTGAACACATCATAAACCCACGCGTGTTCACACAGGACACCTCATCGCTCTCCATTCATTCCACCGTATAACCACAACCATGGTTACTGGAAATGAACTTAAAACTCATTAAACGCAGCATATCCTAGTCACATCTCGATGGGAATGTTCCCCATTCCCTTCACACATCTAGTCTAGTCAGTCTGTCATTCTTCAGCCCTCGTCCGAAAGATCTAGACAAGTGAATCGGAGGCAAACTGCAACTTCTCAAACGGTAACCATCAGTTACCTGATGACTCCTGTACACACAGAGAACCTTGATGACACCAGTTGCATCAGTAATGACAGAGTAGAAGACAAGTCTTGTACACTCCTGTCGAGATTCACCTGTGAGCCACACCTACAGTGACAGCCGCCATATCTATCTTTCAAGATTTTTTACACAAACTGTGATTGGATTGGTGGGTTCTGACTCCACCTGGAGGGGACGCTATAATTTATTTCCACTCGGAATACCTTATAATGAAATTGCGATCAAACTGGTAGATTTCGAGTTCGCCAGGTGGCGACACGGTCATTTGTTGATCACTGCTTTGCGTGAGATCTATGCGGGTCTGATTTGAAGGTCATGGTTTTATTTTTATCTGAACCGGTAGAACACTTGTTTACAAAACACGATATAACTGCCACCAAACTTCACCAAAATGCGATATGTCCATTTCAGCCAAACAGCGCCACCTGGTGATGGATTAGCTCTATCTGTGGTGACAACATGCATATTTTTGACAATAAAATAATCCCTTATCATATAATGCATAACAAATATGCAGCAACACATTTAAGACTATATTGTCTATACTGTTTTTGATTATTAATACACACCAGTTTCATTTACAAGTTTGTATTTAAACTTTGGGGATAAAACATAACAGTGACTTTTGCTCTAAAAGATTTAATATACACCTATGTATTTTTCAAGTGCAGACACTAATACTGTAGGAAGAAGGACACATGTTAAAGACAATGTATGTACTACACAATACAGTGGCACATTCACGCAGATGTAAAACAACATTATGGTGACATGACAATGACATTACCAGTAAATGGTTTACACAAGTAAATCACGCAGAATCTGTCTGGATGTAATGCTATTTGAAGGCGATTGTAAATCGCATCAACCGTTGCAGACTTGTTAGTGTATTCCTAGTGACGTGGTTGTTACTATGTAAGATAGTGATTTTGTGATAGTAAGTTGGACGTCATTTAGAAATTGAAGGTCAGCTCTGTCATTTAAAGTTGTATTGGGGGTGTGTGTGTTGGTTTAGCTGGATAACTATTATAGCAATTGACTGGAGTTAACTGAAATTATGATGGTTTGGAAGGGTGTTTCTGTGGTTGCAAGTTCAATTGGGGCTGTGTTGGTTTAACAGGATGATTCTATTGAAATAAGCTGCACAATATGATGCAAGTTGCTCTGGGGAAGATTTGGTTTGACAACATTTAAAAACACATTAGCGCTTTATAATACCATTCATATCAGGTCAGAAATTGAGCAGGGTTTTGACATACAGAAGTGATGTAAATTTTCTTATTTTATACTGAAACAGAACACAGTTGAATCTCCTTTCCTCCAGTGTTCTGCATTTTGGGGCCAAAATACACTGACAGGCGACGTCCCGTTGATTTGAATGCAGTGCAGGGCCACATACCTACAACCTCTCCCATATCCTAAACACACATCTCAACCAGAGACAGACGCGGAAACAACAGACAGGATTCCATACAATGACAACCATGTGGACTACAAAACCACAACAAGAAACAGAAGTACCCAAAAAACTTATAAACAGCACATCACTTTATCTGAGAAACACAGATACTGACATCCACATATAACTATTGGCAAAACAAAACCTTCATAAACAGAGAACACTTAATAATATATTTACTGTGGGTAATCTGTTATGGCGTTAGATCCATTATTGTTCGTGATGCTTTACAATATGCTATATTTATTAATCAATAAACTGAACTTACATTACGGAGAATTTCTCAAGGTAGTTCTTTTTCAGACCAAGTTTAAATTTTTCGTACCCAAATTGGGATGCTCTTTTACCTGTAGAAACTTTCGTTGGATGCTACACATCAACTTCCTTAATACTAATGACGAATGACATTATCATACACTTGGGGTAGTTTGTAACTGCCCTTGTCTCTGTTAATTGGCGTTTTGTCCTCCTAATCCAGATGGCTTTGATTTGGATATCAACACGTTTGATTCAATACACTAAAGATACTAAAAGAAGGCAACTTAAAATCAACATCATGCAATAAAATATTATTACTAATAATAAATTAATGAATATAACTAAACTATTAACTAAACCTATTAATAATTTAAAATGTATAAATTTACCAATATAAAATACATCAATAATCAATCAACTGGAATAAAATAAATAATAAATAACTGCAATTTTTACTAATATGAATAAAATTACTGGACCGTGACAATGATTCATGGATCTTAGGTAAAACGTTCAAATTAAACTGCACCCCTCAAACCCTTGGTCCTCTCAGCAAACACAATTTCGGAGACCTATTCACGCAAACACCATTATCATCAACTTCTATTGAGGCACACAGCCACGTGCCAATTTCTGTCTGAATACTCTTCTTATAATTCCGTCACTGGAAAACCATCCTCATCTATCAAAAACTACTCATTAAAGAGTTGCATGACCTGATGACAATGTTGGTGAATGAAGACGCCCAAGTCATAGACTGTACCAGGTGGACCCTAACTCAAATACCCCCAATTAACAGTCTGGTATTTACCCTGCATCAGGAATTCCACACCTACAATTGAAGCGAGGAAAACGCTCAAGTCATGCTTCAAGTAAGTCCAAAATTGCATGTTTTATAGTGAAATATTGGAATTGTAATCAACTTTTTATTTTTCCTAGAATGCGTCATGGTGTATGAGCATCTAACATCATCACCCAACGTGACCAACTTGCCACATAATTTACCGACTATGCAAGTTTTCATCGGCCAATCGTTTCGCTGGATTCCAGAAACTCCTTGCACGCTATTCACTCTTTAGACCGGGTGGCAAATGGACTAGTGTTGGTGCAATATTTATGACCTCCGTGAAGACTTTGCAATCACGACTCAACAGGTGTTTTATAAAACAGAATCTCAGATGGTGCGTTGTGGTTGGGGTGGACGCACGTTTGAACGCAGGTAAACTTTTTATAAACTCACTGCTAGACCAACTGACAGATCTATACAGAACTTCACAGTGTAAGGTAAACTACCTTTGTTTCTGCTGCATAAATAACAGTTTTTAGCACATATCAATAAATATTATGAATTTTTTTAATGGTTAATTTATTTTTACCATTCCAGACATTAGGTGGATTGGTGGTGTGTTAGACACTTCTGGGAACATATTTAAAAGAAAACCTGTATCGAGTACATTTACAACAACAACAAATTTGTGGAAATGTTCGTGTCTATTATCCACTATTAATATACCTATTTACTGTGTATTGCAATGCATTTTTTAAGGCACCAGGAAATTGTTAATGTTTATATACTGTGCACTAATGCCATGCTTGATTGGTAATACATTTATATTTTCTATTATTATTGTTACCTACGAGGTTCTTGTTGGTCACATCACTAAAAAGGTAAATGTAAGTGGTGTGTATGTATGTCTCGATCTATAATATTATATATATATATATATATACATACACACACATAAATATATATATATATATACACATAAATATATATATATATATATATATATATATATATATACACACATAAATATATATATATATACTGTATATATATATATATATATATATATATATATATATATATATATATATATATACATAAATATATATATATATATATATATGTATGTATGTATATACAATATATATTATAATATATATAATATAGATACACATTTTATAAATATATATATTAGGGCGTACATATTATGTCAAACATACTATGGCTGCCAAATTATGATTAATAAGCTTAACACAGCATTCATAATTTGACATTTAAACTTGCAAACCTGGAAACAGAGATTTTTTCAACAGAGATTACATTTTTAAACAGCTGCTAATATTCACACTTATCATAGCCCATACCCTAACTGGCACCAAGTGTAACTGATCAGATCAAGTTCCTGCTAATAATTGCCTGACTTCTAACAACAATGATGCGTTTTCAACACCACTGCTGTTAAAGCAACTACAACTGTGCAGAACGTCCTTCAAGAGCCCAGCCTTCGGGACGTAGCTCACAATCAGGGGTTGGGCCATGCCAGAGAAACAGTGTTGGGCCACGCCAGGCCAGCAAACACAGCCACGGAAACAGAACCTTGCCATGTCACTTGTTCTTACCACGGCAGACTTGCAGGTGTCAACATGACATGATGGACAGAAGCCCCTAGACTCACTGCATCGGTCCCTCCACTTGCTGCTACACAAGGCACACTTTCCTGTTTCCTGCAAACAAGTTTTAATGAGGCTCCCTCGTCCTGTCACTGCAGGCCTGTGCCGATTCCTTCTTTTGACAACAACACTTGCTGCGAAGTCGTCATCCGGATCGTTCAATGGATAGAGCAGTAAATAAAACATGATTGTCGTTTTTGTCTGGAGGTGTTATTGCATGATGTATGTGGGACTGAAAGATGACAAAAACAGTTCGTTGCCATTGCATGTTTGTGTCTAAAACAGAGGGGCTGTTTGTTTGTTACTTGCCCTGTGTAAGGGAGATGAAACAAGATCTCATGAAATTTCCATACAACGCTACATGTTTCTGATAGCATATGGACAACCATTACCTTGGTTTATCAATAGTCCACATTTTGTTCATTTGCATGTGGCTGATGCTTATCAGATATCTGTTAGTTCTATATTTAAATATATACTTACTGCTGGCATTGATACACTAATCAGATAATCTGTTACAATCATTTATTGTTTTTTGTGAGAATGAGTACTTTGTCATGGCAAATTCAATCACTTACATTGGCTACACTGTTCCATAACTTTTGCTGTGGTCGGCCATCTTGGTTTTCTGCCACTTTCTACTTTGAAGAACATATTTCAAGCAATGTCTTCAAAACCATTTGATATTATAAATGAAAATTGGTATCCTCCAAGTCTTTTGGATTGTCAACCAACATTCTGTTTACATAACTTCTCGGTTCAACCAATCAGTTTGGTTACTCTGTATATTTGAAAAGTATTTCAATATAATTTAGGTTAAACAAAACTGACAAATAACTGACATGACAGTCAACTAGTCATCTGGATGTTAACAAACAGAACTATAATCTCCCATTTAAACCTGTCCAGGAACAGTGAATGGATCAGGCAATATGTAGTGATAACAGGATGATGATCTGTGCTCATTCATATGATTGTAGCAATGCAAATGGAGTATTGTCAATTGTTTGTATCTGTTGCACTTCAATGAAATTAAAGAAAATATTGATGGAAAATTTAGTTGGCACAGTGCTGGTTTTTGTGATACATAATACATGCTAATGACCATGTACTCAATATTAACAACGCAAGATGGTGGATCAAAAGCTTGTATGGCGAGAATAAATGCATGCAACAGCATTTGCATATTTGATTTTGTACATCAAATCTTGTCAATCTTGTAAAAATCCTGTGAATATGCTAGAATTTTATTTTGTATTTTTGTTTCCTTCACAGGAGAATGTGTTCCTGTGAATGTTCCATACTGGTATATCTGCATCGCTGCAATGCAACGTATTTTGTTCATGTTTTTAATTTGACATGTCAAACGACTTAGAAAACCCCCGGAATTTCCTGAATAAACCTGTCCATGAATGACGAATGGATCAGGCAGGTTGTCGTGATAAAAATGATGACGCTCACTGCTAATTCATGTGATTGAATCGCCACAGAGTTGACTCAATGAAGTGACTGGTTTTGGTTGGCACCGCTAATGTCAGCAGTGCTTGCCAGGGCTCAGAGGACTAGCAAAAAGTTTAAACATGCACAGGGAAAAAATTGTCAAGTAACTAGTCCAAACACAGAAAAACGTTGTTGCATGTAAAATTCTGACAGATTTCTGCCGTTTTTGCGCCACCTGTTGGATTTATAACAAGCAAACGCTGCTTAATGATTTATCGATGCGGACACGTGTTGTCTGCGGGAAAAATTATCCCTCATTAAATCTGGTTGGGTTGCAAATCTTGTAGACGTTTAAGTGGGTACTTACCCCGAAAGCACAATGGTTTTTACCTAATTGCAATTGGGACAGTATTATCCACACAAATAAATTTTAAGAAAAAATGCACACTTTTGGTGCATGCTATTAAAATACCCACAATGTAACACGTTAGTGCAGGTAATTGTTTTTTTAAAGATCAATGGTATTTTACTATTTAACTATTGTTAAAGATCAATGGTATTTTACTATTTAACTATTGTTTTCTAGCTTAATTCCTTAAGTCCAGATGTATAACATTTATGTTTACAAGCAAATGCTGTGTTTGTCATTTTGTTTTTAAACTATGCTGCAATACAGGCATACAAAACCAAGGTCTACAGTTATTTAACTTTAGGCCAATAAACTTTCGAATACCTGGTAGTAATAGTCATCAAAATTTAAAGCACTAACAAGTTTATGGGCCTCGCAATTTTCTATTGTTAACTAAATAAAAAAGTCTGGATAATAACTATTAATTATTATTATTATTAGTTGTGTTTATTTCAATGGTTTACAGAAGCAATGGTGGAAAAGAAACAAAATTCAAGGAGCCACAGTAAAGAAATCAAAAAGACAGACTGCAATAACGCAAACCAACCCTACGTCTGTGGAAAGAGATATTTCCATCGGATCGTTTGTTGTCCAGTGCTAACACCAGCAAGTGTCCATACATCATAATTATACACCCGACTAATCATAACTCCTCACAGCTGGTCAGTTCTGGTCCAGACTGATGGCCAGTCTGACCCAGACTGGACAAAGACCCATTCATAATTAATCATAATTACTCCAGCTGTGACGGGTCAGGTGGTCAGTTAAACTGACTGCTCAGAACCGATATGGATAAGACACTGCATGTTGACATCCAAATTCTTATCCGTAATTGAAATAGTGGGTCTTCAGATAAATTATGTTGGAATCCAAGGCTATTTCATGCCTGAGTTGTGGAATGCAAAACAAAACTAGGGAGATTTTGTGAAGTAGACACTTTTCAAGGGCCGGAATAAAAGGTGGGTAAGCAAGAACTGATAGTTTCTTAGCTAAATGAAATGTATTACTCCACTGGCATCCATTTGAAAACAGTTCACTGCTCAGTTTATCTATTAATAGAAGTAAATACCCCAAATAAGTACCAGTTGCGTGACAGTGTCCATGGTCAATACAAATTTATGTTTAACGTTAGTTTTAAGGTGAATAACATTCATACAAAATTAAGCCAACAATAAGGATGTGCTCATCTACTATCTTGAATGGTATGTGGGATTTGGTGGGATTTTAATGGCTTTTGAATATAGGTTTGCTTGTTCTTGTAAATACAGTGTACATTGCCTGAAGAAGTAGATTTGTGACCATCAGTTCAAGGGAACGACAGAACATAGAAAAAGTCATGTGGAACTCAGAACCATCAAACCAAACTATATATATATATATATATATATATATATATATATATATATATATATATATATATATATATATATATAAATGCACACAACATATCTACAGGTCACTGAGGAACATGCAACTGTAATCATCATTCATTGTAAATACAACAAATTATTTCCATATTGCCGCAACATTTTAAGTCACGAATAATAAAAATGAGAACAACATGATTCTTCGTCCATCTGTCTACGTCTTACTATCTCATTCTCCATTTATTCTCCGCCTTCTCTGCCCCGGTGTTTTGTGGAGAGACATGTCCACTTTGAGGACAGTTTCAATGTGAAAAGGAAGTCAGTAAATAGAGACACAGGAAGTGGATGTTAATTTGTCAAGTGCACACACCTGGCTGTCTCTTGTCCTGTCCTGTATTGACACTACACTCACTACTTGTATAAATTCTCCTTTTCTATGTAATATATTTTTTAGCAGTTATTATACACTGTAAAATAACCCTCGAAACAATAAGTGTGGTAAAAGTCTGCATACTGACATTTTTAATGCTTTTATTTATTCCTTGAAGCTGTTATTATTACTCCTGTTTTGATATTTTAATTATTATTTCAACGTTTGACCTTGCATAACTTCATGCTGTCATCTACAAACATCTGCAACTTGTTTTGGTAATAATTTAAATTTATATTAATTTAATTTAGTTTCAATGATGTACATTGTTTGTAGTTTTGTATCTTAATGGCAGCCATTGTACCAGTGGCTTTTAAACATCATTTATTTAATTTACATTTATTTCCTATCTTTACTGATCTGCTAAGCACGACTCAGCACTTAATAAATATATTATTATTATTTAATAATAATAATAAAAACAACTATTTTTCTATAGCACTAATTCCTGCATGGTGGATCGATGCGCTATACAATAAATATAATAATGTATATTAATAAATATAAATAGATAAAATATATGTAATAATATATATATATACATATATAATATATATAGTAATATATATATATATACAGTATATACATACATACATACATACATACATACATACATACATACATACATACATACATACATACATACATACATACATACATACATACATACATACATACATACATACATACATACATACATACATACATACATACATACATACATACATACATACATATATTATGAAAACCGGTTTTAAAACGTACAATATTAAAAGAAATTAATTATATGAATTAATATAAATCAAATTAAATATTGGTTTTAATATATTATTATTATGAGTGTTTGTATTAAAAAAAATTATTAGTTGGCCAAAGGAGAAAACAAAACTGGGAAACGACAAAAAAATTGGTCGAGTCGAAAGGGGAGCAGGAAGAGGGAACATGGGCAGAGGGAAGACAGGTCGTGGGAGACAGGAAGACACACACAGGAAGATGGCCGCCATAGACAGGGATGAGTCAGGGAGGAGGAGGAACTCTGGGGAAACAGGATGTGGAATTACGGAAACATACGGGCCACAGGTGCGACGGGATACACATCCCTGTCTGATCCCTCATCAATGCCCCTAACGCCCCCCCTCAACCCTGTACTGTACATCGTGAATAAAACGGAGAAACCCTTTTGAATGTGTCGTTATTAATGGCTGTGATTGCGTGTGGTGGTAACGGTTGGTCTTGTACAGGGCAGGTGGCCGTCTCAATACGACGTTGGCTCCATTAGCACATGAGTTTTTATTCCGCAGCTAATGTGATGCTCGTGTTTTTTTCAGGTTGAGAGCGTTGGGAAAGTGAGACCACGGCGGGTTTTTTCCCGCGTCCCTCTGTGGGACATTTTGCTTCCTCCCAGCATCAGCCGGTGACAAAGAGGTGGAATGAATATCGACAATCTGGCAGTCTTCCCCTGAGCTGCGCTGATGCTTCACTGTGAAGACTGTTAAGACAGCAACAATGGCCAGCGACAATGTACGATAGACTCGTAACTTGCACGTATTTTTCGAGACAATTTTTAACAGACTTGTACATATAATAATAATATGCATCATCGTTCGTAATATACCAAAAAAACCACAATATCTTGTTTTTCTAATATGTGGTGAAGTTTTAATAAACAGGCAGCAAAATATATATATAGTTTTATTATGTATATATACATATATAATTATATATATATATATATATATATATAATATATATATATATATATAATATTATATATATATAGAAAGATTATTTTTGGAAAGGAATACGAATATTTGGTGAAAACGTGAATTGTTGCAAATGTACTATCCCTATTATATATGGGGTGAAATATATTCTGATTAAAATGACATTATTTTAGGCTTGCTACTGTGAATAATTTTGCTGTAAGTTGATTACATTTTGTAATTTCTTGTATAATTAGAGTAATCCTCGAGTGTGCAGCATGTAGTAATTTTAGTATTTTCTCAGAAAATTTCAATTTCTAATATTTTCTCAGAAAATTTCAATTTCTAATATTTATAACGTATGCAGTTTTCTAACCTGCTGTTACAGTATAGCACTGACCTAAATATGCATTATTAATAAAGACCGTTATGAAAAACCATCTTCCATGAAACTGAAGTATAATTATATTACACAAGCCATGCATCAAAAGTAATTTGATCAAACGCCTGCAAATTCATAAGATGACTTCCATATCACTATTAATCATGCTGCAAATTCAATTTTTTTATTAAATCGTTCCGGACTTCTTACTCTGTAATATCTATCATACATGACACTTTTCTATGTTTGATAAAACCCAGTCAGTTCCATGGGAAAAACTGACCAGCAAAGTAAAGTTGTCCTCGAGGGTTTGTCTCTGGGGTTCTTTGATTCTTGTGGTCAGTAGTTGTAAGTTTTATGGTATGTCCCTTAATTCTGTATGTTAAGGCACTGGTCAGTTTTTCGGAGTGTGGTCAGTCTGTTTTCTCCACTGTTTAAATTGCATCCATACATGGCATGTATTAGATGAACCTGGAGAAACCCATGAGTAGCATTGCATAAAACCATTCACACTGTTCAGTCTTCGTGAGGTCACAATCCAGGTCAGTAATATGGTATTTTTTATTTTCTTAGGGATCATCTCGGAAAGTTGATATCTGACGAAATTACTTTAGTTTTGGGGAAGGTTGGAGGCAGCACCATACAGCACAGACACTAATATTTTATGCCTCCGATCGACACTATCAATATACTGATACCAGCATATCAATGTTTGCAAACATTCCTGGGCAGACCCAGAGGTCATGCACATCAAAGTAATTTCTGTCTCATATCAGACAACTGTTTTCTGAGATTCTCCCTCAGTGGGGTCAAACGACACCGTTGTTATCCGTGTGTGAACAACTGGAGTGGATGATCTACAAAATTAAGTTGCATGTCCAGCCTGTCTCCAAACACACCTCAGCAAAACCAGCCTCCTTCGGGAATAAGTCAAACACAAGGTGGGAAGGATACCCCTTTGGAAAACTAAGAACGTAAGTCGGCTTGGCAAAGGTTTTCTGGAGAAAGGCTGACTAGTGCAATGATACCTCATAAAAACACAACAATGTAAGCACAATAATTAAACCTAGACTAGTCAGTCAATCAAACCCTACCGAGTGCTGGAAAGAACAAAAACTAGGGCGTAGACATTTCCAATGACAGAAGTTTGACAACCTTGAAGACAGGAAGGCACTTTTTTATATGTACACAGATAAAGATATTGACAGACGCGTGTTCATCAACTTCTCAGAGACGGACATTCTACTGGAAGGGGAAACCAATACAAAAGGATATAAGAGATTAGATATAAGATAGCACTGATTCTCTCAAATTACAACAAATCATGAGACAAATTACCTTCAGACTGTAAGCACGTTTAGAATTCAGAATACCAGACCAAGACCGCAGACATGCAGATAATATACAGTACTCACTTGATAAGTCAATAAATTCGTTGTAAACACCTGATTGAGATCTAGCGGCTTTGGATGGCAATCTTGTTTGGTTGACAGAACGTCAAACAAATTGAGCGGTGCTGGGAAGAGATTGTATAATCACAAAGGAACCGTGGGTGTTGATTAAACATTCTGCCGACATTCAAAAAGACATGGTCGCATATCTAGGACAACGTTTAGGAATGAGACCACTATCGCTCTAGCAAATGTTGATATTGTGGTATTTCATTAGAGTCATTAAGTTACGATTTTATTGTAGACATATATTTTTGATATTTAACACACTTAATATTCCAATATACCTGGCTATAAATGTATAAGTAGTCTATTCACTATCATAGATCAAAAGTTGCATTATCGTAGTACTCATATATTAATAATTTACTTATTCACCGCAGACATACTTCTAAAACTTCATCCAATCTACCCTTTTGAATGGGAGGGTAAAGTCAATTAGAACGTGGCGGTCTGACCCCTCTGTCTCACACGTCAGTTCCGAGACTTGCACGTAATGCATTCTGACTCGTTTGCGGCCCCCTAAGGGGCTCCCCTGATTGCGCGCACACTTATATACACTCGAGGTGTGATCGCATGTGGAGAGGTTCGTGTACAGCGCCCGATCTCCGGACATTGGTGGATTGCACTGTCTTCCTCCAGGTGACTTTTCTGTCAGACATGAGTTGACACAACCTCCCCCTGTCCCATCAATCATGTCACCTCGCCAGCCGAACGGTGACAGTTTCTGCCACCAGATGGCAGCGTGGTGACTCCCGTCTCGTGTTACTCGCATTACTCAGCAAGATCCAGGTGTGAATCGATAACTTCATCACCTTCATATGGCAGGTAGACAGAGGCCGACAGTTCTCTTTACACCTTGGCTTGCAAAAAACTTACATTTTGAGGGTTTTCACCCCACAGTGTGTAGGTTTTTTATGGACTGGAGTGTCAAGTTTCCTTGTAATTGAATTAGAGTTTAATAAACAACTCAAACCGTCTTGTAGTGACAAAATCTCAGTGTGGAATTACAGTTGAGTAAGTATAAACACAGCTGTTATGATAGATTGAAGTGATGTTTATTCAACCATTCAAACGTTTGACAGCATTGTACAACACATAGGTGTACATACAATGGCTGAAGGTAAACATGACTGCTTGACCAGTGGTCATTAATAGAAGAAGAATTATTTGGACTCAAGTCACTCAACGTAACGTGTGCCTCAAAAACCCTGCTATCATGGATGGGGCTAATGATAGCTATACCATGTAAGTGATGTAACTGCACTAAACACTGAACAGTCACCATAGCTACTTCTGTTAATCATGCAACAGTGTTTGGTGGGTTGGTACTTGTACAATTGTGTGCGGATTAACAATAATAGTTTTCACTAAGCCAATTCAAACTTCCTTCCAGGCAAATGAATCCAATCAATTTCTTCATAAGAACGCGGGGTCACTGAACTGGAAAACCTATTCTTGCAATATCAACCGCACACTGTATCACTTGTAAGGTTCAAGCCTCTTCATCAATAATGTCAAATCAATAAACTTGATTACACCACGTGCCCTTAGATCAGAAAAAGCTGACCGGACAGTTGTGAATTATTTATCTCTAATTTGTGCACTACAAAAAATAAATTTTTCCAATGATTGGAGCTGAGCTGGTGGTTTGACAGAGAATGAAATATTTTGAACGTCTCATCACGAATTAAGTGCATGATTGGCATATTGCACCAGATTGACTGAAGGGGTATAAATGATGATTTTACCGAATTAAAACCGACGGTTCTTGCATAATGCAGCTTCCACTCTCTGGCACTAATTACAATAGCGCAAAGATTTGAATAAATGTATTTAAAACAGTTTTTTATTTACCATTGTTTGACAATTAATATTACAGCATTCAGAACACGAACACTATATTTTATTATTATAAATATTGGTTATCTAATAAACTGCTAGCTTTCATAATAATGTTAAGAGGTTTTTCCTTTACCATAAATGTGTTATGATGGCAATCATTAGCCGGGAGTTTGCTGAATTGATTGCTATGTTCTTGTCAGGGACACTGCTGACCTCTGAACAATGTGAACATCCATCAGCTTTGTGATTAAACCAACCAATATCTGTTTTATCTGCAATATTCTAGAAGAGTTAGTTATAATCTGAATGTTTTGTTTACATTTCATGAGAGAAAAATTATAATTGCACACATATTTTCGGGGTTACTAATTGCAATTTGCTGGGCCCTCGGTGTCTTTGTTCTAGTTTCAAGTACGTCTACAGTAGGAAAGATATCAGAAGTTTATCTTAAGATCAATGGTATTTTACATAACTATGATAGATGATTTTGGCAGTAAAATTGTGATCTGTCCTCGTGTAGGAAGGAGGTAGATAGTTGTGATTGAAAAAGGGGCGGTGGGGTGGAAATGGTTACTGGCAGTGGGGCAGGACAACATTTTTATCTACCCTGGCGGATGATGTATGATTGACAGCACTGTAATGATAAATGACTTTTGACAACACTTCAATGATAAACGACTTCTGTGACAGGCATTTAATATTAGATTAATTCACCTTACCAAAACCTTGGATTGAATTCGGCACAGCATTCATTATCTCACGGAGTAAATGTTGATAGGTTTAGCATGTGTGAAGCTACTGGGTAGTTTAACTGTAAATAATTAAGTTAATAAAATGAATAAAATACACCTGTCTGTTGTGTTGCTCAATTAAAGTTACCAAGTGGGGATAATAAGTTATCACTAAAAAGTCATTAATATGTAAATAAATAGTAAAATGAACATATACGCGATAGGTAACTGATAAACGTACATTGAATTTTATTCGAATATTTTGCTGCTAAATATGCACTTTACAGATATATGATAAGAACAATAAGATACAGCCATCTAATAATGTACAGTAACACCCACTGTTTGGTTCTATCTAACAATCGTTCATTCACTTTATTTCACAAGACATTAAATCGAACTGAGCACGTAATCACTCATATCAAAATTTGGCCTACAATGAAACATGAACATTATGGGATACGTTAGACCAATATGGCCGACAAAGAAAATAGATAAGAGGGTCCAATATATAATAACTACACTTCCCCTGCCTTTGAAGTGAACAATCTTCTCTGCTGATCATAGCTAATAAATCTTACTGGGGCCACCTGGATGTTTCCTTTGAAACTAAGATGATTTGTGGGATATCAAACCTGGGTGGGTAATTACCCAGTGGATGGGTCACGAATAATTAAGAGGGTGTCTCTCAGAAAACGGGAAAGGCACACATCACAGCACCAATAATAATGATGACAGATCAGCGATGGGCTACCCTTAGATAAATTGACCATGTTACCCGAATGGCAAATATAATTAGAAATCCTGAGATCTATCGCAGACTGAAATAGTCTATCACTTATGGGGTAATACATTTACGACTTTTCAGCTTTTAATTTCACACAGGTACAACATACAAATGTGCATTAAAAATTGGATACTGATCATTACCGTCATCTTATTGTCATTGGTAGGTTGTTTACATCAATACCTGAGATCGCAGACTGAAATAGTCTATCACTTTTGGGGTAATACATTTACGACTTTTCAGCTTTTAATTTCACACAGGTACAACATAAAAATGTACATTAAAAATAGGATATTAATCATTACTGTCTTCTTATTGTCATTGGTAGGTTGTTTACATCAGTATCAGGTTAATGACCCTTCAACTATTTAAGGTTTCTTCCGTCACAAATGTAATAAAACGTAACAATGATACTTCACCCAAACACAATCTGGAAATCATTTATTTATTTTATGTAAATCATTTTACTAAAGAGTAAAGATCTATGTTGCTGCACTATACCCAGTGGCTTCGATTTGAGTTAAAATATTGTTTAGTCAAACGAAAACCTTTAAAACTTACTTCCAATTTCAAAATCTCTTTGAAGCTCTAAAAATGGATTTCATATACACCAAGTGTTAAATGAATTTTTTTACTTTTGCAAATCAAAAGTTATATTTGATTTGCTGAAAATTGCATGGAGAAATCATAGATCTGCTAAGGAGTTTTTCAATTTTTTCCAAAGCACTGTGGTACATATTATTATATACATTTTTGGAAACTTTACCTTACTTTACACTGATAATGATGTCACCATTTTTATTAATACTATAATGAATGGTAATTATATATTTTTTAATCTAAAATGTCACATTATTAACATTAATAGTATTGTTTTAGCATGATGTTTTATATTGTCTCATGAACACACTGATGTCAAAGTGCCATAAGCGCCACCATGTGGCAGATACTGGCACTATAAAAATTGCCATTCTTATTATTATTATTATTATATTAGGCAACAATCAAATCAATAGTTTAGTGTATTCTTTGGGTATGCGGGAGGGGATAATTTCTTTTTACAATTATCAACAACTTATAATGATAACAACAACATCAGTATTTGTTCAAGAAGACGAACCAATCACACAGACCAGGATATTTCAAAGAAGAACCCTTCAATGTCATTCTTGAATCACAGTCACAACAAAATGTCTGCAGTGACCCTCACAGCTGTGATTTCAATTTGTCCACATAAACCTCCGAATTACACTGACAGACAGCCGCCATATCTGCGCATCAGAAGTGTTTGCAAAACATGCCACATGCAAGGGCAGTCAAAGGTTCCGGGGGACTTTGATCATCCCCTCCGCCCCATCCCAAGTTGCGTGCGGCAACCGTTATCGAATTTAAACTTCAATCCACAGCGGACGTTCATTACGCCGTCGTTCGTGTCCACAGCTGATTGGTCAGCTGTCCTGGGCTGGCAAAAACTTAATATCGAAGAAAACGGCCATGTTAACACTCAGTGGATTTGGTTTCCACCAACGGGGAACAGTGACAAAGAAAGACAGATGACATTACCAAAGGACACAATAGGAGTGAGCTGAGATCCCATTTCATCCCACACCAGTTGGGATAGACTTTGGCTGACACCCACATTCCTTTCATCCCCAGCGTGGGGGTAACTTCATCCCCCTCTTCATTCCCCCCTCCCTCTGTCTCCTCTCCTCCTTCGGGATGGGGTTACTGGACGTCTCGTCACTGGGGGCAATTAACGGATATGGTTGCCGGGAATCCCACTAAGGCGCAGCACTTAATTGCAAGAATTCAGAAAAAGTCTCAGTTAAACGAACGTGTCGTCAAGGCAACTGACGATTATGTCGCTTTTTTAACTTTCATTTCGGAGATTATGTAATGAATGGGCTACGCAAGGGTTTACGATGAACGTCAACGGTCCTATTTCTGGACTTCTGTCTGACTCTAACTTAAATCACAAACAAATCTACGTAGCTAAAACTGTATCTATACCAGTCACGCATGAAAACAAATATTTCACTTCTGATACTACTCATCATAAATATATTAAGCAGTCTATATAATGCCATTAATTGTCCTAGTGTCAGTGAAGTGATTTGTCATTTATGCATAAAATGCTCCCATAAGTCACAAAAATCACAGTCTATGTGTTGCAGTTCTCACATAAATCAATTTATTGCTCGTAAAGAAATTTATTTGGGTGCAACAAATGAGCCACTCAACCGACACTATATTTGTTTACAATGATAATAAAATAATGAATTGACCCTGAAGATGTTGTTTTATTCTCATTACAGTACTAATAACACACAGATGTAATTGTTTTTAAATCATATCAGAGTTGTGATAGATCAATGAGAGTTACAACAAATATGGGTTTAGAGTTGGCAAATTACACATTTTTATAGACGTAACTCAATATACAAACTGTATGCTGTGTTTACCCGACAAGCAAAACGACAACCCACAGAGATATTTTTACCACTGACATGTGGCGTACACACACACACGTCAGTCTCGCCTGATGGGACGCAGTGTAAATAGAACACGCATGATCTACGTCAATACAAAGCCTCCCACGGACGCAGAAACAAGTCGGAAAGATGTGCAATGTTGCACGAACATGTGTGTGTCAGCACGCACACATGCATGTCTGCATGCTTGTGGCTGGACTCGCTTACTAGGTCCTCTATGAAGGTATTCCCAGATCTGTACTTTCCACATATTTTCTTCTTGAGCATAATTATTTATTGTATAATACTATTTTTATCCAGTACTTAAAGTGCCAATTTTACAGCAATTCAGTGAACTATTTAAAGGAGCATATTTAGATTGTCATTCACTACATATGCACACACACATGCACGCACGCAGCATGCATGTATACAGGCGCTGTGTCTGTTGAAGTCAGTGACCGTGACTTGTTAGTTTAAAGCTGTTTGTTTTGGGACGTCCGTTAAAAAAATCAAGAAAATCTAATTCATTCACCTCTCACATTACAGTGTAAAAAAACTGTACATACAAATAAAATTATGACAAATCGGGTACAATAAAGTAAAGTGAAGCATGGGGAATTATGTGGCACTGAATTATGTTATACTCAATATTGCATGTTCCAATATAAATATATATCGTAGTATTCTAAGCAAAACAGCATGCTGGTGTCGAAAGTATAATCCCGAAAGAAAGATACATTTTATAATTACTATAAATTGTATAAGTATACAATAATATTTAATTAGTGAATAATTTTTATCATGTTGAAATTATTCCAAATTACAGCACATTTAATTGTTACAAAACAAAGTCTGATTTCTACAGTTGCCATGGAGACGTTATTTATAGCTACATTGGTTGCTTTACAATTTAAATGGCTGGTTTAAAACTCACACTGCATGCGGTGGTTATATGCTGAGTGATTAAACATATTGGTTGGGAAGAAGTTCAACTCCATGCATTAGCAGCAATGGTTCTGAGAGACGTCGAGTTGAAGCTGGAATGACCAGGTCTGATGGGGTGATGTGGAAGATTTCTAAGAATTGCATACAACGCTATATATAATCATATATATAATATATATATATATATATATATATATATATATATATATATATATACAATATATATACATATATATATCATATATATACATATATATATATATATATATATATATATATATATATATATATATATATATATATATATATATATATATTTTTTTTACACATAACACTGGTAGGTGTCAAACTAAACTGACTGACTTTTACCTCTACATTGGTTGGTTTATGGCAACAACTGGCTGAATAAATTGTTGGTTGATTTATTACTTAATGGCTGACAAAAACCTACACTCACAAACCTGCCTAGACAAGAGTCATGCTCTGATAGTTTTAATGTCACAGGGGCAAATGTTTCAGTAATCGTTGCATCATCATCATTAACATGCAACAACGAAGTAATGTACACTATAGCCCTGCAAGTATTGTGTTCAAAGGACATAAATTTGTCTTGAGAAAAGTTACCTGAATTGACCCACACTTAAAAGGTAACCTGTCATGTTTTCAATACAAATCGACACATCCAATCTAATACCAGTATAATTTTATTTAAAGTTAATGAAACTGTTTATAATATTCTTCAAAATCAATCATGCACTCACTGAGGGGACATTTAAGTAAATTTCACACTGCTGTGTTGGCAAAGCTTCAAACAAAATGTGTCATTTGTTATCAAGCACGAACAAACAACAGCGACAGGAAGGTTAACCTTGTCAACAGTGAAATGATTACCCTAACAAAGTTGACAGACAACTTCTCCAGTGAAGTATTCTGTAGCCAAAGATAATAATAAGGTCACAAAAATAAAATAAACACTTCCAAATGCTCTGCCATCTTATTTCACCCTATCTGGTATCAACTCTGCACATGAGCCGAACTATACATACATTGAGAATGGTTGAATAACCTGCAACTGCATCAAACGATTACTGAGAATTTTTGCATCATAATTCCTGGTAGTACATGATTTTGGTTTCAGCAGACATAGAGGCAGGAGATGGAAGTCGGGCAGCTGTATATATCCGTGCCTGTTGCCCAGTTGCTCAGTGGCAGACAGTGAGTGGGAAGGCTTACACTGGATGTAAAGGTTTTAAAAACAATGACCAAAACTTTGCAGAATTTTCCAACTAGCTAAAGTTGTGTTGAGTGACAACATGGGAAAATGTGATATACTCAAATATGACAGAAACAACTGCAGAAACTTTTGCCTCAGTCATACTAACTAGGGGAATAAACGTGTAGATCTTTGTTGATCTGAATGCAGGCCTTTGTGCAAGATCAAATGTTTGCCAGTCACAGATTTTTTTGGGTAGAGACGTGGTTGTTAACTAATATACATACAGTCTGTCGAGATGTATTTTATGACCCAAGATAAACTACAAACACACGTGTGACACCCATTTTCAATACATAACTGACAATAATATATATGACTTTTTAAGACCATTGTTTTGTCCAGTGATATTTCTACCCATCCACAGCAGGGTTTACCCCTCCAAGTGACGGGTGGATGTGTCTCTGTATAAAGCTACGCCTGATTGTAAGAAATAATGTCATGAAAAAAGGCACATGAAATAAAATCCCACTGCAAAGGTCACAACTCTACATATGCAGGGTTCTTAGAGTAAATGTTGCAGTCAAGTGAAATATTCATCTTAAATGTAGAAGAAATTAACTTATTAATGTCATGGATTGTGGAGATAGTTTCATCAGCTGGTTCATCTTAATCATGCATCAAACTTTGACATGTTAAATTATCAATGAAAATGTGCAACAGACTAGCTAAATTTCTTTCGCTTTTCACAGTAATTATCAAACTGTACTGAGATTAATTAACATTTCAAAATGTGCACATGTCTGTGTTTAGTACCAGACATGTATATTTTTTTAACAAAAATAATGTTCCTATTTCCTGTGATTGCTTTTGCAGCCAAAATTCTGACTAAATTTCCATGATTTGTTTACCAGTGAATATATTTTGACTCATCATTAAAATGCACTTGTGGGTTTTGCAAACTATTGATTAGCTTTAGAAGTAAAGAAAATAGAATATAAAATATAATCGTTCTTGTTATAAAACCTTGTTATGTAAACAGTATATATTTAGTCAAGGTAAGAAAATCAAGATAACCCAAATATGGTTAAACAAACCGCAATTTGTTAAAATATAATTAGTATTTAGATGATTATCATTTTAATTTAAATCGTTCGGAATATTGTTTACATTGCATGTTGATATTCACTGATATAGATCAATATATTAACGCAATATGATAACACGTCTGATTCTGATCACTATATATTAACGCAATATGATAACACATCTGATTCTGATCACTATATATTAACGCGATACGATAACAACTTGGGTGTCAGACTCGAGATGTTGTATTTGATTACAGGTACATTTTGTACCAGATAACATCAAGTGATAAAACTTATCAGAGTTTGTATCATTACAACCACTACACTGCTGCCATTGTTTTTAATTATACACAGTTACATCTACCAACTATATGATATGTGCTTTGATGTAGTTAGAATCTTTAAAGGTATCTGTCTTGGATCTGTGAATTCTGTTCAACAGACAGATAGACTTTGAAAGGTTTGGACTGATGTGTGATTGTTATAATAAAACAATAAATGTTTGTTTGACCAAAAAGAATGTACCAGAGACTATATGTCACTACATTGTAGAGCGCAATGGCTCAGGGGTAGAGCTTCTAGAGGCATGCTATATGTCACTACATAGTAGAGCGCAATGGCTCAGGGGTAGAGCTTCTAGAGGCATGCTATATGTCACTACAGAGTAGAGCACAATGGCTCAGGGGTAGAGCTTCTAGAGGCATGCTATATGTCACTACATTGTAGAGCACAATGGCTCAGGGGTAGAGCTTCTAGAGGCATGCTATATGTCACTACAGAGTAGAGTGCAATGGTTCAAGGGGTAGAGCTTCTAGGGGCATGCTATATGTCACTACATAGTAGAGCGCAATGGCTCAGGGGTAGAGCTTCTAGAGGCATGCTATATGTCACTACATTGTAGAGCGCAATGGTTCAAGGGGTAGAGCTTCTAGAGGCATGCTATATGTCACTACATAGTAGAGCACAATGGCTCAGGGGTAGAGCTTCTAGAGGCATGCTATATGTCACTACATAGTAGAGCACAATGGCTCAGGGGTAGAGCTTCTAGAGGCATGCTATATGTCACTACATAGTAGAGCACAATGGCTCAGGGGTAGAGCTTCTAGAGGCATGCTATATGTCACTACATAGTAGAGCACAATGGCTCAGGGTAGAGCTTCTAGAGGTATGCTATATGTCACTACATAGTAGAGCACAATGGTTCAAGGGGTAGAGCTTCTAGAGGCATGCTATATGTCACTACAAAGTAGAGCGCAATGGCTCACGGGTAGAGCTTCTAGAGGCATGCTATACGTCACTACAGAGTAGAGTGCAATGGCTCAGGGGTAGAGCTTCTAGAGGCATGTTATATGTCACTACATTGTAGAGCGCAATGGCTCAAGGGGTAGAGCTTCTAGAGGCATGCTATATGTCACTACATAGTAGAGCGCAATGGCTCAGGGGTAGAGCTTCTAGAGGCATGCTATATGTCACTACATAGTAGAGCGCAATGGTTCAAGGGGTAGAGCTTCTAGAGGCATGCTATATGTCACTACAAAGTAGAGCGCAATGGCTCACGGGTAGAGCTTCTAGAGGCATGCTATATGTCACTACAGAGTAGAGCGCAATGGCTCAAGGGGTAGAGCTTCTAGAGGCATGCTATATGTCACTACAGAGTAGAGTGCAATGGCTCAGGGGTAGAGCTTCTAGAGGCATGCTATATGTCACTACAGAGTAGAGTGCAATGGTTCAAGGGGTAGAGCTTCTAGAGGCATGCTATATGTCACTACAGAGTAGAGCGCAATGGCTCAGGGGTAGAGCTTCTAGAGGCATGCTATATGTCACTACATAGTAGAGCGCAATGGCTCAGGGGTAGAGCTTCTAGAGGCATGCTATATGTCACTACATAGTAGAGCACAATGGCTCAGGGGTAGAGCTTCTAGAGGCATGCTATATGTCACTACAAAGTAGAGCGCAATGGCTCAGGGGTAGAGCTTCTAGGGGCATGCTATATGTCACTACAAAGTAGAGCGCAATGGCTCAAGGGGTAGAGCTTCTAGGGGCATGCTATATGTCACTACATAGTAGAGCGCAATGGCTCATGGGTAGAGCTTCTAGAGGCATGTTATATGTCACTACATCGTAGAGCGCAATGGCTGATGGGTAGAGCTTCTAGAGGCATGCTATATGTCACTACAAAGTAGAGCGCAATGGCTCAGGGGTAGAGCTTTTAGAGGCATGCTATATGTCACTACATAGTAGAGCGCAATGGCTGATGGGTAGAGCTTCTAGAGGCATGCTATATGTCACTAAAAGAGTAGAGCACAATGGCTCAGGGGTAGAGCTTCTAGGGCATGCTATATGTCACTAAAATAGTAGAGCACAATGGCTCATGGGTAGAGCGTCTAGAGGCATGTTATATGTCACTACATTGTAGAGCACATTGGCTCAGGGGTAGAGCTTCGGACTCTCGACTGGGTTCGAATCCTGTGCTGCGGTTAAAACCTTGGGCAAGTTTTTTCAATCTACATTGCTCCAGTTCATTCAGCTATATAAATGAGTATCTGGCTATAGACAGTGGTGGATGTGTACGAGCAGCCTTCGTGCATTAATTGTAGCATGTGGCTGGATGCTTCCCAGAGAAGCCGAGATGGTGTCTGAGTGAACAGGTGTGTCAGGGAAGTAAAGTGTAAAGTGCTTTGAATGGTCCTGAGGACTAGATATAAGAACTTGCCTTTTTTACATCAAATGTCATGTGACCAATATTATCGTGCACCCAATTATTATACGAATAAGAAGACATGTCTGCTATTTGTGTACAGCTCAGTGCACTTGTGTACACACAGGACACACACAGTGTCACACTGTGTCACACTATGTCATACTATTATAGTGTCATGGTATCTGTAGCACTATACATCTGTAACCTGCCCATAAGTATGTATAGTCATTTTAAAATGTACAACCAATCACAACTTTTTAACAAGAAATACACCCACACACACACAATTTCACACACACACACACACACACACACACACACACACCACACACACACGCACGCACACGCACGCACGCGCACGCGCACACGCACGCACGCACGCACACACACACACACACAGACACACACACACATGCACAGACAACCCCAAACATACACATTCATTATTGTAGTCTACCTATAAAACATTTCCTCACAATTAAAACAAACTACATTCACGATTAACCTCCAAAGGCCCACACTGAAACAAAACCAGATGAGCATTTGCAAAAATCTCTGAATCACAGATCTAATTTATTGATAAACACTTTCATGCATATATTTGCTTTTAATGCTGGCAGAAACAGCTGGTACTTAATGATCACGCATAAAGAGAAATGCTTAAAAATGACGTGACGTGAACGAGCAGGAAATATGAGCCAGGGTACAGAGGGAAAAATCGGACCACCCCATGAAAGGGTACACCACCACAGAACACAGTTAGCGCAACAAAGCTGAAGGCTGCCACATCACCACTGCTCAAATTTGATTTACCGTAGAAATCTGCTGAAGTGGCTGTTGAATTCACTTACTGCAGAATGCAGATTTAGACAGGAACTAATCAAACAGTTTGGTTCGTTAGTCTCAGGAATGTACACTGGCGAGAACAAGCATGCAAATGAGGTGATTCACTTATACCGCCTTCGAGAATCATATTTGTGAATCAACAGACTGCGACGAAGTTTATTTCTGGCGCTAGAAAGCAGAAAGAAATGAACAGCTTTTATCTGCGCCTTCAGTATTGTACTACCTGACAGTATATCTCTAAACAATGTATTCATTATGAAGTTTTAACAGGCAATATTCACAAATCTCAAACCTTCCTTACCTCTGCAGTTTGTAGAGTGATATTCCTATGATATTTCACAGATAAAAACTAAGAATGTTTAATTTATGAAGGGTTTGAAACCAATTCAACCTATTTATTAAATTCATTTAATCATATTTTAGTTGCTTCCTCTATAAACTAATTTAATCATGGTGCTGTAGAAATATTTAATATTAAATAAAAAACAGCATTACATTGAACGATGATGACCAGTGAACATAGTTTCCTCCTAGGCTGATGAAAAAGTTTATTGATATTACTACACCATATATATATATATATATATATATATATATATATATATATATATATATATATATATATATATATAAATGTTGTCAATTATTAGACTGCTGATAACACCACTTATGATGCACCTAAGTAAAAATTATCCTAGGTCGGGAAATAAGGAAACCTAACAATTTCAAAATGTACAAGTTCAATTAGAGCTGCAGCCTCACAAATAAAATCACAAACATTACACAATCACACCGCAGTAAAATAACAGTAAATAGTCAAACTCATGTGGCGCCCTCTATACTCAGGTATCTGACATCGGAGGCTTTGACTACTCATGTGGCTTCACAACCACACAGCAATGAAGTCGCAAACACAATTTTTACATGCATATAGCATAGTGCTAGACTGTACAAGAATCTGCAACCAAGCTTTGATTCTTTGTCAGTAGATGTTGTACATGCTACGATATATGAATACTGGCTGTTAAAGAAACAGAATGCTTGTGTGCGGTGCACAACAGATCTGACAGGTGTCATTCTTGACAGTTCAGTCACGTGGCCAAAACTGGACCAATGCGAGACTGATCATGAATCATCACATGCAGATGACAAAGAACAACTGGTGCCACGCCATCACAGCATTTCCAGTTTTAGAATGATATGTCACCAGGAGAGATGGGACGATTCTCCTTGGAGATTTGTTGGTTGGTGTCATCACAGTTAAAATGATAAAATGCCAGAGAGGGTATTGTTTTGCTTTGAGATTTTTACTCTAAAAACAAACATTTTGAACACAGAAATACAGGAACAAGTTTAATGACAATTGTCATGTTGACTTTTAGAAAACAAGGAGGGAGGAATGCATATCACTCACCACTTGGTCGTCCAATCGAAGGTCCCGACTAAGTGTGCTCAGCGACTCGAGGTGCTTGCGACTTAACTTCCTCTACAACAGAAGAGAGGAGTAAGTGATGGGGACAAGTGTGACTTGGGAGAAGTGCGAAGGGGGACAATTGTGACATGGGCATAGTGTTAAAATGGACAAGTGTGACAATGGACAAGAGTGACAGGGGACAAGTGTGACAAGGGACAAGTGTGACATGTGACAAGTTTGATATGTGAAAAGTGTACCAATGGACAAGAGTGACAGGGGACACGTGTGACATGTGACAATGGACAAGTGTGATAAGGGACAAGTGTGACATGAGACAAGTGTGAAGGGGGACAAGTGTAACATGGGAAAAGTTTGACAGGGGACTAGTATGACATGGAACAAGTGTGAAGTGGGACAACTGTGACATGGGACAAGTGTGAAAATGGACAAGTGTGACAATGGACAAGAGTGACAGGGGACAAGTGTGACAAGGGACAAGTGTGACATGTGACAAGTTTGATATGTGACAAGTGTGACAATGGACAAGAGTGACAGGGGACAAGTGTGACATGTGACAACGGACAAGTGTGATAAGGGACAAGTGTGACATGAGACAAATGTGAAGGGGGACAAGTGTAACATGGGAAAAGTTTGACAGGGGACTAGTATGACATGGGACAAGTGTGAAGGGGGACAATTGTGACATGGGACAAGTGTAATAGGGGACAAGTGTGACAGGGAACAAGTGGGACAGGGAACAAGTGTGATAGGGAATAAGTGTGACAGGGGACAAGTATGACAGGGGACAAGTATGACAGGGGACAAGTGTGACAGGGGACAAAGGTGATGATGCCAACTCATCAGCTTGCTGTTGCTGGCGTACTGCTAGGTACTGAACTAACTGATACGTGAGGGCCAAAACAACAAGATTGAAGAGAGCAAGAAATTGTCAAGTCGACCGGAAAGATATTAACGGAGGCAACAGTCAACAGTGCTGAATAGAAACATTAGGCAGAGACAATAAAACACACCATATAATGGACGCCTTTTGTGAGCCGGAAGAGGTTACATTGTTGCACATAAATAACATAATTTGTCATTCAATGTTTTGGATCTCTGCTACTTCAGCATGTTTTGTGAAATCTACATACAAGTTAGTTTGATCTAGCTTTGAAGCGATCACTGATGACTATTGAAAGATATCTGGAAATGCTTCTCCATCAAAACCATATCCAGTTTACAAAAATGTGTGCATATTATACACATATTGGAAACACAAACATTCTACAGTCTTGTAATTTGATAAAAATGCATTAATTTTAGAATAGAGTATTTTAAAACACAGCACATTAATTATTACTGCAGATACAGGGTGAAATGCTAGAGCCAACTAAAATCTAAATTATCTAGAAAAACCAGCATCAGTTGAAGCACTGGGAGAAACAGGCACAGTGGTGCCACCTGGTGAATGAGACATTAATCAAAATAGTCACTGTATTATATTAGACTCACTGCCCAGTAATCAAAGGCCACCTTTACCACCAATACAGACTCACAGTATTTCCATCTTAAATTAATTCCTAATGACCATTCAATTTCTGCTGTCAATCAGTTATGTAATCATTTATTGGTTGTTGTTGCTGGGCCACACACATGTGGGGTACCGGAATGGTGTACTGATCGAGCTGAACATGAAATGTTCTTTTATTGTGAACTTTTAGCTTAACATAATAATCTTAAATAGATAAATTATCATTTTAATGAACTCCTTAGATATATTATATATTTATTAGCTCAAAATAATAATTTTAATGGATAATTTATAATTTATTATATATATATATATATATATATATATATATATATATATATATATATATATATATTATATATATATATATATATATATATATATATATATAGTGTGTAATATATATATATATATATATATATATATATATATATATATATATATATTATATATATATATATATTTTATTATATTACATATATAATATACATTTATTTATTGTACCTCATTTTATTGTCTATAAGCACTGTGACTAAAACACAAAAATACATTTCTATTCGACATGAAATGTACACTGCATGTTGAAAATGGCGAATAAAGCTTCATCCCATGTCTGATTTCAACTAGTTCCTATATTTCACATGGTAGCAGTGATAATTGTAAACTGTTCTAAAATGAATAGAGAACAACAAACATGACATCACAGTAGTCTTACTTATTCTACTTGACACCAAGAAAAATAGTGATCAACAACAGTGTACAGCGGCCATGTTGTGTTTCTGAAACAAACAAACCAAACGGCGCAAGAAATGATTGAACGTACAAAGTTGTGGTTCACAATTGCGAATGACCCATTAGTAAAACGTTGTTACACCAAAGAGCAGTATTCATACCCCGGCATCCTGGAAGTTGACGGCCTTTACGGAGTATTCAGGATGTTTTGACGCAGCATTTGCGACAACTTCGAGTCCACAGTCTGCCACTAGGGGTGTCACGTCAGTCAACTGAAAAAATAACAGTTGCATTAAAGTTTATTTATACAGCAATGTTAGTTATAAAATCAACAACTCTCACTACATATACAATGATTCTTATCCATTAATTTGGCAAATTAACAATTTAATAGTTAATTGAAATTGATTACCATATGCAATGCTTTGGACAAATTACAAAGTAACATGCTGATAAATACATATTTTATTTCTATTATACATGTAGTAGGTTTTTAATGCTATGCACATATTGTGAAGTAATGCATTTTTAATAGTATAAACTACATATAAAACAATAATCACATGTTTTAATAGGTCGATATTATTATTTTACATCCGTTCTTCTGCTATACCAGGGCTTAATTTAAGTGATAATCTTTGATCTGGCATTTTATCAAACACTTTCTGAAAACCTATGATCCAACATCTACCCATTTTGTAATTTCTTCCAAGGGATGATGACCAAGCCTGAGATTGGATTACTGTAAAGCAGGGTCTTATGCTGGATAACATCTCTGCCAATCACACATTGTTTGGTTGACAAGTGGATGTGAACTCACATACAGTAACACACGTTGAGATGTGTTTTATGACCTGTAATAAACTACAAACACACATGTGTGACACCCGCCTCCAAGGTACAACTGACAATATCTATGATTTATAAAGACCTTTTTCGCTCCTTATTTTTTACCTGTCACATCCAGTAATATATCTTCCCTTCTGCAACAGGTTTTACCTGTTCCACTACCCGTCCAGTAATATTTCTACCTGTGTTCAACAGGTTTTACCTGTCCAAATCTCAGGTAGACGGGTGCCTACATAAAGCTATATTGTAATATGAGAAATTTGATGTAAGCGAAACAAAGAACAAGAGCAAGAGGGGAGCGAAGATGCTTTGATTGGAAAACAGTGCAAGAACAGGGGGGGAGAGAAAACGAAACTGAAATTAGACATGCACAAAAATGGTGCACAATAATGAGAATGTCACCTTCATCTCAAATCGAGTGTCTGGCTTGTCGATGCCATACTGCCCCATGGCATCGGCATAGGTCATCCTTGGAAAGGGTGTTTGTAAACGCCCCCACTCTGTGTCTGGCCACATGGCTTCCAGCAAACCCTCGGTCAAACCTTTGATGTTCTCCTGACTTGCGAATGACATCTCAATATCCACCTAAAAGTAAACCATCAACATTTAAATGGTAAGAAAGATCAGTAAACGTTCAATCCTTAGAACTGCACTGATATATATCAACTGAGGTAGTGGGAGTTTTATAGGAGGCAGGCCCAAATATGTTGAATAGCTTGCCAAAGTATGTGCGATACCTGGAACACTGGCAGCTCTCCGGACACAACTCAAATCTTATCTATTTCACTCACATTACATGCCTTGGTTCTATTTTATGGCATTGACTTTGGGGTTTTAAATTGTTCTATTTGAAACTGTATTTTTACAGTCTAATTTTTTATTATTATTTATCTTAGCTTATTTCATTATTTATCTGAACTTCTTTATTATTAATTTTATCTTAGCTTATTTATTTAATGCATTTGTAGTTTAGATTTAGTCAACATATCATGTTAATGTGAAGCATTTAATTACTTAAAGACGCTATATTAACCCTCTCAAGGCCAGGTTAATGGAAATATATATACCTGTTACTGAATTCTGTTAAATTGAGAGATTGTATTGAGACCAAATCATGTGATAAACTTAAGTTGCTTAAATGCAAATAAATAAAAGCATGACTCGCTTACCTGTGTAAACTCTGGCTGCCTGTCAGGTTTAGCTGTCTCGTCACGGTAACAGCGAGCAATCTGCATGTACCTGTCGAGGCCCCCAACCATCAGAAGTTGTTTGAACTGTGATGCACCAAAATATACAGATTATGTAACACTGGAAAAGATTTCTATTAACTTGTTTATACTTTACTTTTATGTTAATAAAACAATTCTTTAATTCATGATTAAAACTACAAAGAACTTGTTAAACATGGCAGCAATTAACTGTATTTACAAAAAATCACAGAAAGTCAAGGATTATATTCTAACCGTTTGTTCGTGTTTTGTGAAATAAATAAAAAAATTAAATCTAAAACAAAGCATCAGGTCATGTGACCTGGTCATGTGACCTACCTGTTGTGGACTCTGGGGTAGGGTATAATACATCCCTGGTGTGTGTGTGGGAACCACAAACTCCTTTGCCCCCTGAAAAATATCAAATCAAGCACAGTTAATTCCTGGTTTACCTTCTAACTAAAACTGGGCTATGGAGCGCATAGGAGGAAAAATCTGAAGCTTTTCCTCCAGGATCAGTTTAATAACTTGACAGATGTCCCTCACCGGCATAGGTGGGTAGCATTCTACAGTCACATGAATATTTCAGTTTTGGGAATCATTTGAATTAAAGGGAATAGAAACAAGGCATTACCTAAAATTCGTTTTCCATGTACAATGTATACATAAAGATTAAGTATGTATGTAACATTTGACAACATTCAAATTTTTTATTTAAATACATTTGTAGCATAAATTCGGTTTTAAACCCTTCAGCATAGCGATTCATGTGGAAAGCTGAAAGTTAATTAGCAAGGTGATCACGTGGTATCGTGGTGTCAAATATGACACATACTGACATCAGGTAGACCCTTTCTATGTACACAGGCATGTTTACAAGGATAGTTTTTGTGTCAAAACAAGCGTCAAAATAAATTAGTGTGCGATATTCCGATGTAATACAAACACGAGTCATCACAGGCAACAAATATTTATCTTATGATTCCAAACAAATTAATTTTTTTGGCAAAATTGACCAGAGGTTTGACCGAGTGTCAGGTTCGCCGCCATCTTCGGCTCATTTTCTTAGTAATTGTATCGATTGCAGGCCACATAAGATAATCCACAAAAGGACACATACATTACAAACGTTTTACTTCAGACAGAAAAGTTATGTAATCCTTTAATATCACTGGCACGTCGATGTATTAGACTGGTGTCACAAACGTTTCGAATAGTTCAACAACTTACTTACCCCTGGCGTTTTCCTGAATAAAGTTGGGGTTTCCACATCAACAAATCCTACAGGAAATGGGAAGAAATGTAGAAATTTAAACCAAATAAGAATAGTCCCACATTAATACTGTGGTGCTTAAACACAGCATTGCTTCATTACACACGTGTCACGGTGATGCGCCACAAAATCATATCAGATTTTTAATCTGCAATCTGACTAAAGCTAAACGGTTTCAAAACAGAGTTCCACGCATAGGATTATTTCCAAAAGGTGTGATCCTCGTATTTGTCTGAATGTTAAGTCTTTAGACAAGAATCTTCAATAATCCTTTTAACACAGTCGCCATCAACATAATTACCCCATCAGTAATGATATTCTGAAAAGCCAAATGGTGCAAGTAAAACAAATAATGATATTACATATATTTTATTAGCTTGGTAGGAGATTAATAGTTAGCAGATGGTGCTTGGTAAAATGATTATATTACACATATTTTATTATACAAATAGAAATTAGCGAATGAACTATACCATGTTGGTTGCACAAGTAGTCCCTTGCTTTCATGATGACTTTCGAGCGCAGTCGCAGATTGCGTTGAATCTGGGTATGTCGAAGGTCAAGGTAACGGTACTCCAGACGGAGAGATTCTCGCACCTAAAATAATGCGTTTTCAAAGCACCAGATGTTTACACATCCTGGGATCCATTTAACTAAGATAAACAGCTCTGAAGACTGAGTCAATGCGCCCTTGCAAAAATTAATCTTACATTACAATATACAAACATAATTATCTTTATTGTTCAGTAAGGTGTCCTATTCTGCAAACACAAGCATATTAGTACACCCTGGCATATCAGTCCACCCTGGCATATCAGTCCACCCTGGCATATCAGTCCACCCTGGCATATCAGTCCACCCTGGCATATCAGTCCACCCTGGCATATCAGTCCACCCTGGCATATCAGTCCACCCTGGCATATCAGTCCACCCTGGCATATCAGTCCACCCTGGCATATCAGTACACCCTGGCATATCAGTACACCCTGGCATATCAGTCCACCCTGGCATATCAGTCCACCCTGGCATATCAGTCCACCCTGGCATATCAGTACACCCTGGCATACCAGTACACCCTGGCATACCTGTTAAGCCAGTTTACAAACTGTAAATGTGTTTTTTCTTCATTAAATGGGCTATAAACACACAAGTGACAGCATTTACACTCATTTCTAAAGCATAACTGACAATGTATATTATGATTTTGAAGACTTTTTCACACCTTTATTTTTTACCCATCCACCACCAATCCACTCATATTTCTACCCGTCCAAATGACGGGTATATGGGTCTCTGTATAAATCTATGTCGTCTTGCAACAATCTCAGTATAAGCCCAGCCAATAATGTACCTTCTAGCGAATTCTGAGATTACCGATTCAAACACCAACATGGCTGAATGGATAATTATTATTCTTGGAAGTCAAGAGTTTCATCTTGAAATCTGACCAGGGCGTGGATGGGTGTTTATGTTGTTCAAGCAGGCAGATGGGTCAAGTCAATTACCCCTCATAAAAAGAATTTGTGTTGCTTGAATCACTTACTTTGTGGAAGTCGTGCATCTGAAATGGCAGGTCCTTTCTACAGGGATTCAACACTGTGATGTCACTAGCCAACACTTCAATGGCGCCCGTTACCATTTCCTGAAACACATCCATGAGACGGTTAAATAAATAAAATTATACAGTAATGGATTAATACATTTTACATCCAATTTGAAATTATCTTCTTTGCTCAATACACCGCAATGATATTTTTATTTAGTAACAATAGCAGTATATAATGTCACATAACAAAGGCTTTTAAATCCATACCGAATTCTCCTGATAATATTATATTTAAAGAAAATGCATGCAGCACTGAAACAAAATACTTAACCACAGTTTTCATGAATGATACCAGCTATGCATAAATAAAACTGAATCAGACCTGTTCATTTTCTAATTCCCAACAGGTAATGAAACATAGGTTGGTAGATGTTTAGCTAAATGCTTCTTTATGTATTTTATCAACTGAGTTTTGCATGACCACAGTTCTGTGAAAACCAAATGTGCATCAATAGCATTCATAAATGGTCGATATTTCAACCTAACATACACACCTTGTTATGCTGTCCTTCAGGCCGGGATGCCACTGTCCCTTCTACAGTGAGCACTGATTCATACCCCAACTTGCTACACATCTCAGCCAAACCCTGAAGGCAAATAAATACCAGAATGTAGAACATAATTTATAAAACATTTTTCTGGTTGCACGAACAAGTCTGTTTCTGGGGCAGTACCATCTTAAAAGAAAAGCATTTCCAAGTTTTTAATTTTTGCAAATTTAAAATGTCACATTTAGTAAAAGATTGGCTATTTATTTCTTATGAATTGAACCAGGTAGCCACAACATTTTAATGTTGAACGACCGAAACAAATTTGTACTACACAAATAGTGGAAGTGGAAGCTAGCATGTGCTTTACCATAAACGTATTCACAACTGTGTGTGTGTGTGTATACGTGTGTATGTATATGAACATTGTTGTTGGATATATAAGCATTTTAGCTACTGAAGCTTGATTTTGCCTTGGAATTTTTTTATTTGTATATGAACATTGTTGTTGGATATATAACTATAACAACCAGTTCATTACATAAAAAAGCATTTTAGCTACTGAAGCTTGATTTTGCCTTGGATTTTTTTATTTGCATGGGAAAAATCAGCTCCAAACAGTGGTCATACCTGTTTGTCGTCAGTGATGGTCACCTGGGTGGTCCCATAGGCGTCCCTCAAGGTAATGAAGCGGCCACCCATTCGCTGGAACTGCAGCCACCCACACAGAGTGACCGTTTCCCCCACTTGACTACTGGTCAGTTCACCACATGAGTGACTCCGGCCACAGAAACTATTTGGTGGTGACACAGCATTCGACTGGTACGTTTCCGCAGACTGGACATGGACAGCTTCTGAACAAAATGACCGCGTGACACTCACTGGATGTACTAGTTTGAAATCTATATTTGTCAATGTCAGTAAACACTTATATAAAAAATATATGTATTTGAGACCTCTTGAGTTAGTACTTTATGCTTTAAAGAGAGGATATTTTCGGATTTTAATTAATATTTTAAAAGTAGGCTGTTCCCCCACCCGGAATTAGACAGCATAGTGATTTGTAATGGTAAGAAAATATGCTGAGTTGAGCCTTGGCTATCAAAGGTATCTCAGAACTTGACAAACAGTAAAAGACAAAGAAAATGCAATATTTTGAGATTTTATCGTTAATTGTGAGCGTGAAAAGTTCACTGTCACACTCACAGAATCAGTGTCATAATTGTTTTTTTTAACCGAATAAAATAGGCACGATAGTGCGATTGTTACTTCTGCTGAATATAGCTGTGCATACGTTTGGATTCTATCAACTCTAATTTAGTTCATGAACCTTTACTTTTGTTTTCAGGCTAAACTGTCACGGTCAGTGTCACTTGCAAGGTGGGCGATATTGGGTTTAGGTAACCTAACACATAATACCCTTGACGTAACATGCGATAATACCTGACTGTGTGCTATACTTCGGATATCCCTTTATGATTATACTTTGGAAAGTGCTTCGTGAAGACAAAAGTCTCCGAACGAGACAATGACAGCATCTCTCCATAGCTGTCAAGAATCACGGACGGTACAAACACGCTTTCTAGTTGACAGATTTTGCCTCCTGTAGGACAATAGTAAACTAACATTGATTGTGGTGACACCTAACGGGTAGGTTTGAACTAATGTAACTTCGCGCCACTCTTGAACTGTCAATGGATTCAAAATCATACATTACACAGACGACTACATGAATTGTAGGTATACTGGCAAACGCTCATGTCAAATCAATTAATTAAGTAATTGTAAAAAATGGGCAAAACATTGCAACTGTTCGACTTCGACTTTGTGAAGTACCACAGACGCAGCGTCACTGCCACTGCTACTGCAAAATGGCGCCAGCTAATACACATAGCGCATCAATTCAATTTCAATTCAATAACTCTATTCCGGAACATTACATCCTTATAAAAAGTATGACTAATAACTATATACATAAGGCATTTTTCGTCAATGGCGACACAATGGTGAAGTATACAGGGCATCACTATTTATGATACTCTAGCTATATACGTCACGAAACTTTTTATAATTGTTTTTGGTGTGATCGTGTTAGACGTGTTTCATTTCTACTGGTTAGGTCAGGTGTTTTTCCTTGTAAGTCGGGTATATTTTATTCATTTTAATGAAGAGTCGTGTGAGGTAGTTCACTTATTTATATACCCGGGAATCAGGTTAAAGTAATTAATGAAGGTGCAGTGAACGTACATTTTGAGCCAACAAACACCTCTTGAATATATTTAGATATGTACGGTTTTATTCACAAGTAAACAGTTTTCCGAACAAAAGATGATAAGACAAGATAAGTGTATTCCAGTCTCAGTCCTTATGCAAGAAATGTTCCGTAGCCATACATGTTATGTAACAACACAAACATGAGAAAAATGAACAACACAAGCCGAAGCTAAAATGCTATATGCAAACATTTCACTTGCGCTGCAATTCTTGGAATCCCTAAAATGATACTCAGTGAATATAAACAGCTTCTTCTACACAACAAATCCAGGACATCGTACGTTGTATTCAGTAATGTAACATATAATTAAACGTTGTAATATTAACACCGTTATGGTACCACTGTGCACCACAGGGACATGCGGGTAGTCGCTACAGCACACACACACGCACGCACGCACGCACGCACGCACGCACGCACGCACGCACGCACGCACGCACGCACGCACGCACGCACACACACACACACACACACACACACACCGGAATAGGAAATCTCCCGGAATTTCACATCAGATACCCAACAGCACACACCCTCGTCTTTCGAAGTCCAATCCATCCGGACAGAGATGTGGGATTCACAATAAAACCACACGGAACTGTTGAGATTCACGTCAAATCTGTTTCTCCCGGATTTCAAAACCTTAAATTGGCAGGTATGAATAACATAACTGAATTACAGTGTATTCTTCTCCGCCTCTTTCTTTTTCTGTTGCTACTGCTGATTCATAATCGTGCAGTTGTGTGGCCTATTTCGACATGTATTTTGATCCCACCTAGTTGTATTTTTATGAGAAAAATATGGACTTTTCTTCTCTCAACCAATGATGTATGTGTGTTAGGAGGGGGCTGTCGCTCAACTTTTTCAGGGTGTTAAATAATATCCGGCGTTTCTGCGCATGTGCGTAATTAAGGGGATGCATATTTAATGTCAACTACAATTGTCGCGGTTACATTTATCCGGGCGTTTTGTTTTATCTAGGTGACTGTTTATGTTCACACATTATAACATGTTTGCTTTCTACAAACATAGACAGTTTTCTCACCATGTATACATCACGTGAAGTCACTCTTGTGATTGGTCACAAATCTGTCCTGGCGCCCAAAAACATGTTTGGCACCCTCTTTCCGACATCGTAAAAACGTCACTGTCTACCCTAACAACGCATCCTCGCTCACCAGGGTCGCTACGGCTGATTAGTACACTTAAAGTACCAGCTTCCACTACACCTAGCACATCCCTTTGAAAAACTCCTCTTTTAATGCCAGTGAAATCGTCCAAGAGTATTGTGGCCCTCTGATCATGTCATATAATTTTGGTAATTTCAGCTACATGCTGCTCGTGTAATGTTTACGATGTGAA
>JAODUO010000131.1:495000-520000 GCA_025642075.2 Ridgeia piscesae
ACGGGCACCTTTCTGTTGCGTATAATCTACTACCTACTTCCTGGCCAAGATGCGTGGCATCTCAGTTTGTTGGCGCAGCGTTGAATATCATGAAACGGATCCGTGCACTTTCCATACATTGTCGAATTGTATGTGGCTCACCAAACATCGAATCGGAAACTACTCGCTTTCATGATGCCGTGACGGCCGTAGATCCCGCAGGCACATTGGGTATATTGGTTGTCGACGATGATATGTTCTCTTCTTTTCCACTACGACACCCGTTGTAAAACTACAAAACCACATCGCATCGGATAGCAGCTAGAGAGTCTACTTGAAGTACGCTGCTCGAGTGATGGCCTGTGGGCGAATGTCTACAGGGCACTGACATTTGTGTTACACGTATTCAATATGCTCCACGCAATGCAGATATTCGGATCGTTTCCAATTAGCTCGATTTGATCATGATACAGTCATCGCGTGCAAGCCACAAAACCGAAACCACTGTTTACGTCGGCACGTGTACTCCGGTAGGTGACCAGGTCAGTGGACCTTGTGCACTATAACGTCATTTTCTGGGGAAACTCTTCCGGCGTAATGCATTGTGTACATTGTACTCGTCAAAAGTTGATTGTGCCGTTAAAAGGCCTCCGTTTTTGGGTTCCCGCAAGAACTGGCTGTATCACAAACTGGCTATGTGAGAAGATCAAAATCTGATTAAAATTTCACAGAATATATTCCAAGTGTGTGGATCCGTCATCAATGAGCGTCGCAACTTATCTTGTTACTATTTATGCCATAATACTATACAGAAGCGGAAGTCAAAAACGCCATCAAAACTATGAAGAGTGGAAAAGCCCCAGGCGTAGACTCCATTCATGCTGAAATGTTGAAGGCCGACCTCAGCACAGCTACCAGTGTCCTGACTGACTCGTTCGAGACCATTTCGGACAAAGAGACTATCCCAAGTGACTAGGCTAAAGGTCTCATTATAAAGGTCCCTAAGAAAGGCGACCTTCAAATCTGACAACTGGCGAGGAATCACACTCTTGTCCATCCCCAGCAAAGGTTTCTATAGAATCCTTCTTGGAAGAATCGAGACAGCCATTGACAAGAAGCTTAGGCAAGAACAAGCGGGATTCCGGAATTGAAGAGGATGCACTGACCAGATATTTGCATTGAGAATCATTATAGAGCAAACTCTAAAATGGAACTGCCCACTCTATAATTATCAACTTAATCGATTTAAAAAAGGCCTTTGACAGTATCCACCATGATATCCTATGAATGATCCTAAGATCCTATGGAGTACCTCCAAAAATTGTTTCTATGATAGAGAAGTTTTACAACCACTTTGAATGCAGCGTCATCCTCAGTAGTGCATCCTATGACTGGTTCCCAGTGAAGTCTGCTGTTAGACAAGGATGTATCCTCTCGTCCATCTTCTTCTTGGTCGTCATCAACTGGGTTATGCGGAAAACTGCATCAGATAACCCAGGACTCTCTTCTCCCAGTTAGAAATCTCGACTTTGCCGATGACCTTGCATTTCTATCAGTAAAGACCATCTGCAGGAAACAAACTGATAGATACGACAGCTATGCAAATCAAACTGGGCCTACCATCAGTACAACCAAGACACAAGTGATGAGTATCAATACCACACCAACCGCACCTGTTACCCTCAATGGTGAACCACTTGAGTTTGTAGAGGACTTTACCTACCTGGGTAGTCTCACCAGTAAAGACAATGGAGCCCAAAAAGACATAAAAAAGACTGGGTAAAGGCCGCTGTGAACATTTGGAAGTCCACGCAGTATACCATGAAAACAAAGATAATATTTAACAACAGTAATGTGAAGTCTGTCTTATGGTATGGCTCAGAGTGCTGGCGAGTGGTTAAAAAAGACATGGCAAAGTTGCCCTAAGACTGACTCCCTAAGATGGACGCCACTCGGAAGAAGGAAGCCAGGACGACCAAAGACAACGTGGCAAAAGACAGTAATGGCAGAGCTACAAGATATGGGGCTTTCGTGGGGCGAGGTTCAGGCCGCAGCAAAGGGCGGGACCCTGTGGAGCAACATTGTTACTGTAGCTCCATGTCCCACTGGGGACGAAGATGATAAGTAAGTAAGTATGCATGCCAAAACTGGCTAAAAACTTGTTTTTGTTTGGCTCATGTGCTATGGCTATACGACGTTGGGAAATTAATACGAAACATCTAGACCTACACTGAAGATAGCCACAACATTAACCAAAGTAGTTACATTAATCATTTCGGGAAGATGTTCATTGCCATTGAATTAAACAGTTAAAGTCACCGCAAACATTCTGCCTGTGTCTGGTAGCTCATTGCAGCGACTCGGAAACTGGAAGTGCGGAGTACCTTTTGCGTTCTTGACTTTTGTAACCCACTCCTGCGCTTGCGGTGCTTCGCGAGCCCAGTAGTCCAGTGTATGTGAGTCCGTGGTCAGAGCAGATAAAAGCAGGCACTGCGCTTGCGCGAGGAATGCACGTATATGCGGGGGTGTATGTGCGTGCGTGCGTGCGTGCGTGCGTGCGTGCGTGCGTGGGCAATAAGTTGACATTGTTAATGTATTTTGCTGTTCACTGCGATTGCTAAGTTCCCGAACCCTGTCGTCGTCGTATTACTAATAAGTGGATATTGTGAAATACTTTAACATCATTTCACAATCGCGTGTCACCGTTTGGTCCGATTAACGCATTGATCACGTTTGTCTCATATATAGATCCGAGGGCAGTTTCGTAAGGGAAAAGTAGAGTCTGACGGAACAGTTAAACATAATTTTCAAAATGCGTTTCATTAACGTGTTCCATAAAATCATAAGTCACAGAGCAACATTTCCTTCGTACAAATCGATAATCTACACAGTTGGTAGGCCATACAATGGATAACACATATTTATTACTTGACTCGTGTGAATAATTGTTTAACATGTAACAAGTATTAGTTCATCACCATCACGGGTTATGAAACATTGATGTCACGTAATCTGCCTTTTCTATCAAAACGTGTTTTTCTATCAAAACGTAATTTTGCTGAAGGTTTGTATACGCCATTTTGCTCAGTGTCCGATATGTCTGACAACATATGTATTTAATATTAGATTCAGCAGGACGAGTAAACCATTCGCGTAAGCGCAGAAATGTCATCCGGAAAGTATTTAACTCTGGAAGACTATAGGCGCTACGACGCTAATGCCGTATTTTATTGAGAAATAAATCGGGCTTAAATGCTCATGATTATGATAATGAAACGGTCCCAATAGTCCGGGTATGAATTATTTGGTTACGCACATCGCGTACGTAATGACGTTTGACGTCAACAACTGTAATTGATGTATCTAGGACAAATAAATATAACAGTAACAAACTGTATGTATCTGTTGCAGGCATAGCGGCTGAAAAGTACAATAAGAGCATTACAACTGATACAGTCATTAAAGTATATTAGAAAAAAACGATATATGAAATTATAACTAATTAGAATATCTGGTAAAATTATAGAACAGTAAAACAATGTAGGATAATAAAAATGTAATTACACTATAATCTTAATATATATATATACTATTTATGTAAAGGGTCGGATAAAAATATATAAAACAGTTAGCAAAATATATTATTAACAATTTAAATGCAATATACAACCTGAATAAATAAAATTATAATTAATAAAACTGTCTAAATTGTGTAAGGAAAGATAAATAAAATAGCATGTGATGAAAAATGATCGGTTAATGCCAATTATACAGGCCATATAGTTCAATTGAGTTCTTAAAAAGTTCAGTCCTACACCGAGGAACACTGTACATACAAACATTTCAGATTTCGTAATGACGTTTCCTGGGATGAGACAGGTGTTGGTGCAGCTTGTGATTCGATTGGGGTTTGTAGAGCGTCTCCCTCCGATCTGCCTGCCAGCATTGGCTGCTTCGTAGTGGCTTCGTTGTAACAACGCAGGCCACGAAATAGAATTCGCATAGCCGTTTTCTGGATATTTTCGAGCTGGTGCGTTTCCTCGTATGCCACACCTGGCAAGCATACTCAATGACCAATCGGATTATTGTTGTATATATCTTGACAAGATGTTGGGGTTCTACTCCTGGTCGCTTGAGTAGAATTATGAAACAATTTATACTTGTTGCGATGCTTTAACGGTGATTTGATCGTTGTGGAGTTTCCACGTGAGATCGTGTGAAAGTGTGAGAACTTGTAGACGATTGCAGTTTCGGATGTCATGTTTTTCTTGAAGAATATGCACATTTTCTTCATTTTAGCGTAGTTCAGTGCCATATTTGTGGCAGTAATCCATTGTGCCACTTCGTTTGCCGCTGCTTTGGAGCGAGCTGTCGACGCTGAATATGAACATGATTCCCACATTGTGCAGTCGTCTGCGTACTTAAGGTGATCACAAGTTGTTCCTTGGTCATTTATATGATGCACAAAACCAGTGGCGCCGATGAGCTAGCCCGAGTGGATAAGTCCTCTCCGCAGACAACATGGGATTCAGGAGCTAAAATACTCAGGACGGTGGCCAAAAAGACCGTCGGATTAAGACCAAAACAAGTTAAAAACAAAGGAATCTTCGACCCAGCCATCGATCACATGTGAAAAGAGCAGAAAGATTTGCGGCTACGAATTGAAAACACGAAGAATGAGACGACTCGCGCGGAGTTACGGAAAAGACGTAACAAGATTCTACACGAAATGCGCAAGAGAACGTTAATTGGTAAACGAATCGTCGTTTCTGTACGAGCGGGCGAAAGAGATAGTAACGCTTTCAAGACGGCCCGCAGATGTTTAAAGCCGTTCACCTGTTACAACGTCGACAACACTCTAAGTTGACGGTGCACGATGAGGTTAATCATGTCATAGCTGACAAATACAAAGTGTCGTCAATCAGAACGAAACACTTCGAAAACCAATTTCAGGATGGAGTAGGACAAGGCGTTAACATGTTTGAAGGTCCGCTGAAGTCGCTTGATTCCCCAATTACTGCCGCAGAAGTAGTAACGGCATTCGCGAGGCTCAATAACAACCGGGCTTGCGGGTACGACTCGATTCCAAGAAAACTTCTGAAGTACGCACCTGCCGAACTTTCCAGACTCATCGCCGACGCGTTTAACGACGTTTTCGAGAAACATCAGCCGTTGCACGTAGGCACAGGGGTACTGATAGCACTGCAGAAACCCGGCAAACCGCTTGCCCGTCCGAAGAGCTTAAGACCAATAGTGCTGCTGACAACTCTACGCAAGACGTTATCTCTAATCACACTGCAGCGGATCTCCGATAAAGTGGATGACTTCTTTTCACCATCCCAAAGCGGATTTCGACGCGGACGGTCAACAGCCGATGTGATATGGGGACATCGGTGGCTCGTCGCTAAGATCGAAATACTGGGTATCGACCTATCACGTGCGTTCGATACAATTCGTCGAGGGAAATTCCTGAATGTTTTGCATTCGTTCCTTGATACAAACAATGTCCGAATCATACGGCTTCTGCTGTCAGAGACAAACATCACCGTTAGGGTTGATGACACGCTGTCTGCCCCGTTTAACTACAACAGTTGGCCCTCCACAAGGGGATTCACTATCGCCAGTACTCTTCATAGTGTATCTTGAAGCAGCCCTTCGAACTTTGTGCGGATGTCTCCCACGCCGACCACCAGCCGACATTAACTTACCCTGCGAAGCAATATATGCAGACGACACTGATTTCATCTCAACCGATCATGAGTACCTGAGCAAAGTCAACAAGATAGCGCCAGCTGCACAGGCCAATGGTTCCTGTATGTCAATGTCGACAAAACAGAGCGCGCAAACATCAAACGTGTTGCAGAAAAATGGGGGATGACAAAGAAATTTGGATCCCTGCTCGGAGACGTTGAGGACTTGTGTCACCGAAAAATGCTTGCGGTTACCGCTTTCCGTTTCATGTGGTCCTTTGGCTGCGAAGACAACACGTCAGCGAGCGACTGCGATTGCGTTTATATAACGCATTCGTGCGGCCAGTGCTCCTATACAACGCTGGTATGTGGGGCCTGACGGGGTCAGAAACAGACAAACTGAATGCCTTCCACCGGAAGCAACTCAGTCTTCTCATCGGGATGAAATGGCCACAGAGAATTAGCAACTCAAACTTGTACGAACGGTGCGAGTGCCGTGATGGAAATGCGATGGTGGCTATTTGGTCACATCCTACGTTTGGACGAGAAAGCGCCGGCAAACCAGGCAATGTCAGCATATTTCGAAACGGAAGGACTTCAAAGACATCGCGGCCGACCCAGAACCAGCCTCCCCAGGACGCGTGACACCGACCTGCAGCAGATCGGCATGTGCCTAACGACCAGGGCTGACATGGAGAAGCTGCGCCGAATTGCATTAAACAGAACTGGATGGCGTATATAACACAAAACAATTCTAGAGAAGCGGTGTAAGCGGTCGTAGGAGCGGGTTGCTCACGCAACCTGGCTGCCACGACGGCGGAAGACACTTGTATTATTATTATTATCAGTGCCAAATTTGTGGCGGTAGTTAAGTCCATTGTACCACTTCCTCTGCCGCTGCTTTGGATAGACTTGTCGACGCCTGAATATGAACATGATTCCCACATTGTGCGTTTGTCTGCGTATTTAGAGTGACCACAAGTTGTTCCTTGGTCATTTATATGATGCACAAAACCAGTGGCGCCGAAAAGTGTTCCTTGTGGCCCGCCTTGGTGTTGTCGTACGTACACTTTAAACTGCCGATATTTACCCGCTATTTGCGTTGACACGAGAAAGATTTGATTACAAAGTATGGCGGTCCACGTGACGCATATTAGTCAGCTTTGCTAGAGTCACAGAGTAACATGCGAATCTTGGTTCCAGCGGAATCGAGCGCAGATTTCCACCTGTGCACTAAAGTTCGGTAAATGCGTACACTGTGGATGTTTCCTTTACTGACCCATGTTGTCGCTGGTCTTTGTGAATGAGCTTCGGTGGTTGTATTTTGGGTAGAGGTCTTATGTCGGCGCGTGTCCATAGCAGTAGTACAGTTCCTTCCTTCAGGCTGCAGCTGAAGATCGCATAGACACGGGAGGAGAAAGTATAGTCGAGTAGTCGTGTAGAATCCAGTTTAGTATTTCATGTGGGCAGATAGTTTTTTTCTGCTTTAATCCGTGATAGAGAATTGGATTTGTCTGCGACGCTGATGATGTAGGCATGTATCTGGGACGGAGGTATCTGCCCGTAACGGGAGGAAGGAATCTTCCTGTGACAGCGGGGTAAAATCGGTCGTCACGGATTTCAAGAAATCGCACACGTTATCGGCGAGAACGTAAATTTTTCCCGCCCAATGCGAGTTAGTGCCTATAGATTGTCGCGGTTTACCGTCGATATATTTTATGTTATTCCACCATCGTTTCGGATGATCGTTCTTAAGAGCGTTGATATTACGTTCGTAATACCTCCGTTGCAACGATTTTCTTTCGCAGTTGACTTTGTTTCTATATTGATTGTACAATATTTGGTATCCACTAAGAAGTACCCTTTAACGGCGACGAGTTAGATAGCGAAAATTATAATCTACCCAAAGTCTGTCACTTGAGTAAACGTTTGATGTTGGGTTCAGGGAGATGCAGTCACGTGGTATATGACTGCGTGAAGGTATGCTGGGTACCACCCGTGTTGCATAGTTCGACGGTGTAGATGGAATCGGAATGGGAAGTGTTTATTGACCCCAAAAACAAGTTATACATAATACAACGTGCAAACAAATTCCCTACAGCTCAATTAAAAAAACACTGCATTAATGCCGCGGTGCACCAAGTATCAAGTAATTGCGTACACGTGTTATTAAATAAAAAATAAAAGAAAAGTATAATAAGCAAATGAGATACAGTCGAATAGTTGCTGTAGATAAACTAAACAGGGGTCGAAGAGACTGTCCCTAAAACCATTTTGTTCGCCCTCGTGGCAGCCCTGTTTATTAAATCCCAAGTACATTTGGCTCTTTTAAACACTTTCGATGAAATCGTAATAACACAAGTGCATAATACAGTAACGATAACACCGACATTTGAATTATATTACAGGTAATTAATGTCACAAATCTCAACAACAATAACAACAAATTTACTATATTTAAATTAGTTGTGAAACTAGAAAAATTATTACAATCTCATAGTTAAATAACAATACTTAACTACATTTACGGAGGTGCCAAAAATAAAACAATATAAAACAGTACATTGATTGTTATAACTGTCCACATATATAGCAATTTGGTAATGAGCACTGTATTTTGTTATTCTGTAAAACATGTGTTGCATAACATACATCCGTGTAAACTATGTGTTGTAATTTTGTTTGTTTATATTAAATGCAGTATTGTTTATTATACATAGAATATCATACCTAATGGATCGCTTGGCAAAGTCGTGTTTTGCCATATTTGTATGAATATAATCGTGTATTTGTGATTTAAATTTGTGGAATGTTTTACTTAATAGCAATGGTAAGTTTTGCAAATATACTGAAATATACTGAAAACTGAATTGTAGTAAACAAAGTTGTGTCGTCACCATACATTATATATATTTATAATAAACTTGAGCTTGATAAGTCATCTAAATAAAATAAGTGGGCCTAATATAGATCCCTGTGGCATACCAGTGGTAATAGGCAGGTATCAGAAATAGAGTAATTATAAATTACTTTTTGTTTTCTGTTATTTAAGTATCTTTCCATTAACTTTATGGCCGTATCATCCATCCCATACAAATGTAATTTTCTTAATAAAATGTAATGATCTAAAGTATCAAATGCTTTTGATAAATCTAAAAATATACTAATATGTGCTTCGTTAGAATACAGAGCGGTTATTGTTCGAAAACATATTTTAAATATTTCAACTGTTTAATGTAATACCACCAGATCCACTTCTGGATTTGTCAGGAAAATTATCAATTATTTTTAGTATTGATGCTGCATTAATTCCTTGGAATTGAAAACCAATATCCTTTTAAATAATAACTATGACTTGCATTACTGTTGTGTTTTATTTTGTTTGCAAGGTCCTTATCAATGTTTGTAAAAATAAATTAAAGTAATTTCCAGTTTCGACATTAGCAATTATTTATCAGTTTCCATTCTTAAAATGTGTAGTTAGTGGTATTTTGTGTTCGATCTTCTTAAAATGTCGTTAATAGTATTCCAAGTTTTTCTTGCGTCATTTTTGTACGTGTTAAACAGTTGTTCATACTATAATAGTTTGGCTGCTCTAATACTTCCTTTAGGACACTATTATAAGTTTTAAAATGTCTCTTTTTAATAAAGTGTTCGATAGATGTTGGATTTAAATGTTTAAGTTGATTATGTAGGTCGTCTGTGTATTTCATATGCATGCATTTTATTCACTGAGAATGTCCGTGTTTGTATTTCTTAAACTTGACAAATTGTTATGATATATGTTTACAGTTTGCTTTTCCGAGTACATCAGTATTTATTTCGTAATTATTATTAGGACTATGTAAAGGATTTTGGTCTAATGTTACCTTCATATTGATTATTTCAGAGGCAAAGTTCGACGTAACTGTTTCATTCATTCTGCAGTGTATTTTTGATTAATTTGGGAGGAATTATTTTGACTGGAGTATTGTCAGTAATTATGAAATATGGTTGGTGGTCTGAGAATTGTTTGATTGTGATACCTGCCGTTGATTCTAGCATTAATATACTGATAATGCAAAACAAGTGTGTAGATCAAAGTGCCATTTAGGTAAGAAAAGCTTGCTGGGAATGTTATTTTTGGAAGAAATTAAATCTTGTGAAGGTGTCGTGAAATTCACTACAATATCCTTTGGGATGCAGACAACCAATTTGTAATCAGAGAGGCCGTCGCAATTTAGTTGCGTTACAATCAATATTATGAGCAAGACCTCCTTGAAGTTTTGCCTTCGCCAGCAATGTCCATAACGGTTAAATATATTAATCACATCACTACGACATGACATCTTCCAATGCAAACATTACTGCGTGCGTGTGACATTTTAACATTTTCCATTAGTTTCTGTCATAAAGATAATCTTTTAAAACCAGAAATTCAACAAATTATACGACGAAAAATACGAGTTCAGGCACCCATATTGTTCTGCTTTACGGAGTTTGCTACGCAATCTGGATACCTCAATTGATGTATCCAGTACGTCGCGGTTTGCTTACGTCACAAAAAAATTGCACTTGACCTCTTTCAAGCTTTGCCTTTCCAAACAATGCAGATATCTGTTATATGTGTGAATTACATTAATGTTGCGGCATATTAGTTCGTAGAATGAACATACTGCATATACTTGATACCTTAACAACTTTCCCATAGGTTCTTGTCAGGAAAGAAATTTTCCGAAACCAGACTTTCAACCAAATGTATAACTAAAGGCAGCCATTTTGCCATCGCTTGAAGGAGGATTTGCTAAGCAGCTGGTTAGATGATGGCTAGATCAATTGTACCCGTCGTTGCTTTTGTAACTATCTATGTTAAATATAAACTATATGCAGTAATGTTTGCTCTATGATATGTCTCAGTAGTAATGTAATTGACATATTAAATCGTTATCAACATTGTTGGCAAAGGCAGCGTTTGACGGAGCCCTCGCACTTAATTTTAACTGTGACGTTAGCAAAACGTGATGTAGCGAATACATCAACTATGCAGGCCTACCAGATAAGCAAGCGAAATTGCACAACTCATAACTTGCCCAAAAGCATTCAATTCAATGATCGATAGCAAACTTACGGTTCGCCCGATCCCAAAAATCCTGCTGTTATTCTAGCATAGTCGTGGTTTCCCGATAATAATTCCTAAAAGGAATCTGTTCACATATCTGCAATCATGTTGTTTGTAGCCTTTTATGCACCAGCGAACCAACTTGCTTAGTCAACAAAGTCGCCAATCTACTGATAGGAGCGCACTTTCGTTTCGCAAACTCCGCCCACATTTAAACGACGGTGAAACAGGCGTGCTGTGCCAGCGGCAATCTGACGTTGGCGTGACGTCACAATGACATATGTCAAACAATAAAGACTAAGTTCTTATATGTCAACGTTCTTTCTGGTGGTTGGTTGATATGTTAATATGACGTCACACCGACATGGTAATGTCAGTTTCGCCAACATTTAAAAATGGGCGGAGTTCATAGCTTCAAATATATAGATCGTTCTCCAGTGTAAAACAACTGTCCGCAAACCGTGGTCCGCGTGCCAAACTTGGCCCACGGACGGTTTCCAGCTGGGCCGCGAAAAACGCGTTATGGAAATTCTAATGTTCTACTATATAACATGCAGTGGCTCACCGGCAAGTTATAATTATAATACATATGTGACGTGACCGTTCGGCATTAGCAGTAACCTAAAGGGGGTGATACACGTACGATAGACTCGGGTCGTGAGAGTTGCGTGAGTGACGTCATAAGATGAAGGCCATTACAGATGCACACGTGCTTTTTTGCGGCAATGGCTGACAGTTGGCAGCAGCAGCAGTGAAGAAGACCATGTAATTTTGCTTGGTGCGTTGGCTGTGCTGCAGCAAATTGATGACGAATATAATACAGAAAAAACTGAAGATACCAAAAAGATGGTGGGTTCGCCCATGTTCGCCAGCTGTTCGGCGCATTTCATGCTCTGATGAAGGAAATTAAAGTGGAGGACCCCAGAAGATTTGCAAGCTTTGTCCGGATGGATGCACAGCAATTTCAATATCTTCTAGACGCTGTTTCGCCGTTAATCGTCCACAAAGACACACCCATGCGCGAGGCAATACTACCTGCTGAGCGCCTTGCTGTAACTCTTCGCTTTTTAGCGACACGTATTATGTGAACGTCAAGTTGTCGTTTCAGTGATTTGATTGCTTTAGTATAAATGTTTGGCTTGGCTTCAGCTATTACCGTTTATTGTATACGCACTAGCTGGACCTGTGCAATATACAGAGAGCAGCAACCATTGCGCAGGTAAGACGTGTTTATTTATTAACAAATAACCTGGACCTGGTGGCCGCGCGAATACTGGTGCATGTTGCTAAACTTCAGGCATAGCGTAGTCACATTTTTGTTGTCATAGATTGCCTACCTACCAAGGTATGTTATACAGAAATGAAATGCGGTTAGAACAAATGGTTTTTCATGTAGGTGGTATATATATATTAATTGTAATTAACGTGAATGTTTGATTTAGCATTTTTAACCACTTACAATATTCCTATGAAATGTCAGTTATACCACCAGGCCTATAACGGTCATATTTCGTAAATGCATTGTTTATTATCCATAAAAGTAAACCCCCATTTGGTAACAACCAAACATACAAACAAATAACCTGAACACAGGGCATTTTGTCACACAACCGACTATTTTTTAGATAAGAATATACTAATTACCAGGCTACATGTCAATAAAGAAATTTTCATTATTGTGCAATGATGATATTCTGTGTGTACATTTGTTTGATAAATAAAAGGTTTGCATGGCCTTGTCGTACCTTACAACTGTTACATGTACATACAAGCATGGGGTGTATAGTTAATAATACTGTTAGTAGTTTATGGTCATCTAGGTTTAATTTAAAACGAGGTTGTCTATTCCATACTTAGCTAGGATAGATAATTATCATCACTAAATGTTCTAATAAGTTGCAAGTCGTGTCGAGATGATCAGCAGTATGAAAATAAATAATTATGGTTTTGTTTACAATTTGTATATTTCATGCACACAACAATAACACTGCAAGCTGCTTTACACAACTTTGGCTAACTGAACTGCATTTGACATTCTAGCAATGTTAGGATTATACTAAATGTCGAACACACCTCACAATCCTAGATAAAAGAAAAACAACTAAGCGAATGATGATAGGGATTTGATGCTTAAAATTAATAATCAAGTAATGCAGTGATTGATTTACCACAAACCCTACGGAGAAATGATAATTTAGTTTGCAACATGAATCTAGGGCATAAACATGTTTGAAAACCAATCAATAACACAAACATCTGTTCCGGAATGTGACCCATCCCGAAATAGTGCATGGTATGAAGCAAATAATTTTTAACGTGTATAAATACATGTCACTGAACACTTAATCCACTCTGGATTCCTCCAACCCTGATAAAATATAACCACTGCAATACTTGTGACTAGTAATGTAGTTAAATACCATAGAAATTTTCTTTTTATCTCAGGTGGAAGCTATAAATTCTTTTACTTTCTCAATGCGTCTGGATAGTTCTGATGCGAACAAGAAGCGCGTATTGAATATCCCGATAGACAGCAGCCACTACAGACAGAACACCTCCAGTGGCCGATTTGCCGAGCTCGCTGCTTCTTTGTAAGTTCGTTCTTCGCTCTTGCAGCATGACGATGTGCAATAATTCGATGCAGTCTTTTCGAGGCGACAAAGCTGCTTTACACGGGAATGTCTAATACCGCCGTAAATGATAAAGATGCAAAAGAAAACTTGCTTAAATAATCAATACAAAAAAGTAAAGCCTTTCAGTACTGCTTGAGACAGTACAACAATGGCTGGCATATGTTGACGGGATGATATATATTTATGTATATATATATATATATATATATATATATATATATATATGTAATTAATATTACTGGTCTAAGTATAAACGTTCTTGTTCTTGAGCATAAAACATCAACTGAATATAGTTTGAAATTCTGTTTGTGGTGAGCAAGTTTATTTGTGTGTCCATATGATATGTGGTGTCTGGCATCTAACGTAGACGCATTCCTATTACCCAAAGATTGCAGAAGCTGACTCACAGACAACTAGTCCTGAATTTGTTTTGCTAGTCCTTAGACGTTAAACACAATACATATTGTATGTATCTATATTCTTAGTATCTTCATATATATATATATATAATATATATATATATATATATATATATATATATATAAATATATATATAATATTATAATATATAATAGTATATATATATTATATATATATATACATATATTATAATATATATATATATACATATATATATATACATATAATATTATAATATATGATATATATATATATATATATATATATATATATATATTTCATCATCATCATCAATACTGATGCGAAACGATGAGAAATGGCGGAAAACGGCGACAATACACAACGAATAGAGTACGCAGAAATATGCAAGACCATCAAAAAGAAAGCAAGAGAGATCATACGAGAAACAATCATGGCATCAAAGAGACTGAGAAAGTCCGAAGAACGCAGAAGCTAGGCCAAGACCGACTGATCACTCTCCTGGACATGCAGGGTGGAGAAATCCATGATCAAGATAAGATCCTAGAACGAATAGAGGAATTCTACACCGCGCTATACGACAGTGAACAGAGTACCATATTCCACAATGACCCTAAAGGGGTACCCGAGATAACATAGTGGGAGGTGGAAGCGGTACTTCGAGATATGAAGAGCAACATGCAACGACCATAATTTATAATCATCGAGACATTGAAAGCAGGAGAAAATGCCACCTCGGAGACACTTGCTAAGCTGTATACTAAATGCTTATCAGAAAGACGAGCATAACATCCACAGCTTGGAAGAACGCTAAGATAATGATAATATTCAAGAAGGGAAGTAAGAGAGACCTCAAGAATTACAGATCGATATGTCTACTATCAAACATCTATAAAGTACTCACGAAAATAAGTCCAAGAAAATGATGGAAAAGACACACCAATATATTATGTCAACAACACTCAGATCGAGAACGTTGAAAGCTACATCTACCTGGCACAGATATACAGCACCAGAGACAAAACCCATGACAATGACATTCAAAGAAGAATCACGGCCGGGTGGACAGCATTCGCAACATCTTCAAGGGTAACATTGGAACATGCTTAAAGAGACAAATCTACAAGTCATGCGTACTTCCAGCAATGACATACGGCGCGGAAACATGGACATTCACCAACCAAGCAAAGAACAAGCTAGTAGCCACACAAACAGAGTCGTATGTTAAACATCACACACCGGGGGAAAACAAACATCTTGTTTCGTTTACGGTTGAGTCTAGGTTATTTTGTTTGAATAGTCGCTTCACGTTTTTAAAGCTTAAACAGAGGTTCGTTTTGGCTGACCCAAAAAACCTCCCGTATTAATAAATATGAAGATATTATGAAAATACAAAGCAAGTTGGACTATAGTGGGTTTTATTACCAAATGTGTGGTACCAAAGGTTGCTCAATTTCATTCACATTCTGTGAGTTACAGCTCGTCGTTCTGAAGTCGGTCTCCTTCTTCGGTCTTATGCTTATTATATATGTGTACATAATGCCATTATTGGTATTATGTGCCATCAGTGTATAATCTAATTACACATCAATAATGAAATCGGTTTGTAGAAATAACGTTCACGATATATTTGTTGCAGCAACTTCACGTCAACACACAGAAGCGGGTCCAGGGAAGGGTTTGGGGACGCGCCCCTAGAACCTAGACATTTTTCTTTTTCTGTATATCGTTTTTGAATGTGTATCTTTGCGCTCCGCCTAGTAGATTATATGTTAAGCTAGGCGACGCGGCTGCGAAAACTATCACCCCGCTTGTTTCGAAATCATGGGTCATGCCGTCATGTGAACAACTGAAGGTATTGTGAAATTAACGATACTGCAGCGGCGAAATATTTTCCAACAACACCCCTTCCCCTGTGACTAGACAGCAAAACGGCAAGATTATCCCCAAAGGGTGCAATTGGATGTTTTGGGGCACTCATAACTACCATCTCTGGATCCGCTCCGGAATAAATAACTGTATTCGTAAAATAATAACACTAAGCACGTGTTTCGAATCCACCACGATGTGCGATGGCGGAACCAGTCCAGCAAATGCTGCCGAAGTGAGGATGGTGTGTTAGACGAGGCTGATTCGTTGGGCAGGTATGGGACACATTATAAAGTCACACATCCTGTCATACGTTCTGGCCGGACGTGACGTCAGCGAGCCGTTGGAAAACACGCCACTGTCGGATTACATATGTTTGGGTATCGACTGCACAGCAAACACAGGTACACTGACGACCGCTCTCCGCCAACCGCTCGACGTAGGGGCAGAATGCTGGCACCGACACCTGCGAACGACACAATGGCAACATTACGACAATGAATACAGACACTGGTGGATACCAGATTGAGTGGAAAAGGAGCTGGTGCACTCTGGCATTTAAACACGTAGGCGCCTTCCTCTCCCAATTGCTTTCTGTCTCGCTCCCAGATCTCGCTCAATCTCGGACGTCTCGTCGATTTAGTGCGATTGTTTAATGGACAACTACAGCATGAACAAACTTACAAATGTCACAATTAGATTTTTTTATAAATGTTTGTTCTAGGCCATGCTATGTCGCAGTTGTAACTGCTGTCAGCCTATCTCTGGCAGATCTTTAATCTCCAGGTGATATGTGATGCTCTTTATCACTGATTGTGAGCTATTGTATTCGCAAAACTCATTGAAAGTAGTACGGTATTAAACATTAGTTTTACGGTTTCGTAATCATTAATTCTACGCAAGCGAAACTAGTTGGTTCCATCCGTGTGAGGGCGCCGTGAGTATACAACATGGCTCGGGTCCGTAGAGAACCAGCTCTATGATCCATTAGCTCTGTGGATACAAATGAGGTATCCGCTTAAAGGGATACTCCAATCAGTGAGAGATTCACACAATTTACTTACATCTGTATAATATATCGGCTATGCATAGTAATTGTGCATAAAGATCGTTAATAAACAATTAATTATAGTATAATTGTACTAGAAACACTCCATGTTGGATTCAGGGCGCTGCCATCTTGAGACTTACGCGCCATTGACGTAAACCGCTTACGTCACTGGCGTATGCACGTTCGAACATCCTGTGTCTGTCCAATGCTATTTGATGTATCGTCGCGGATTGCTTTCGTCACAATCACAATTACTAGCGAAGATTCCGCCAATCCTGGCCTTTTTCAACAATGCGCCAGTGACGTAAACGATTTGGCTTACGTCACTGGCGCATATGTCCCAAGATGGCAGCGCCCTGAATCTAAGATAGCATGTTTTTGATACCATTAAACTACACTAATTGTTTATTAACGATCTCTGGGCACAGTTACTAAGCACAGCCAATATAGTATACATATAAGTTAATACTGTGAACCTCTCACTGACTGGAGTATCCCTTTAAAGGAGTTTGTTTGGATACATCAATTGTATAAGCAAAGGAAACTGTCTGTAGTTTACGTTTGACTAATGTGCCTATCGTCTTACCTGAGTGTAAGCAGCTCGCGAGTAATACCCCAAATAGGACCAATACAGGTAGTCTTGATTGCGACGTCATTTTCGTGATGTTTCGTGTATCGTTTGATCTGGCTAACGAAAAATTGCATAAGTCAGTCATAATATATAGACGATATAATGTGCACGCACACATACTCAACTACATCGCACGCTCGTAGAACAGGGTCTGACACACGAGTGTCGTGATCGGAGACCGTCCTGTGCTCGATGGTTTGGGACGGCACTGGAAAATGGATATTTTCATTGCTGAAAAACTGATCAAGAATGAGTTGTGCTCAAAGATGGGTGGAGGGAAGAATGGGCTTCCTGTCACCGGAAGCTCGCAGCCTTGTAATAAACGCGCCCATCGTTGCCCCTGTCTTGGTCCCAGATTCGGCACGAGTCTGCCGAATATGGGTCCGCAACGGTAGCGGGCCAGGATTTTCCGTTGTTACTAATAATATAGTTTCCGTTAGTAATACAGTAGTATTGCAATATGATTTTTATTCGCAAGTTTTATATAAAATGCATGCGCGGTAAGCGTTTTGAGGAAAAGTGGCCCGGGCGTAGCATTGGCGACATACGTCACGTATGTCACCAATGCTACGTCAGAGCAGATAAAAGCGGGACTGCGCTTGCGCGCGCATGCGAGGTATGCAGTTAGCCGTATCTGGGATCACCACAGCCCCTATTGCAATAAGCTCGCGATCACCATCCAACAGCGGTCGCAGGTGAAATAGAAACATATCAAAATATTTACGAACCACTTGCGTGTATATAAAATGGTAGCCTTATACATGCGAAACTGACGATGAAATGCGCTTCTTCGCGAGACACATAAAGTATGTACATAAGAGAAAAAAACAGGAGAAAAGCTGCGGCAGATATAATTACAGTCAAGCATAGGTATGTGTGCGGATTACTCTACCCCATGATTTGGACGTATGACCTCTACGTCAAGTTTCTTATCTTCTACGGGAACGTAACACGTTATGCCTGCGTAAAACAAAAAATAGATAAATGAGCGGGATTTATACAATTCAAGGCCCGTCCAAAACGAGGTTGAGACTATTTATATGACTCAGATATATATATATATATATATGTTAAATTTTCATCCCCAATAGCATAGTCGGATGCGAAACATTTCTGATATATATATATATATATATATATATATATATATATATATATATATATATATATATATATATTTAGTCAACCGTGGCTCACAAAAAATGGAATGAGGACAAATCTTATCTGTCATTTCAACATAAATTTATGTCACAACTTGTATTACATTTTATTTCTGCCAATATATTAAAATATATACAGGTACTAGCTCAACACTGTTTCTTCCATGCTGCTGAATGGTTTCTCTAACATTCAACTTTAATGTTTCACTGTATCTTCAACGTCTTCTAATGTCACTTGTAGAGTGTCTTCCTCATCCGTAGATCGCTGTACCAGTTCTCCCTTTGATGCAAGAATTTCCTCAATATTCCTGAAAACAGGATCAGCAGTAATACTTAAAATGTTATGTTTATATTAAATGTATTGATATGTTCTTTTCTGAAATCCAAATTGTTCTAATCTACCAAGTTATATGATATCAATACTAAACCATGAGTATTACAAAACACTCACATACAAAAGGATAAATGCACATGTAGTCTAACTGTTAAATTTAAACTAGCAATGTGCACATGACAATAAATTTAGATTACATATGGAAAGATAATTACAGGTATATAAGTACTAGGCAAACATGTTAGCATCTACTATTGATTACCAGGGACTACAAAACAAATATAGTAATACAACCTAAATGGGATGATCAAACGTTTCCTCAATTTGCATTATCTGTTATTATTGGTTTACAACATGCAACAAAATGACATCGGATGCTTACTTGTATCCAACGTGCTTGAACCAGCCTAGATTGTCGGCAATTAAATGTTTGCTATCACATCCAGGGCATTTCACTATGACGATGCCCTTCGTGTAGGCAAGTTTTGAGAAGATCTTCGACGAACGTGTGTTGCACACCTTGCACGTGTAAACGATACACATCTTTGTAGCTACACGGCCCAAAACTCCCGAGACTTCTTCAGGCAAAGCTGCAGTGGCACCTTGAGCATCTTCAGCAATGTCATTATCTGTAGTAGACTCTCTTGTATCTACTTCGCTGCCCCGTTTCTTATCAACACGTTGCAGCTGCGCGCTAGTACAAAATTTGTGATTACGACAATATTCCGCTGGCAAAGCAGTGGTGGCATTGCTTATACATGGCAGATATCTGAGTGCTCTGTTGTGCCTTGACACGACCAACGAGGTGGAATTATTAATGTAGACAAGACACTGGCAATTCCCATTGAATGTATGCAAAGTCCTGTTCCCAGTCATGCAAGCTATAGTCGCAGACGGCCCCAGCATGCCGGTGGTCGGACTAGGTTGTGCCGTCCGTAGTTGTAGAAGGTGGCGCAATGATAGCGATAATACAGTACTTTCGCAGCGAATTACGCTTCCGATCGATCTTGCTGCCAACATGGTTACCTGTTGTCTTATACAAGCATCCAATTACTTAAGACATGTACGTGACACCCGAAGCTCTTATGTAGTGTGAGTACTTGTAAAACAATCAACATCACGTTCACCCGTAAGTTTCTTTCGTTGTTAAGTTCCGCTGCAGTAAAGAAATAACTGCTTATTTGTTTCTAATTTTGTTTCCGCGATATCCGCTAGATGGGGGTACTGTTGGCTCAGCGGTGCAAACCATTATGGATGTAAGACTAAGAATAAAAATACTTTATTAAACCCCGCAGGGAAATTACAATTCTTCTTGTGTACCGCATACAAATATAAACATGCAAAGGTGTATACCACACATAAAATAAAACGAAATAAAATAACGTCAGAAAGGGTCTCATCGCATGCTGGAGGCTATGATTATTACTCATCACATATATACATCGTTTTGTTGAAACATTTTTTGTGCAAAGACAAATCTAAAAAGTAGTATTATGTATTTGAAGTACACGTGTCGGTGTTTGAAATGAAAAAAATTGTGAATTTTATATTAAATGTAATAACTCTTAAATATGATTAGCAATGTCTTTTGACATCTGAATGTTAACGACCTACTTTACGATTGCTGTTTGAGTATGCTATTTTGTAATGTTCTAATAATATATGTGTCAAGTATATGTATGTATCTGTCCAAAGACCACAATGGAAACAAGTACTTGAACTTTCTTGTGTGATCCTTATATTTAATGTACTCTAATGTAATATTATATATATATATATATATATATATATATATATATATATATATATATATATACAAGCTTACATGTTATAATGAATCTCTGTCTCTCTGACTCTCTGTCTGTGTCTGTCTGTCTGTCTGTCTGTCTGTCTGTCTGTCTGTCTGTCTGTCTGTCTGTCTGTCTGTCTGTCTGTCTGTCTGTCTGTCTGTCTGTCTGTCTGTCTGTCTGTGTCTCTGTCTCTGTCTCTGTCTCTGTCTCTCTGTCTCTCTGTCTCTCTGTCTCTCTGTCTCTCTGTCTCTCTGTCTCTCTGTCTCTCTGTCTCTCTGTCTCTCTGTCTCTCTGTCTCTCTGTCTCTCTGTCTCTCTGTCTCTCTGTCTCTCTGTCTCTCTGTCTCTCTGTCTCTCTGTCTCTCTGTCTCTCTGTCTCTCTGTCTCTCTGTCTCTCTGTCTCTCTGTCTCCGTCTCCGTCTCTCTGTCTCTCTGTCTCTCTGTCTCTCTGTCTCTGTCTCTCTGTCTCTCTGTCTCTCTGTCTCTCTGTCTCTCTGTCTCTCTGTCTCTCTGTCTCTCTGTCTCTCTGTCTCTCTGTCTCTCTGTCTCTCTGTCTCTCTGTCTCTCTGTCTCTCTGTCTCTCTGTCTCTCTCGTCTCTCTGTCTCTCTGTCTCTCTGTCTCTCTGTCTCTCTGTCTCTCTGTCTCTCTGTCTCTCTGTCTCTCTGTCTCTCTGTCTCTCTGTCTCTCTGTCTCTGTTCTCTCTGTCTCTCTGTCTCTTTGTCTTCTGTCTCTCTGTCCAGCCCTCAGTCTTGTCTTCTGTCTGTCCTGTCTCTCTGTCTCTCTGTCTTTCTTTTCTTTCTTTTCTTTTCTTTTCTTGTCTTCTGTCTCTCTGTCTCTCTGTCTCTCTGTCTCTCTCTGTCTTCTGTCTCTCTGTCTCTCTGTCTCTTCTTCTTCTCTGTCTTCTGTCTCTCTGTCTTCTGTCTCTCTGTCTCTCTGTCTTCTGTCTCTCTGTCTCTCTGTCTCTCTGTCTCTCTGTCTCTCTGTCTCTCTGTCTTCTGTCTCTCTGTCTTCTGTCTCTCTGTCTCTCTGCTCTCTGTCTCTCTGTCTCTCTGTCTCTCTGTCTCTCTGTCTCTCTGTCTCTGTCTCTCTGTCTCTCTGTCTCTCTGTCTCTCTGCTCTCTGTTCTCTGTCTCTGTCTCTCTGTCTTCTGTCTCTCTCTCTCTCTGTCTCTCTCTCTCTGTCTCTCGTCTCTCTCTCTCTCTCTCTGTCTCTCTGTCTCTCTGTCTCTCTGCTCTCTGTCTCTCTCTCTCTGTCTCTCTCTCTCTCTCTCTCTCTCTGTCTCTCTCTCTCTGCTCTCTCTCTCCTCTGCCTCTGCCTCTGCCTCTCTCCTCTCCTCTGCTCTGCCTCTCCTCTCCTCTCCTCTGCCTCTCTCTGCCTCTGCCTCGCTCTGTCCTCTCCTGCTATCTATCTATCTCATCATTATCCAATCTACTTTCTGCGTCAGTTGCTCTACCTCATCCCCTATTACTACTTCTCCTCTCCTCTCTCTCTCTCTCTCTCTCTCTCTCTCTCTCTCTCTCTCTCTCTCTCTCTCTCTCTCTCTCTCTCTCTCTCTCTCTCTCTCTTCTCTCTCTCTCCTCTCTCTCTCTCTCTCTCTTCCTCTCTCTCTGCTCCTCTCTTTCTTCTTCCTCATCTCTTTTGCCTTATCTCTCTTCTCGCCCACCCCCCCTTTACCCCCACCGCCACCCGCCATCCATCCTCCCATCCTTGGTGTCGGACGAGCTGGTTACATCAGTCTCACCACCCAATGGCTGAACAATTTGCGAAACGCTGGATACAATATTGCTTGCCAGAATGTTCAGTTCGTCTAAGTTTCTGCTAACAAATTTACCCATGCTAGGTGTAGAGTTTGGGAAGTAGAAGTAGTTTTATAAATACACAACGTCGCTCAGTCGCGCGTGATAGTCTGGGAATTCCTGAAGAAGACGGCTTCGACTTTGAATAGGAATGCCGATGAGACAGGTAGTTGAACTATTCTTATGGGCTATGGCAGTGGCGAGTGGCGGGTGGCGGGTGGCGGGTGGCGGGTGGCGGGTGGCGGGTGGCGGGTGGCGGGTGGCGGGTGGCGGGTGGCGGGTGGCGGTGGCGGGTGGCGGGTGGCGGGTGGCGGGTGGCGGGTGGCGGGTGGCGGGTTTTTTGCCTCTTTGTAGTCTGTCACATGATCAGCGAGCGAAACAAAACTGCAAATTGCGTGCTTTTGTCCAAAAGTAATAACAATATAATAATAAACCTTTATTGCCATTTTCAACATGCATTACATGTTAAATTGGAATGTAGTCTGTGTGTGTGTGTGTGTGTCTGTCTATATATATATATATATATATATATATATATATATATATATATATATATATATATAATAAAATGAAATATGGCAAATAAATATATACAGTGTACATAATATGTTCTTTAATTTAAAGATATTATTTTGATCTAATAAATAAATAACATCTCAGATATCTTTTTAAATAATAGATTATTTAAAAATAATTGTGTTAAGCTAGTTAATAAATATATATAAAATGTCCTTTAAAATTATAAATTATCTTCTAAAAGTATATTTTAAGTTAGTAAACAAATTATTAAATATGATAAGAGGCCTAAAATGTTATTTAAAATTATACATATATTTACAATTGAATTATATGTAAAATTGTATTATGTTTATATTGAATGCGTCCAAATAAAAAATTATTAAGAATTATATTTAAAATTATGTTTAAAATTATATTTATAGAATTATTAAGTTAAGCTAAGATTTCACAACAAGAGAAGATTGGTGTTCAGCACCACCGATCCGTACACCATACACTCAGGAAACCACCAAACACCATCACCCGTCAAGCCATCACATGGAACCCCCCAGGGAAGAGACGAAGAGGTAGGCCACAAAACACCTGGCAAAGAGACACAGAAAAAGAAACGAAGGAGATGGGATACACCAGGAGAGAAATGGAGAAGATGGCCACGGACAGAAAACGGTGGCGTTCCTTTGTCGATGGCCTATGCTCCCAGCGAGCAATCAGGCATAAGTAAGTAACCACCGATCCGCTGTTGAGAACAGGTACAGCTACACGAGTCATCCACACCGTTTATGTAGGTGTTTATCAAATCAACGGTCCAGTAGGTCTTCTTAGTACTTCGTCATCGACATCTCCCAGTCACGCGAGAGCACGGAACAGCCGATCATGTACAATGCGAGCTGGCATAGCATTCGTCAGTTTGTTGATGATTACAAAAACTGCACTTAGGGATTTTGTAAATATAAAGATTTCAATAATGTACACACAAATTGGATGTGATTGAAGGGTCCGTTTGAGAACAATCATTACTGTGTTTACTGCTCCTCGTTGAACAAAAAGTGAACGTAATATGCTCGTGGTAAATATTTACCAGTTGTGTCTGTAAATCCGTGGTTATTTCTTGATATAAAACACCAGTTGCAATTTACCGACGTGTAATGTGTGTGACCCTGTCTGTAAACATTCCGTGTAATTAGTTTAGCAACTACGCCACTTGAAATCACACACGCACATACATACCTGCCAACGTGTTACTGCTATTTATCGTGCTCCCCATTTTTTATGAGGGTTGTGTGGAAGACAGGGTCCCAATTCTTTCTATTAAAACGAAATGGTTAAGACATATTACGTCAGTCAGTTGCAACTAGTTCATTATATCAATAAATAGCCACACTTTAGAGGCACCGTTGAACATGTATACGCAGAGCAGAATTGGTTCACCTATTGTGGAGCCGCTAAGTGCATAGCTTTTTGCAGTCATCAACACATTGATACGTCAGCTCGACCCAAACTATATAGTAAAGAGTCCGTGTCCGCGCGACATTGGAAAGTGTGGATGACGAAGAAGTAAGAAGAACTGCTGAACAGTTGATTTGGTAAACAACTACCTAGACGGTGTGGATGTCTCATTAGTGGACCAAAGCACGCAATTTGCAGCTTTGATGCGCACCCTGATAACGTAAACAGCTATGAGAAAGATGGCAAAGAACTGAACATATGGCATGCCGTAATGATCTGCCGCCCACATATCCGAGGGTTGAGATTGCACTGCCACCCACATTTGATGATGTGCCACTGAAGTTGAAAACGCGCATGTGCACTGCTGAAAACGGACCAAGAAGGCGTTGTGCTCCAAGATGGGGAGAAAACGATGAACTTCCTTTTACTGATGCCAATAAGGCGCGATGTTTTAAGGAAAGTCAACCATCTTCAAAAGTGACTTTTCGTCGAGGTACATCAGATTTGCGCATTTATTAATTATTTCTGTATCGATGTCACTCAGGGTGTCGTGGTATTTCCAGTAAATTGTTGGTACATTTGGATGGAGCCCCGGAACAGAGGGCC
>JAODUO010000131.1:525000-540000 GCA_025642075.2 Ridgeia piscesae
CCGTGCTGAGTACATACAATGTCCTGTCCAGTACCGTGCTGAGTACATACAATGTCCTGTCCAGTACCGTGCTGAGTACATACAATGTCCTGTCCAGTACCATGCTGAGTATATACAATGTCCTGTCCAGTACCGTGCTGAGTACATACAATGTCCTGTCCAGTACCGTGCTGAGTATATACAATGTCCTGTCCAGTACCGTGCTGAGTACATACAATGTCCTGTCCAGTACCGTGCTGAGTACATACAATGTCCTGTCCAGTACCGTGCTGAGTACATACAATGTCCCGTCCGGTACCGTGCTGAGTATATACAATGTCCCGCCCGGTACCGTGCTGAGAATATACAGTGTCCCGATCGGTACCGTGCTATGTATATACAATGTCCCGTGCATCGCAGACCTGCTGCAGTTCTACAAGTAAGTCTAGGACGGATAAAGGATTTCATTCGAATCGAATATCTCGGAAATTTCTAATGAATATCGAATCGAACGCGAATATTCGGTGTCTTTCGAAAGGAATAGTTATCGGATCGATTTGAATAGTGGAAATAGGCTCGAATATTCGAAATTTAGGATACGGGTTTGGTCTGAAGTTTACCTATCAGTCCAGCTGAACGTTTAGTTGCAATCCTCGTCAGACTCCTCTGGCTGCTCGCCGCGCTCACCTCCGTCACAACGGTGATTGTTCTTCTGCAATGATGTTCCCCGCCTCTGGAACAGTTTGCCCCTTGAGATGCGCAACTGTGACTTTGTATACAACTTCAACAGCTCTTAAAAACTCACTCAAACCAGCCTATTACTGTTATCTCAACCGTTTGCTGCAGTCGCTCATTGGGTATTGTAACGATAATTTTATTTCGAAATTCGGGTGTGGTGTTCTATTTGCTATGTTGCTACAACCGTAGGCGCGGTATTGTGGCACTCAGTTGTATGAATAAGTGCCTAGTCATAGGCAGTGATCGATATTTGTGTACGCATAGTCTTCGTGCATTAATTGCTTCGCAGAAAAGTCGAGATGGTGTTCGAGATGAACCGCCTTTTGAGCGGAGGCGAGCGAACGACGTGGGGTGGTGTGTTGTATTTCTAAGCAATGATACAACATATATATACAAAATTAATAATTGTCGGTGCGTCGTAGAATTGCCTGGCATACCTCTAGTACAATATAATAAATGCATTAATGGTATATATATATATATATATATATATAGGTATATATTAAAAAGAACCAAGAAATATAATTACATGTTTTTATGTATTATTTACAAGAAAAGGTTCTTTTTAAAGACTGTTTTTTTAGATTTACAGGCTTAGAGACCAACATTATCCTGTAGTATTTATTAAACAAAAATAGAAATTATAAATAATATTTGAAAAAGATTACCAAATAAAACTGAACTAGTCAGATTAAACCACTAACAATCTTATTAGTTTATCAGTATAGTTAAGTAAATAATTAAAGGCATAATTAACATTTATGTTATCTTAGGCCTCTCAGTTCGAATATACATCGAATAGTGTTACTTACAGCTTAGAAAAACTTGGCAGTAAAATGCGCTTATTGTCATGAAGAAGACTACGGAGAGTGCTGGTTAGTTATATTTGTTACTGAACTGATGTGTGTGCTGATTGTTAACATGTCTAACTGTTTTTTTTAATTAATGTCATAAATATAATATTTACTAATATTAATAACTTTTTTTTAATTTATAGGCTAAAATAAAAAGTAACCATCTGTTCAAAGTGTTGACAATACTCGATAAAATGTAATGATTGGTTAACTATTTTGGAATTTTGTTTTTTTGGTTACATGTAACTGAATAGTACTAAAATGTTGTCAGTATTCGTAAAATCTGAATTTATTAACCTTAGTATAATGTATTATGGCACTGGAAATGGTAATCAAAAGATCAACCCCGTTGAAGGCTATTCTCCCAAGAAGATTATTTACTTATACGAATGCTCTGGCAGTATTGACAGAAAACAAGAAATAACTACAAGTACCTGAGTCTATTTAACATGAGTACAATTATAGTGTTATTAATGTACTAAAACTAACAAGCAGAAAGATCAACATGGACCCGAAGGAAAACTGTTTCTACCAAGAAGATTACATACGCTATCGATGTTGCAGTAATAAGAGAGAACAAACAAGAACAAGAAGACGTGTTGAAGGAGTTGAAGGACCGAGGACCTTAGAATGAGCCGAAGACATACTGAAGTGGAATGGACGTCAGACCGACAATTGGACATCACGTAGGATGTAAAGGAGATGAAGCACGTGAATGGGTTTGTGCGCCTTGGAGAAATGGTTATGGCGGACGGAGAATCAGAGGTGCAGGGGTGATCTCGTATACTAGCAGGGGTGAAAATGTGGGGAAAGACTGAGGGAGTCTGAAAAGGACAAGCATGTGTCATACCAACATTGTCACATGGCCTGGAGAAATTAGCATTGACAGAATAACAACAACAACAGAAACGGCGAGTTTATCAGAACAAACGATTGCGAAAGATAGCAACAACAATGAGAGTAGAAAGAAGAAATGTGAACTATCTGAGGAACAACATTGGTATGCAGGGCAGCTAACCAGGAGTCAGATAAGATGGGTAGGTCACGTGGAAAGAACGCCAGCAGAAGCATTGGCAACGATAGCAGAAACACCGCGAGCACCCAGAAGAAGGGAAGGCCGTGGGAGGACCGCGGGAGGAGGGAAAAGAAAATACGAAGGGAGGACATGAGATGGAACGAGATGGCTTTAACAGAGTGATCCAGCAGTATTTTAAATGGCCTCACCCCGTACTACAGGGAACGAGAGGAGAGCACACACACGCGCAAGTAGGAGTATTTTGCAAATAATTTCTATGTGTGCGTTATTAAAATTATTTTTTATTTCTTATATCAACAAAATTCTATCGACCTAAACGAATATCACACTACAACGCTAATTATACTAGAACATACAATATAATTTTTCAAATGAATCGTGCCGTTTTCTGTTATTTTCCACGTGTAAGTCAAATTAATGCTCCCATGAGTAAGACATTTGTTCTAAACAGTTTCCATTCATACAAGTGCCTCCGTACAACAGCGTGATAGCAAATCGGTGTCAACACAATCACCTAAGAGAAATCGGACATGCAAAAATTAAAACGTTCGTCACTTCACCTGGTGTAGCTGCGGCCGTGCGTGTCCGTCTGTGAGTTACCTGTCGTAGGCGTTGATTTGATCACAACACGTAGTCCCTATTATATAGCTACGTAGCGCGTCACCGTCGCGCCAATGGTGTGCCAGGGCAGCCGTACCACCTCACGTCACCTCGCCCGACAGAGTAACTAAACCCGTGGCGACCTACTCGACTAGTGGCGGGGCCGGAACTAAACAACTGTCTCAGGTACGTTCAAAGCCGCACACACTTTGTATAATATTATATTTACGTATTAAGAAGTATTTCTTTCTGACCGCTGGCCGTGACTGAACTATTTTAAGATGTTACGGAAATACGCAAGTAACACATGTACCGAAACATAGGTAGAAATATAGGAATATTTCAGCAGTGAACAAAAACAATCATAGTATTTTGTATACATATTCATCGTCACTTCACTCTATTACTATTCGTGATCAATTTATTAACCAAATACAGATAATTGCAGACGTTATAATTGTAACAATCGGCGCGATTGGGTTTCGTAAGTTAAAGTAACTGCAGGCAAAAAAAGTTCGATATATTGCAAAATAAAGAAAATTTGTAATTTATAAATATTAAATCTTGTATTTTACACCAAAACATTATTTACGCACTGTGTTAATTATTCCTGTGGCCTGAATGATACACTATTGCACAATAGAATACAATATCCCGATGCCGAGGTCACGATACGATACATAGACCAGAATTGTGTTACAACAACAGTAAAACACTCATTTGTTTATTCTGACCTATTTAAACAAATCATTTATTTATTATGAACTATTTAGGCAAATCATTAGTTCAAGTACATCTTTTCAAACTCATTATTCCAAACTCGGATGCTGGAAACATGTATGGTGTGTGCCCTGCACTAGCACTTTGGAACAGTTTACCTGAAAACATTCGCCAATCAGACACTATAACTAAATTCAAGATTGTCATCAATACGCATTTATATAAACTCTTATGACACTCCGTGACACTCTTCTCCTGAGGAACTTCTCTGTGTGACACTCTTGTGACATTCTTCCACTGAGGAGCTTTTCTGTGTGACACTCTTGTGGCACTTTTGTGACATTCTTGTGACACTCTTGTGACACACTTGTGACACTCTTGTGACACTCTTGTGACACTCTTGTGACACTCTTGTGACACTCTTGTGACACTCTTGTGACACTCTTGTGACACTCTTGTGACACTCTTGTGACACTCTTGTGACACTCTTGTGACACTCTTGTGACACTCTTGTGACACTCTTGTGACACTCTTGTGACACTCTTGTGACACTCTTGTGACACTCTTGTGACACTCTTGTGACACCTTTGCACTTGTGACACTCTTGTGACACTCTTGTGACACTCTTGTTACACTCTTGTGACACTCTTGTGACACTCTTGTGACACTCTTGTGACACTCTTGTGACACTCTTGTGACACTCTTCCACAGAGGAGCTTCTCTGTGTGACACTCTTACGACCATGTATTTTATGTATATATATATATATATATATTTTATATATATATATATATATATATATATATATATATATATATATATATATATAATCACATTTATTATTTCTTTATTTTATGTCTGTATTATTTTTTATTATATAATTATTATAATGTTTTACTTTTTAATTTACCTTAACTATTTATATTTACACAATTGTCTTAATATTTTAGAAAAATATCATATATCTTATTACTTGGTGTATATATATATATATATATATATATATATATATATATATATATATATATATATTACTAATTTTAAATATAATATAACATTTACCCTGATATCATATTTTAAACTTTTTATTTAAAATTGTTGTATTATTCCATGTACGTTTTTTTGTGATGAGTGTAAGCGCCTATGAACGGGCTGGTCTAAGAGATATGGCGCTCTAGAAATGTTAGTAGTAATAATAAATAATACAATAAATAATACTGGCGTATTCCGGCATTTGTTTCAAATGTTTACGTTTCTGTACCAAGTTTGCTCGAATTTAAACACTTTCAGAATGATAGATCGACCGATATTTGCATTGTGTTGCAAGTTTTATTTGTTATTCTCTAATTGTGTTGAGGTACCGATACTGGATTCCGAACAGGTACTTAACGACAGACCACGCTCTCGTCGTACGCCAATCAACTAAGAACTGCCGAGCATATTATAGCTCTTCTGTGAGAAAGCTTTCGACCCAGTTATAACTCAAGCAGTACTGACATTGCTTGAAGGACAATGGACAGAAGTCGTGTACGTTGAACTCCTGAAAGACATCTACACCAAACGCACGATGATATTACATCTACACAAAGAAAGCTACGAGGTTAACACCAGGAGACACTATATTACCGCCCACTCTGTCTACAACAACACTCGAAAGCATACTGCGAAGATTGATTTGGGAGTAGACGGTGTATACTTCAGTCAGCATTGCTGCGCCGATGACGGATATGCGCAAATACACCGCGTGAACTACTGAAGAGAGCGAAGATAAGGGTTTGAAGACGAATTCATGTATGACAATGGTGATGATGAAAATCGACACGCCAACATTTGTCAACACCACTCAGATATAGAACGTTGTAAGTTACGTTGTTGGGGACCGCGATATAGCATCAAATACAAAAACCAAGACAAGAAGATTTAAGGAAGAATCACAGCCGGCTGGACAACTTTCAAAGGACAAGCTAGCAGTCGCACAAATAAAGACAGTGATATGTTAGAAGTATGAAACGTGTGTGTCAAACATCACAGTGGGACAGAAAAAACCAAACGTCTGGGTAAGAGAGAAGACAAAGGCGACAGGCGTGATTGAACAAGTCGTAAGAAGTGAACAATCTAAACCTGCGTTAACTTACTTTGAACTTTGAAATTTACTTTTACATATCGTGTTATTTCTACTCACGAATCAACAACCGACATATGTAGTTACTATGTTGGATTTCTGTGATATCCCTAGGACCATCAGATCGCAGGTTTCCAAACACCTTCTTTTACCTAAAACGTAGCTTAATATAGGTAAATGTACTTTCTCTGTAGCTGCGCCAACAATCTAGAAGTCTATTACAATAAAAAAATTATCTTCTGAAACCATAGCAACCTTTCGTAAACACATTACAAATTATTTGTCTGACATCAGTTTCGGCAGTTCCATACTCCAATGACGACTCTTGCCTGTCCCCGTTTATGATTATGCCAAATTATTATTTTGTTTGTTATGCATTCGTACATGAATTTATATTTTCAAGGATATAGGCGCTGTATATGTGGCATTCGTCTATCTTATCAGACAGGTTTGTACCGCAGTGATGGTCAGTTCGGTGATACGCATCGCCTGCAGTGACCAAGAAGTCCAACTCGGACGTGGCAATATCTACCGCATCTGTGATTGTGGCAGACATACATACAGCATTGGCAGACCTCTGCTTTCGGTCATTCCTCTTCTCAGCCTGTTTTGTTCTTCTTCTCTCGTCTCCCCTTTTCATGTCAACTTTGACAACGGATCTCCAATTATCACGTTCACTTGCGACAGTCTCCCTGTTATTAATGTCAATTCCTGTCATCTTCATGTCACGCTTGCAGGTGCCTTTATAACGTAGACATGGCCGGCCAGTGGTATGTATCCCAGTGACAAGTTCATCATACAGGACATAGTTATGTATACGGCCACTTGCCATTCGGTGGATGTGTCCAGCCCATCGCTGACGTCGCTGGTTCAATTGTGTACATGCTGGTACTTGAAACACCTCTGTGTTTGTGACCATGTCTTGCCAGGATGTGCTAAAGATGCGTCTAAGACAAGGATTAAAAACTACTATTCAGTCTCATATATTGTCTTGTGTATGTTATCCATGCCCTACAACCACAGAGGAGTGAGCTGAGGACACATGCCTGGTACACACGCCTTAGTCGCCTTCACAAAATCAACACCGATCATGTTGACATCACCATAGACCAATACCACAAACGGACTGACATCAGAACTTGGGGAGCCTAGCGTTTTCGTCATGCAATGGCAGACCAGCCCTTTACCGTTACCTTTTCCATGTGACACTATCGGCCACCTCATGTCCAGGGGCTTTCAGGGTTGGCCTTGGTGCCTCAACATAGACCAGCAGATAATTTCTTTATGAGACTTCTATATATATTTCCCCTAAGAGCATACGCTTCGTTGGACGTCTAACGCCCTGCTGGCCCAGTCCATTATCTGGAAGAAGAAGAAACACATTGTTTAGCGTTTTCTGTCAAATGTGTGTTCCTCCACACTCTCTTGTTCATTTGTTTCATTGGGGAACAGTTCAAGGTTGTGTTCCCATCTCTCCATTTGTTTACTCCTGTCACCACTCGTCTTTCCTGTCTTTATTTTCATTGGGGCAGTCATCTTTAAGGATGGACATGTTGCTTTCTTAATCCACCATACATGCTCGTGATATTCCCTTTATCAGCTGACGTCTGAATACTCTGGCCAAGCTGCAACCTGTAATCATTAGCGCAACGTCGAACAATCTGTTCGGTATTGTTTGGGCTTTGATTTTGTACAAAAAGGAAGGCATTCAATTGAAATACACACTATTTTCCAGTTATGTTGTATATAAAACAATGTCCTATTCGAACGATGAAATGTAGACATGAAAAGTGAATTGATCAAAAACCACAGGACAATTATTATTATTATTATTATTATTATTATATTATACTATATTATATTATATTATATTATATTATATTATATTATATTATATTATATTATATTATATTATATTATATTATATTGTGTAGGCTTAAAACATATTCGTATTTCCTTTCGTAAGAACTTTCTCTCGTCCCCTCGTTCTTGTCTTTCTGCCATCTTTTGAGGCCTCTTTCTTTCTCTTGATGGCGATCTGGGTTCCTCTGACCACCATCATGTCTCCATTCTCTCACGCGTGACTCAACCCACTTGTCTTACCACACTTCTCAGTTATTGTCTTCACTATCGTGTCCTTCAGATTCGTCCAATGCTCCACCGTTCTTTTTGCCTTGATTTGTTTTCACTTCTCTGGCTACTCCCTCCGAAAACTCCTACCTCTGTCCTTCCAACTCCCATACCTTGATATCTGCAACCCTCGTAATCTGTTTCAGTGCTTCTTAAATTTCATATCTATGATCAGCAGTTTGTGGTGAAGCGCAACGGCTTCATATTGGTACCACTTTCACCAGCCTTCTGTCTCAGTTTCTTGTAAGCAGGTAAAGTCAAAAAAGGCAAGTTCTTATATAGCGCAGTATTCAGTCCTCAGGACCGTTCAAAGCGCTTTACACTTTACTTCGCTGACAGACCTGTTCACTCAGACACCATCTCGGCTTCTCTGTGAAGCATCCAATTAATGCGCGAAGACTGCTCGTACACATATCCACCACTGTCTATAGTCAGGTACTCGTTTATACAGCTGAGTGAACTGGAGCAATATAGAATGAAAAACCTTGCCCAAGGTTTTAACACCGCAGCACAGGATTCGAACCCGAGTTCTCGTAGTCGAGAGCCCGAAGCTCTACCCCTGAGCCATTGCGCACTACAAGTAGTTAGTCTGCATCTTGGAAGTCCAGGTTGGCATTGGACGACTGTAGGCACTTTGGCGACTCCAGGATTCTTTCGACATGTGGTTTTCTGTTGCCATACCCTCATCCTCTTTGGCTCTCCTCGTAACCCTCTGCATACATGTCCAGTTAGATCAGCTATTATTGTCAACTGCTCTCTCTGTCCCCCCCTCTCTCTCTGTCTGTCTGTCTGTCTGTCTGTCTTTCTGTCTTTCTGTCTTTCTGTCTGTCTGTCTGTCTGTCTGTCTGTCTGTCTGTCTGTCTGTCTGTCTGTCTGTCTGTCTTTCTGTCTATCTTTCTGTCTATCTGTCTGTCTATCTGTCTGTCTGTCTGTCTGTCTGTCTGTCTGTCTGTCTGTCTGTCTGTCTGTCTGTCTGTCTGTCTGTCTGTCTGTCTGTCTGTCTGTCTGTCTGTCTGTCTGTCTGTCTGTCTGTCTGTCTGTCTGTCTCTCTCTTTGGGTGATCAGGTCTTCTAGTTTCTCTGTGAACCGAACCTTCTCTTCCGCTTCGCTACCCGTCTGTGTGGCCTATACTGATATGACATCGAAGATGCCTGTTTGCAGTCACCATGCTTTTTATTAGAAATAGAAAGTAGAAAATAATAATTATGTAATCACGATAAGCGCCCAAAGGCTTCCTTGTTCGTGTGCCATTTGAACCGCACACAGTTGATATGTGTGACTCATTTTTCGGTCGAGTAACAATAGCCAAAAATGCTATTTTCGATAAAAATGAGTTAATGAACTGCTTGATACTGCCTTTTTAAGTAACATCCAACACGATGTTGCTTCGCTACGTATCTGTATTAATAATATGCTTCTACCAACTTTCGGCTCATCAGGTGTCACACGTATAAAACGTCGTGTCATGACAGTTTCCTGTATCGCCGATTCCCTTTCAGGTTCTTGGTATTGTTGTGAGGTGTACGCCTACATATTCCCGATCGGCCTCCCACGAAATGTACGCATTCTGATTAATGCACGCAATAAAGGTTGCCTGTGGGTAATACGTGCGATTATAGCTACCTGGAATAAATCGTGGCATCTTTGATGCATACGAAATCATTTTTTTAAATTGCAAAAACAACTCTACAGCAGTATTTCCGGTCAGACTCCCTCGCTGTTGTAATGCATATATGGTAACCTGGAGGTAATATATTATGTCAAACCGGCGGATATTAACTAACCTCGTTTAGAGGAAGCTGCATGATGTTGTCACAAGGTAAATATCCACAGCGACCACGTGACTCTTCGCTGTCAAAAGGAAGAGTATAATTCTACTTTAAAATGTTGCATAGCCCGCGATCTAGTAACCACAGTTCGGTCAAAGCGATGGTTGCACGTTTAGATCATCGACTGCGACTAAGGCATTCACATATTTGCAACAACATTGCTGAACATGTGAGCGTTGTTTAAGGGATAAACGTGACGAATGACTTCGTCGGCAATGTTTTGTAAGGGGTTTAACAACAACAGAAATCACGAGATTGACAGGAGAAAATATTGAATGGGTATGGAAATATTGACAGAAATATTTTATATTCGGTTAAGGAAGAGAGAAGGACTAGAGGACATGGAGTTATTACCAAAGTTTCAGCGTAGACTAGATATTAGAAAATTCTCATTTTCACAATAACAACTAAATGAATGGAACATATTATCAGCTGATTGTGTAGGTGCTGTTAATATATTTTAAAAGAAAATCGTCATATACCTATATAAGAAGGGCGGGGTACACTTAGATAGATAGGTTGGGCTCTCGATAAGCCAAAGGGCTTCCTATTTCACTTGTCATCTAGAGTTGATTCTGTAGGTGGCAGTCTTGTTAAATCTGGTTAAATCTCTGTTATTGTTTGGGGGAAATTACTCTGCACGAAGTCTGCCACTTTTGCGTCTGCGAGTGTCCGAGTGTCCGAGTGACGCACGATCTACGAGCGTCAACAGTTGGCTTGTGATGATCCGCCGTGATAACGTGTGGTTACCGCATTCATTAAACATCTTAATAGGAGATAGGCGTGGCATTGCACCAGGAATAGCGCATAGCCTACTATTATCTATCATGATACCTGACATGATTGGCAAGACCTGCAGTATCGGATTGTAAATGGGTGTTTGTGTGCAGACGATCTGCCTCTCACTGCGAGTTCGTTAAGAAACTGCCGGGGATGTTGTGGAAGTGGCAGGAATCTATAGAGAAGAAAGGTTTCAAAGTCAGCACAGCGAAGATGGTAGTTTTACTCATTTCGACGTGAGCGATAAAACGCCGAGTCAACATAATGGGTATCCATGGAAAGAAGTTAAACCAGGAGGTCAAGGCAAAGGTCAAGACATCCTGGCAGTATTTGGCTCGTATTTGTACTAAAGATCAAGATATGCAGCACGGTGGTTTTGTCAGTCCTTGTTTCACCTTCACCTATCCCATAGTCTGGTGGACCGTTGGGGCGCTACAGATGACCTGACAACCAGCTCCCTCCAATCCTATCGCCTCTCAGCCTTCCTCATGGCGGCGCCCAGCGTCATGCCTGTCCATTCCGGGATGTTGTCCTTCCATCTTTTTTTCTGTCTGCCTCTCCTTCTCCCTCCTTGCACTGTGCCCTGCAGGATTGTCTTGGCAAGCCCTGAAGATCTTGTTACGTGCCCGTACCATTTCAATTTGCGTCGCTGTGTTCAAGGGGTTTTCGTGGGGCCCAATGGCTTGCCGAGTTCTGTTTCGCACCTCTTCGTTGGAGATGTGGTCACTGTAGATGATGCCAAGGAGCTTTCTGAGGCATCTCATCTCGATGGCGTGTATCTTTTTCTCTGTTTCTGTTGTTAGTGTCCAAGACTCATATGCGTATAGGAATACGGACATGACCAGGGAGCGCATCCGTCTGATCTTTGAGCTCAGCGCTATTTTCCAGATGGTCTTGAGTTTGGCGAGTGCTGCTGTGGTCTGGGCGATCCTGGAGAGAATTTCAGATTTGGATTCTTCATCTATGATGATTGCTCCCAGGTATTTGAAGGTGTTGACGCAATCTAGTTTCTCGCCGTTGACCCTGATGTCAGTGCTGATGCCATCGGTGTTGTTGGTAACCAGTTTGGTCTTCTCTGCATTGATCTGCATGCCGAAGGTCCTTATGTAGAGAGCGGTAACTGGGCCCCGGAGAAACAAACAGAGCTACGCCTCGTGCGAACTGAGATGACGGTGATCAAATGGACGATAAAGATTTCGCTCAGGAAACATGAACGAGAGATGCGGCGGATGACGGGAGTTGTGGGAATGGACGAAACATTGATAGATGCCCGACGTCGCTGGTGTGGGTACGTGAAGGGAAGAGACGAGAAACATTACCTGAACACCGTAGCAGATTGTCCAGTTCCTGGGGACAGGAAGAGAGCGAGACCAGCACAAATATGGAAAGACAGTGTGAAGAAGGACATGGGGTTGATTGGTAACGAACATAAACACCTGTCCAGTATGTACAATGCTGCACTGAAAGGAAGGCCAAAGAAATATTATACGATCCTACCCATCCTTTGAATGATGCTTTTCAGAAACTTCCGTCAGGGAGACGTCAAAAAGTTCCACTAGCTACAAAGAACCTATTCATGAAATCGTTTATACCCTCTGCCATTTTAATTTTGAATGCTAGATTTTAATGTACTGTATACTTCTTTTATTCCATACACTTATTTCCATGTACTGATTTATCTCATCTTATTTATTTACCAATTTTAGTACATATTATTAGTGTTACCACATTGTGTCTTATCAAAGAACCTTTTAAGGAATATTACTTGCTTATCTATTTATTATTTAGAGTACTTAGAGTATTATACAAATTTTTGTACTGATTAGTATTATTACCATTATATGTTTAGGTGTCTTATTAATCGTGTATATTATGGCTCAGAGTCTGAGTTGAGGGGATGAAAGGTGAAGACGTACAGGACCGGAACAAGTAGCGACGACTCCTACACGCCAGGCCGACAATGTGAGGGAAAACGGGAACGGAAGAAATACTGTTTTGCTATTAAATGGGACAGTTGCGGACAGTGTTTTCCATTTCGACTGTACCACAGCTGATTAGCTGAACTTCACGTGAACAATGCATCAACATTAATGTATAATATCTGTATATGTTAAAATAAAAACTATCTTCCAAGACAACGGTTTCCTTTCCGAATATGCCCTCCCAAGACGACCGCAGCAAGATAATGACGACGTCGTGCAACTTCATCCCGTCGTGAAATACGACAGATTTCCCGTTTTTGTAGGCAATGCGGTATATTACTTAGCAAATGTGCAAGGCCAGAGCGGGATATCCGTTTCCTGTTTTCTGTCAACAGTCTTGCCAGACCTTTGCGACGCGAGTTGGCGTGCGAACTAGGGTGTGGGGAAGCGATACCTTGGCACAGTGACACGGGATACAGTGTCATACCCGCCGCAGGTAGACACGCTGCTTCAGCCACGGGATATGTTCTTCCGTGGTGTCATCTTATCTCCGCGCTTGTTCTACCATTGTTTCATCCTGCGAGGATGATTTTCTTTCGCTCTAAAGTCACACAACAAACAGTCAAAATGATGGGTGGGTGGGTGGGTGGGTGGATGGGTGGGTACCCAGGAAATTGTAGTACACTGAAAGAACGTTGAGTTCGTGCGTAGTACCAAACACGCCTTTGCACAACTACAACAAATAAAGTTGGGTGTATTCATGACACGTCTAAAGAAGGAAATAAACAGTAAAAACACAGACCATTTTAAAGAATACTATCAGATTATAACCGATGACGTGAACAAGCCAATGCATATATTGTTTTAAGGTCATAATTTGCGCAGGACTTTATAATGAACGAGAAGTCAGACACATTACATACAATACGGGCACATAAAGGGAGTACCAATCGACGACAATTTAATGTTCGTAATTATTTATATGTTTTGTTTGTTTAATGACTGTAGTTTAGATATATTTTACGCGTTTATTTGTTAGTACGTCGTTTTATGTGCACATGTTTGTAAATCATCCGAGAGCAATGTTTAATTGATCGGGCGCTATATAAGTATTTTATTATTATTATTATTATTACTATTATTACTATTATTAAATATTCTTCTTCAGCGCTGGTCAGCAGAGGTAATTACTCAAAAGTAACGAATAAATATCTAGCAAAAATTGTGTTTTGTTTTATTTATGTGTTTGTCTACTTGTGTCATAAAGTAGGTAAGGGTTTTGCGTTATGAGGAAACAACCATTTAAATTTCAGAAACTATAATAATTTACCTTTAATATGCGTGTGTCCCGAATAAATGGCGACTAAAATGGGAACATAAAAGGGAACATCTGCTGTCTCACTTTATGTGGAAGAATGCTGCAACATCTGCCGAAATCAAGCAGGCGTACGTGTATAATTAGTTATTTGTGTGTGTAAAATAATATATATATATATATATATATATATATATATATATATAAATAATTCATTAAATTGTAGATGTGTGTGCACGTATATATATATATATATATATATATATATATATATATATATATATATATATATATATATATATATATGTAGATGTAGATGTGGTATGTCTACATATTTTGTATGCCTATATGTGTATAAGTTTGGGTATACCCGGAAAAACATAATGTGTTATTATTATTATTATTATTGCTATTATTTCTATTATTACTTATAAACATATTATGTTCATGTATGTTTATATCACAGAGATGGCTCCCATGTTAGCGACATATTCAGTGTCTTAGTGGAACTCTCCCAGACCATTAATTGGTTCACTTATGCGTGTGTTGACTAGTATTATACATCGACTTGAGCCAAATAAATGAGTCAGAGTTTGAGTCTAATAAGGCCAGATATTATAAAACTGCAATACGAAGTACAGGCAACTCGCAAACCTTTTATGGAAACTCCATTTTCCAGTTCTTGACAGTGTGCCACAGTATGTCAGGAGCTTACCTTGAACTGACATCACCCCGGACGGCAAGCATCTGCTGGTAACTATAGTTCAATAATCTCTAAATATAATATCCAAAGTCACTGTTAGGTTTATTCGCAGAATTTGTGAACAATTGTTAAAGCCACAGTGTCACATTCCTCACGAACGAGACGTTGAATTTCTCCGCTGACTAACGTATTTTTTAGGTCATCCACACACAAACTGATGACGTATATACATGACTTGTGTACTGCAGTAGCCTCGCTTCTAACATTTTTGT
>JAODUO010000131.1:545000-550000 GCA_025642075.2 Ridgeia piscesae
ATATATATATATATATATATATGCATATTATATATATATATATAATATGTTGTATATATGTGTATATATATAATTATATAATACCAATAAAGCACACAGAAGTGTACTTATTTCCCATGCGGTCCTCAAAATAAATTCTAATTTATTTAAGAAAACATTAGACATATGGAAATTGGGGGGCGGTCACATGTGGCTCGGTGACCGGTGGCGTAATTGCCCCACTTATAGGCGTAGGCTAAATAATTAGATGTAAAATATACTATCTGCTTAGTGTAGATTAGAGTTGGTATGAATGAACAGTGTGATTGAATAGTACCTTATGATACTTACTGGCGGTAATGGTAAAGGTTTATATAACCACCATGATAATATTACATGTACCTTGGTTTTATAACCACAGCAGTAATGCTACTATACGTTGTATGTTGAAATGTGGGCTCTGTCTACCTGAGGGACAGGTGACGTGCATGAGGCTCAGTCATAAGCCTGGCCTTGGGGAGTAGAGCCCACATTTCTATTTTTTTCTTTAACAATTTTATAACCAATAAACGTCATTAGTTTGGCCATCTTTCATCACTACTTTTGACTCGTGTTGTTGCTTGCATAAAAATATGTAAAAACAGTAATACAATAATAAGAATAGAAATATGTTTAAATGTATATAAACAGATGTTATCAGTAAGACGATGTGGAAGCATGCAAACTAGTCTACTAGAATTAAAATGATCTGAGCATTATAATACACAGTAGGAATAAGTTGTTAAAAATAATATTAAGATGCAACATTATGATTGTGTTCCTAAGCCACCAGTGTTTTATATAAAAGAGTCGTCACCTTTTTTCAAAAATTAGTTTTAGATCGATATTGTTATATTTCGATTGGCAAGTTGTTCCAATGTTCCACATACCTGCATAAAAGCAGGACGTTTGTTCTGAACCAGTCACTCTGGGAATATGTTTATATATTTACGTGTTTTTTGTTATCGTAGCTTTGACTAGAGAAGTTTCTCCGATAAGATTGGGTCTTAATAAACTCACTAGACGACGAAAGAGTAACCCAGTGAGGCACTGCCTGGTGTGAGAGTGGGCGTGGGCGTGAGAGGACTCAGTGGGTTTACCCATAGCCCAGAAACACAAAAACTCCATCCTATACAGTGATAACATGCAACATCCAGATTTTGCACCCATTCGGAAACCCTCAACTTGTCAGTCCTGGCTATGTCCGTGGGTGCAAACTACTAGGCCGACTTCGATTGAGCTACGCGAGTAACTCGAGTAACCCGAGTACCAATCGAACATCCCAGATCACTTGCTCACGTGACCCTTCTTGACAAGGTCAATCGTCAAGGCCGCTACACGAAAACGCGCGAAAGTCTCGCGCGCGAAAACGAGGCTGGGGGCAGTTGGGGGCAGGAAATCCATATTCTCCATGTTAACATAATATGATAGGACTTTGTTTTGTTTTTGTTGTAATAATCGAACTGTTCGCAAATAGCGTGTTTCAGTTATATTGTCCGAAGGATTATTACAAGCAATTGCAATGGAATACTTTGCCGGTGACAATGATCACGGAAATCATGAATTTTAATCGAGCATTTAGACAACTTGTCAGATATAAGTGCTTATCGAAACCACAACGTACAGTAATGTAAAATGCAAATCCCGTAAGACACATACGGCTTAAAATCGTGTTTATTATCTGCACTACGTAAGTCGCTATATGTCTATGGTAGTGTGGTAAACTCAATATTAAATCGGACATTTAAGATGAAAAAGGTATAATACATGATATTTAAGACCTGATTTTCCTGGTATTCATCAGTCGGAAGCTACAATTGCCATCCATCGTTAGAATAGTATTCCTGTGTCCAGTCCCCAATCAGCTCCAGTCGCGCGGAGTCTCGCCATGTATCGTGACCCACTTACAGGCCCTACCGCGGTGTGGAGAGGAATCACTCGAGTAACTACGTCATTAGCAGTGTAACAACCAATAGGGAACGTAGGCCCTGCAGCATATGAAATTAATTAAACGACGCAATCATGTAAATTTGGATTAAAGTCACCACATTGTATGAATGATAATTTATGACCAAAAAAGATGAACATCACAATTTACACACTGAACAACTAGTTACTTTATTTACATAAGTGATCACGATCATCGCTATTAAGTTGTATTATTCTCGTGGTACTGCGTGCGCAGCGTAAACCGGATACCATATATATGCTAACCGTTTCTTTAATAGAACAATAAAGAATTGGAACGGGGTATCCGAAACATTTGCATCTGCCTCCACAGTGGACACTTTTAAATCAAGACTGAGCAGACATTTAAATTATGTGTAGTACTTCCAAACATGACCCATCCCCACCCACATTGGCCTTCGGGTTTTTGCCGATTATGACATAGACATAGACCACGTTAAGGTTATGCGAGTAACCCGAGTAGGCCAATCGAAGTCGGCCCTAAATGTCATTATCGTCAATTAACACCTGACTTGTTCAGGTCGCATCGTGTTGTTTTCTTCTGTGCATGCCCGCAGGCTGATGGCGCTGCCACGCATAACTTGTTGCTATGTGTCTATAGTTACTGATCCTAATGTGCAGCTGATTTATGGTGGAGTTTTTAACGCATATGTTAAATAGTCGAAGTAATATAACATGGTTTTCCGATGCTTGCTCTGTGGTTTTTCACCGTTTTATCTATTTTGAAAGTAATTACAAATGTGTACGGTGATAATGAATTATTGTAAGTTTGTTTAATTATGTTGGTATTACATAGCATACTGCAGTGAGACAATACGCTGGTTAAATGCTTGTCCTTGTACAGATTTGAAACATAGAAAGCAAATGAAAGTGACATTCATAGATTGGACACATTCAAACAAAAGTGTTTAATAATAATAATAATAATAATAATAATAATAATAATAATAATAATAATAATAATAATAATAATAATAATAATAATAATAATAATAATAATAATAATAATAATAATAATAATAACAATAACAATAACAATAACAATAACAATAACAATAACAATAACAATAACAATAACAATAACAATAACAACAACAATAACAACAACAACACCAACAACAACAACAACAACAACAACAACAATAACAATAACAATAACAATAATAACAATAACAATAATAACACTTCTATAGCGCCCATGTCCTTCATGGAAATTGAAGTTCAGAGGTGCACCAAGCAGAAATCATTTGGCGTAATTATAAACGGAGACAGGGAAAATTTTATTGGAGCATGGAACCGCAGAAATATATGGTGGAAAATCAGTTTCAAGCAAATTGTTAGAGTTTTTACGAAAAGTGACTATAATTTCAGATGATTTTATTGTAATAGGGAGTTGATTCCACTCTGTTGGCGCAGCTGCAGTGACGAGTATATTACAAAGGCAAAGATGAACATGGACTGCGCATGTGCCCAGAACAAAAAATTAAAATTAAACAATCACTGCCTGACAGTGTGACGAAATAGTGTATGCTCCCCGATAGGGTGAAGCAAGGAGCGACCCCTGCGCGGGCGTATTCCGTCAGCCATGATTGCTAAATGATCCTCGGTGATTACAAATGACAATTAAAGACATTTAAACCGAGATCTTCACAGACAGCATTAACATGAATATCAGAAGGAAAGAAGACAGCTGATCGATTTAAATAACCTCGCGATGAACTGTAGAAACGAAACAGAAAGAAAACAGCTGAGATAAAGAACAATATTTATACTATTTATTTAACTTTTTAAGGTTATGTTCAGACGATATAAATATGTTGTTACCATCTTAGCCTTTTTAAGTCGTGTGATGTTCGGTTGTCTTAATATGTGTTGACACTTGGTTGTTAAAATTACACTTGTATAGCTTAGTTTACAATGTGTCTCTTTGTACACTTTCCGTGTCCACGTGGAGCATTTTATGTTAATGTCACAGCGTCAAAAATTCATTGTACAATTGTTTTGTTATTTGGCAATAAACTGTCTGTAGTAGAATTGGCTCTCTAGTTGTCGGATCATTCTCCGACCTAACGTAAATTTCGATCGCATTGAAATGTTGAAAGACAATCAAATAAACTGGAAATGCCTAAAGCAATACATTGACAAGAAATGATTCCGTACAGTGTTATTTTACGGGTTATTTTCTGTAAAAAAATACCATAAATGCATAATTATCCAAACCATTGACCGCATTCGCCATTTCGCACCTAAATAGAGTAGTGCCATCTGACGGTAACCATAATGTCTGCAATGAGACTCTCTTCATGAAAATATTTCCACCAGAGGGTGCTACTGTTTGCTCTGGTTACGTCTAGACGGGTATTACTTCATCGTCGGTTTAATACACGTTTAAATTGACGCAAACATCAACATGAAAAGTCCTTTCGCCGAATTCAAACCCGTGATCAATTTCATGACGTAGGCGAATCCAGGGAGGGGCGTGGATGTGCCCCCTAGACCTGTGGAATTTTTCTCTTCCTGTTACCTATGCCCGTAGAAGAACACGAACAGTGAAATTAGGCCAAGTTTCTCTTGCTCCAAGTGCAGATTCAACTTGTCGATGTTTTTTCTATTCGTTGTATTCTTTGAATCGGATTTCCAAAGTATGTTTAGTTTGTTCTGTGCCGTGTTTACAGCATTGCAGCTTTTAACTGTGATTGCAGCTCTTACCTGTGATTGCAGTTCTTACCTGTGATTGCAGTTCTTACCTGTGATAGCAGTTCTTACCTGTGATTGCAATTCTTACCTGTGATTGCTGTTTTTACCTGTGATTGCATTTCTTACCTGTGATTGCAGTTCTTACCTGTGATTGCTGTTATTACCTGTGATTGCAATTGTTACCTGTGATTGCAGTCCTTACCTGTGATTGCTGTTCTTACCTGTGATTGCAATTCTTACCTGTGATTGCAGTTCTTACCTGTGATTGTAGTTCTCGCCTGTGATTGCAGTTCTCACCTGTGATTGCAGTTCTTACC
>JAODUO010000131.1:555000-592500 GCA_025642075.2 Ridgeia piscesae
GAGACCCCACCCAGTCTGTTGTAACCCGTCTGGCACGGATTGGAAAAGGCTGAATATAGACCCACACACGCCACGGTGTTCTTTACAATTATCCCAGTTGTACATCCGCTGCCAAGTCGATGACAGCTACGATCTTTGTCCGACCACAAACACCCGTGCGTTCGTGTGCGTGTTCGCGTTCGCGTTCGCGTTCGCGTTCGCGTTCGCGTTCGCGTTCGCGTTCGCGTTCGCGTTCGCGTTCGCGTTCGCGTTCGCGTTCGCGTTCGCGTTCGCGTTCGCGTTCGCGTTCGCGTCGCGTTCGCGTCGCGTTCGCGTGCGCGTTCGCGTTCGCGTTCGCGTTCGCGTTCGCGTTCGCGTTCGCGTTCGCGTTCGCGTTCGCGTTCGCGTTCGCGTTCGCGTTCGCGTTCGCGTTCGCGTTCGCGTGCGTGTTCGTTTCAAATCGCTACTCTCTGGCTCCATTGTTGCTTCATTCCAGTTGTTACACGTGACATGGTGTAATGTACGTTACATGGTGCAATGTACGTTGCATGGTGTAATGTACGTTACATGGTGTAATATACGTTACATTGTGTAATGTACTTTACTTGGTGTAATGTACGTTACATGGTGTACTTTACATAGTGTAATGTACGTTACATGGTGTAATGTATATTTGCAATATATTTGCTATAAATCATCATTACTCCACTATACTGAACAATACTTATTTGTACAGGACATTATGTAACAATAAATTATATTATATTTCAATCAAACGCCCTCTTGACTTCACTGGGAAGCTTTCAGCTACGTTGTAATTAATGCGCGACGATTCGTTATTCGTACACACCCATCCACCATTGTCTATAGCCAGGTATTCATTCATGCAACTGAGTGAACTGGAGCAAGTTTGAATGAACGAACTTGCCCAAGGTCCGACACAGCAGCGAGAAGTGTCGAACCCTGATTCTTTCGATTTAGGGTCAGACGCCCGCTGAGTAACGCTGTATAATCCGATAGTTCATCTTCATTAACTGAATTCGTTATGGAGACGAAACCAACACGCATTCTAATCAGAAATTCGGAATGTGCATTGAAAACGTTAGACATACGATGGAATATTTACTAGTGCGACACTATTCATACCCCAATGATCCATATTTAGATATCATTGTGATATAATAGGTCTAGTCGGGACTTAAGGGGGTTGACACGTGTAGACAATCGGGACATGGCGCGGCATGCTGTCAGCTACGTCACTCTAAGGACCAGACTGCCGCTATTTCCATTAAGACTGTCCCTGTTATGACCCAGTTAGAGCCGTGTTCTTGGACGATTATCCCGTGGGGATTAGTACCCAGTATAAGGTGAAGTACTTCTATATGGCCATTACTACAGACCTCGGCCTAACTCTGCAGCACCACGGCCATAGTTCCTCACAATAGATCATTGGTGCCGCGGATATTCATAATTAAAGACGGCCTGATTACGGGGGAGTTCACAGCGCAAAGTCGTGATTGTGGTTTTTACGAACGCACACGGAAATGGGCGTACATTATTAATCAATGAAGCATAAACTGGTGTCCGTGATGACGGGCACAATCGCTGACTGTTACGGCGAGGGAGGATTGAGGCTTAGCTGGTTGCTAGGTTGTCACTAGCCACTTACAAGAAGCCTGCCAGTGTTGGTACACTTTCGTGCCGGCAATTATTAAATCAGACATCCGTAGATTTGTCAACCGGTCAGTGTCGCTAGACGCTATGCGCGTGGAACGTCGTGCAAGATCGGAACAGTCATCTTAAAATGTCATCTCGTCTTTCACCAGTTGTTGCGGTAACGGGATATCTGGCCAATATTTCCACTTCCGCCAGGCACCTGTACACAGTGTCGGATGTCTGTAGGTATAATTGGGTTCCCAGGTGTTCCCGTAGACCATCTGTCAACGAATATATTTGCTTCCATGGCAGAAGTCATGCAGGAGCGATATTCGGGAAAGGTCAAAAGATACTGGCGCAGTCGCACTGTAGTAGCAGGTCATCCTGTCTGTCTGTCTGTCTGTCTGTCTGTCTGTCTGTCTGTCTGTCTGTCTGTCTGTCTGTCTGTCTGTCTGTCTGTCTGTCTGTCTGTCTGTCTGTCTGTCTGTCTGTCGTGTCTGTCTGTCTGTCTGTCTGTCTGTCTGTCTGTCTGTCTGTCTGTCTGTCTGTCTGTCTGTCTGTCTGTCTGTCTGTGTCTGTCGGTCTGTCTGTCGTCTGTCGGTCTGTCGGTCTGTCGTCTGTCGGTCGTCGGTCTGTCCTGTCTGGTCTGTCGTCTGTCTGTCTGTCTGTCTGTCTGTCTGTCTGTCTGATTTATATATATATATATATATATATATATATATATATATATATATATATATATATATAGATGAAATTTTGCGATAATTTTACAATTACTTACAATCGAATACACTCGAGATGCCTTTGATTCAACACACTACCCAAGTGTGTTTTGAACTTATAGTACTGAGTTCTACACTTTCCAGCGGTGTGATTTCGCATCAAAGCAACGCACGCGATCCGTGATTTCCCTAGTTGGCCGGAGCCAATTTCCCCCGTGCCATTCCTAGTGGCTTGGGAGTATTGAATGACGTCACACTAACGAGTCGAGTTGTTAGATCGGCCATTGGGGAATCAATGCATAACGTAGTTCAATCAAACTGTTTTGATTCAATTCTGGTGGCGTTTGAACACCATATTGACTTCTTCGATTATCATAATTTCAAAGCAGCAATAATTATTTTACAATGTAGTCATTTCCTTTTTGGTTAGGAAGCCGATTATATTCGTACAATGGTAGTGACACGTTTATACATTTTATGAGCTTTTCACGTGGGATGGGGAATGCATTTATTTTAAGCATTACTATTTATTAAATTAAAACGGTGTTGTTTAAATGTGCAAAGTATAGGCGCTTCGTTTCTATCATAAATCATCTCACTGATTTAGACTATATGACATATGTACTGTATTAGTATAATATAGTTGCAGTCCAATGGTATTTCAGTGAATCGTAGCGCTTTAATATATTTTGCCTGCTATCAGTTGATAAATGTTCCTCGCCAATATGATCAGGACATTCAAAAACCGTTTACATGGTCACCATGGTGACCGGGAGCGGTGGTCACGCGGTAGAGCGCCGGACTGTCAATCGAGGGGACGGTGGTTCAATCCCACCTACCGCGTTTTCGAAAATTAGGCAATTTCGTTTACCCCACATTTGTATGTGCCTAAGCCAGGGGAAGTAAAAAATCCCACACAGGGGGTAAATGTGTAACCTGTAGTGGACTCTAATTCTAGTGAAGAAGCTGTTTGGAGGTAACCACCGTTGACAGAGAAAACAGAAGGAAACATCACAGTATATAGCTATGGTGCAAGATCTATCCACCCACACTTTTGGGGCGATAATACAACGTTAGTCACAAATTCGTATACAGCTTCGTGAGCCGCCACTAAGTCATGGGAATAGAACATCGGATGCTAACCAGAGACATATCATCCGATGCGGTAAACTAAACAGTCGTGGTCGAAAATAGCCAATTGACCGTAAACTAGGCGGACATGACAGGCATCTGTCTGCGAGGTAACGTAAGCTAAACTAACGGCACATAACTCGTACAACAACCTTCTGAAGGAGCAACCATGTGGTTCAGACATGAGCCTGAGTATCCCGAAACCCGAATCGAGACTAGCTCGTACAGTGAAGATTAAGGTTAAAAAGTTCGTAATTATGAGCGTAACAAATATGTTGTTTGTTTGGTTATTAACGACAAATGCACCGATAACCAATAATTTTCAAATTTGGTTAATCGATGAGTAATAATGTATACATGAATGCGACTTAACATGTCTCAACTCGAGTGCGTGACGCAGACAAAATCATATTTGCACTTGAAAGATTAAGTAAACATCGACCGCGATTGGCGCATTAGACTGCACCGCGTGTAACTATCACTTGAATGGCGGATCAATATTCATGAGGCGCAGAGATATCTCGCGGCCGTAATCTGACATGATCTGCGGTCATGCTTGTTTAATTTGATTGGTGCTTCGGACGGATTTGCACCCTACCATCGATTAGTACCTTGCTGCCTTCGGACAAGTGTAGTGACTCGCACGTGCCATGTCGATTGACGTGACGTGACGTCACGTTTGCGTGTGTATGTGTGTAGGGGTGTATACTGTGTGTGGAGGGAGTGCATGTACGTGTACGTGTATGTGTATGTGTAGTGTGTAGGTGTTAGTGTGTGTGTGTGTGTGTGTGTGTGTGTGTGTGTTTGTGTGTGTGTGTGTGTGTGTGTGTGTGTGTGTGTGTGTGTGTGTGTGTGTGTGTGTTGTGTGTGTTGTGTGTGTGTGTGTGTGTGTGTGTGTGTGTGTGTGTGAGAGAGTGAGAGAGAGCGTGTGTGTGAGCGTGTGTATGTGTGTGTCCGTGTTTTTGTATGTGCATGTGTCAGTGTGTGCGCGAATGCGTGCATGATGCAAAATATTTCCAAACCATTGAACTACCGGTAACCATTAGTTGAACTACAAGCATCCCTGTAATTCTGGGTACAGTGGACTTTACCTCTCTGTCATATGCCATATTTTGTTATGTCTAAGCATCTCCATTCGTTCGACATTCTATCCGCAGGACAGAGTTACTGTTTTCAACCTTAGCAATCACAGGACAGTCGGACCTTTGACCGGACAAGGATAGCCTTCAACGATACATGCCGTCTCAATCTCCTTCTAATCTAATGCCTCAGGTTCCATCTGATCAATCCACTAATGATCATGTCCTGTTCACGAGCTACACATGTCCATGTCCTGAGGGGGACGCTCGTACAGTCGGGGGCTAAACACATTAATTGAACAGCGCCTTTGTACGGGATGACTCGTACGCCGTCGTGCTATAAATAACAACCTTATTTTTTATCTGATGGAAGTTTCGCCGGGGGAGGCGATGCTATCGGGAAATTTCAACGAATCGCGCAGTACCATTGCGTATACGCACGATTGTATTTTACGTAGGCTGAAGCCAATTATCGACACGCCGAAGCGCTGAATTGGGGTCCTTAACGCAAAGTCAACGACTTGCCAGTCAGCTTAAGGCAACGATCTTCAGTTTAACTAAAATCGTGATGACGAACACAAATGCTCTGTTCAGTGTTGGCACTCTGGATAAATCGCGGCGTTTATCTGAAAATGATATCACGCAAAAGGCGTTCTTGTGGTACCCGTCTGGATCTGATCCGGACGGACAAGAACGAATTATATAGAGGCTAGTTATTCCATCGACATCTAGGCGAGGACCATGTTAGTATGGCCTAGGCATGTTGATCGCCGTCATCCATTTGGTCCATGCTGGGTGCTTGCCTAAAGTGGTGAGTATTAAGTAAACTGAACCTCAAAGACGGAGCATGTCGTATCGCTATATTTATAAGGTTAAATAAATCACATTCGCTGGCAGAATATTAGGACATCATATACCACGATGGGAGACGAAAGTCCATGATAACAGTAAAATGTCTAGTGCCTCACCCTTCGTGACATCATTACTAGTTCTAGTGCCACACCCTTCGTGACGTCACTACTATTTCCAACGCAACACCCTTTCGTGACGTCACTACTATTTCCAGCGCAACACCCTTCGTGACGTCACTACTATTTCCAGCGCAACTCCCTACGTGACGTCACTACTATTTCCAGCGCACCACTCTTCGTGACGTCACTACTATTTCTAGTGTCACACCCTTCGTGACGTCACTGCTATTTTAGCACGACACGCTTCGTTACATAATTGCTATATCTCGTGCGACTCATCCAGCTGTCACGTGTCAACAATCTCTCCGCGACTTGCCCGTCAACAGCGAAGGTGACGTCAACATTGTCACAACGAAACCGGAATTCCCTTTCATCGCAGTGCGCTTTGCTCTGAATGCGAGAGAGGTAACAAATCGGTCTCAATACGACGTGTTTATGTCGACACACGAGTAGTACCGACGTAATCGGACATTTATACAAGCAGCTAGAATGTATCACGCGATGATGTCGCTTATGTAGCCATTCATCAGCCGGCGTCTCTGTGATACATTCAGCCACATAACAATTAATGCGCGAAGACCGTCCTTTCGAGCATACATCGACCATTATTGATGTGTTATGGACGATGTAAAGATCCACATTCTACTTACTATGCTACGGCGGCACGTTGCAACTGTGTAAGACAACACTATCAGTCAAGTAATCGACTTATATCATCACAAACTATACAATACAATACAGCAACACGTTATTGCCCGGGAAGGGAAATTCATTCATAAAAAATACATCAGTAAAAAATTAAAACAAATACAGATAAATAACTGTGTTTGGAACAGTAACGTTAATTTATGTCATAGAACCAGACATGAACCGTTTGTTTGTGTTCCATTTTCAATCCCAATTTATAAACCGGTCTTGAGCTGGTGTTAACCGCAAATAATCACACACGTGATGTGTCGGCTTAATGTGGTTACATTTTCTGTATAAAAACTCACCAGCGGCCGAGGTCAACCGCCGATAAAGGCAGTGAAACAATGGATGACAACCAATTAACTGTATCAGTTGTTTACGCCCCTCCAATCTTGTTTACTGTTTACTCTGTGCTGGTGTCTTCCGTTGCACTTCGCAATGTCAACAGAACGTTACAATCATTGTTTACCGTTTCCTCATTGATTAGTAATAAATGGAACTTCGCATCAAGTGGGTTATTCGTCACTGGTCCTCTAGAAAGTGTAAACACTACATATTCCACGTATTACACAGTAAGAAGTCAGTGTTCATTGGCCTGTTTATGAAGCGTTGTTAATAGCCGGGGCATCTTGACTTTCAAACTGGTCCCTCTCCGTCCGTCCGTCCGTCCGTCCGTCCGTCCGTCCGTCCGTCCGTCCGTCCGTCCGTCCGTCCGTCCGTCCGTCCGTCCGTCCGTCCGTCCGTCCGTCCGTCCGTCCGTCCGTCCGTCCGTCCGTCCGTCCGTCCGTCCGTCCGTCCGTCCGTCCGTCCGTCCGTCCGTCCGTCCGTCCGTCCGTCCGTCCGTCCGTCGTCCGTCCGTCCGTCGTCGTCTGTCGTCCGTCTGTCTGTCCGTCCGTCCGTCCGTCCGTCGTCCGTCCGTCCGTCCGTCTCGTCTGTCGTCGTCGTCCGTCCGTCCGTCCGTCCGTCCGTCGTCGTCCGTTCCGTCCTGTCTCCGTCCGTCCGTCGTCGTCGTCGCCGCCGCCCGTCCGTCCGTCCGCCGTCGCGTCCTGTCTGTCGTCTCGTCCGTCCGTCTCGTCGTTCCGCCCGTCTGTCGTCTCCGTCTCGTCGCGCTGTCTGTCTGTCCGTCGTCGTCTCGTCTCGTCTCGTCTGTCGTCCGTCTGTCGTCGTCGTCGTCGTCGTCCGTCCGTCCGTCCGTCCGTCCGTCCGTCCGTCCGTCCGTCCGTCCGTCCGTCCGTCCGTCCGTCCGTCCGTCCGTCCGTCCGTCCGTCCGTCCGTCCGTCCGTCCGTCCGTCCGTCCGTCCGTCCGTCCGTCCGTCCGTCCGTCCGTCCGTCCGTCCGTCCGTCCGTCCGTCCGTCCGTCCGTCCGTCCCAGAATTCTTCGTCTCCTGGTAGACAACGTTCTATGTCTACGCTTGACTATTCCACAGAGGCAACTGTAGAAACCAGCTCCTGACCTGGCAGCGTCCACGGCCGAGGTCAGCGAACCGACGACCCCGAGATGTCATCGACGCCACTAACAGGGTCGGAGGTAGGAGAGACCACGGCCGAGTCCGACACAGGAGAAGTCGACACGCACGGGCGGGCGGGCGAGTGAGGACATGTGTCCGACGACAGATGGCTCCAGACAGAGATCGCCACGCAAGAGATAATGAGCCGAGTACGGCCTCCGTGTTAAGTGACCAGTGGTCAACGTGATAGTGAAGGTGTTCGCCTGCACATGGTGTTTGGGGTCGAATATGTGGGTCAGGGAGCTGCGCAGTAACGGGGACAAGATGGAGATAGGGTGTACTGTGGAACCTCTAGATTACGGTCACCCAGTGGACCTATTAGCGAGGTATATGGAGCGCATTTGGGGCGGGATATACTATGTTGGCCGTAATTGAGAGGCAGCTGTTTTACATAGGTGAACCCAGTCGACGTTTGGCTATAGTTGTTACTTGGGCAATAGTTACTGTTTGGACAAACTGTGTTCGTACTACACGGAGGGGGTCTTAACATGTGCACGCAGGCACGTACGCACGCACGCACACGCACACAAGCATAAACAACCACACGCATACACACTCAAGCATAAACACACTCACGCGCGCACACACGCACACACGCACACACGCACATGTCTACACTTACAAACCACAATATGATTGCAAGGACATAAATTGCTTTAATGTGTCTGAACAAATTGGGACATCTAATAACCCTACACACCGCTTTATGCCCATGCAAACCGCGATTCCGGAGTGCGCATGCCTACATAGTGCCACTTCCGCCCTGGAAACTTTTGAAAATAAACAGACACACACTCCACCCACGATTATCCATCCCGACTTGACATCGTTCTAAAAATGGAACAAAATAAACATCAATATGCTCTCGAAGGTTCTTAAGACGCAGTATTTCTAGGATATACATGAACGAGGTGTGATCTACGAAGGGTTATTTCCGTTTGAGTGGTCGCTTGTTTGCTAGTCTGGAGTGCTCGCCGACCGGTGAACGATGAAAGGTGTATGAATGAGTCCGTATCATAATGACGTCACAGGGGATGTGGTTTGGAGGCATGGGCGAGTGGTTAATACCAGAGACCGAAGGTGGAACATCTAGGGAAATTAGGCCCAAAAAGTATGCATCTATATACGAATGCGCTAACTTTGGACCATGTAAGTTCATCTCATCCATGTTGCCACTCGCTTCTTTGTTTACGTTAATCCGCGTCCTTGGCCCATTTACCTCTGATCTGTCAATTGGTCTTATGATTAAGAAAATAAAACAATGGCTAGCATTTAATTACGCGTTTTGTGTTTACTGTTCTTTCTACAGGGTCTTTCTCCTATCCGAGACTTCCCGTCTACCCTAGAGGGCGCCACGGTGGGAATTTATTTTAACTGACCAAAATGCGGTAATGTTGACAATGGCCGCCCCGGGATATTTGCACCACGGGCGGTATGGGATATGTCAGTCATTTATCAATGAAGCATTTGAAACCTCGGTATTTGTGCATATGTTATGCACATATTCAGTGGATTGATCGACAATGTTTCTGTTTTCAATGTCAGTTATTGCGACTGGACGGCTGGTGGCTCAATGTGAATCGTCGGGTGTCAACACAACGTCTGACAGCTCATGCCCGATCTGTTGTTCAAAGCAATTACCACATTGTCGATGGGTGCCTTGTGCGATGACGGACAGTCCTTTCTACATGCATTGTGGGCTTTTTCTCAAGAGGAATTACGACATTCCACGCACGGAATGCACGTGTGGACGACATGAACGACGATGCCGAGTCACGTGACACATCAGCCTCATAAAGCCGGGAAAACGTGATCCATTCGCTGTGTCTACTCATGCAATCCCACGGGACACCATCCATCATCCGAAGTTACTTTTTGTGGCACACCGCGCCGATACGTGCTACTGTAAGTCGTCTGTCATCGACAGATAGATGTTGACATGTTGATCGGGTGTTTTTTTAGTAGGAAATGGATGTGACATTTTGGTTGGAAAATAAAGAAACGTCTACGTTGTATCGTAAAGATTGCAATTCAGTTGACCGATGGATTGTCACCGATGATGTAGACTTGTTTTCCACCGTCCATTGAGAGTGCGGCCGAACTTTGACACGAGACAGTGGAACACTGTCTTTGGACAAAGGAACATTGACCACCTTTGGAAAAAAGTACATTTTCATCGGTCAACGGAACAATGTAACTAGATGTTAGAACATAGTCACCGGACAGCGCAAAACTGTCACCGGACGGCGGAACATTGTTATCAGATGGTGGAACGCTGTCATCGGGCAATGGAACATTGTCACCAGATGTTGGAACACTGTCACCGAACGGCGGAACACTGTCACCAGAATGCGGAACACTTTCATCGTACAACGAAACACTGTTACTGGACAGAGGAACATGGTCACCAGACAGTAGAACCATGTCTCACCGACATCGCAGTATAGTCGTCACTTACCTGTACGGCTTGCGACATGGACCCCGACGTTGCGAGATGCTGCCCGACTGCCAGAACTGTGTAATCCTTTATATATAACCAACGCTGGTGACCTTATTTGTTCTGTAGTCGTACATAAATATTGTGGCCCCGATTTAGGCGTGTACGCCGTGTGTTCGTATCAGTATGACATCGCCCATTGTGCCCATAAAGACCCGAGTTGGCGCCGCCGCTATAGAAAGCAACGGGGGATCACAACGGGTTATCGAGGTGTCGGTGAGTTGACGATATCGTGAATGGTCGCCCCTGGACCGTTTGACGAGGTGACACTGGGTGTCCCCGTTGGCGTTGCGCAATGTAAGTTCACCCGCCACATCCGGTTGAGTTACGTAATGAGCGACCGTAAACGATCCTGTTGTGACGTATGCAGTTGATTGTTGACGTCATCGGTTGGGCGATATGCCTGCTGCTAGCATACACAGGAAACATAATCCGGTGCATATTGAGAGCGTCTGTCTATATAGTATGTTTCGGTTCACTGGTCGGCCAAGTCATGCGTGACGAAGCGGCCAAGCGTGTAAACCGTATGCCCGTCACGTGCTTTTCAAGGGAGTGGAATGAGTGCATATACGAATCCTATAATCGCACTAGAGAAGTAGAGGTGGTCGTTAAGGCGAATTTTTTTAGTTTTGTTTGTTGAGTGCGCGAAACTGTTGGTGTGTATGGAAATTCGAAGACACTATGATGGCTCTAGCGAACGGTGCGTGTGACAACCATGGTGACTGGCGACCCAGGCACAAATGCACAGCGTACAACATGTAGTGTACGTCCTATACATAGACTACTCCTGTTCATGTTTCCCGCAAGCGAAGCTACAGATCGTTTCCAATAAAACAAAACAGTTACACTGGGTGTCGGTTTGACATGCTGTGTTCTTTCCGACATACTTGATTTCCTTAACTTAAGCACACACGTAGAATCAGCCCCATTCGCTGTTCGACTGCAGCTGACATAACTTATACCTCATGCGTTATGTAACAAACCCTACTCGGGTCCAGAACATCTGCTCCGTCGTATCACATGGGTCGCTGTTTCACTGTAGGTGAAGTACCATGTACTTCTTTCGTCTAGACTATCTCATAAACCGGCCTCGCTTTTAACAGCCTACTAGCGAACTACGTGACACCAAAACCAACATACCTGTCTCTCTAGGGTCGATTCGGCAGCGTAACCCGTCCGACTGTCACTGCCTGTCCCGGTAAATATAGCCCCGTAACGCGCCACCGTGCTCTGATCGTCAGCGCTAACGTTAACCGGTACACGCCCGTAGCCACTGCTGTTATGACGGCTCCCAGTCAACGACCGGCCTACGCCGACGGCCTACGCACTTATATAAAATAGTCATGACCCCGGACAGACAGACAGCGGACAGAAGGTCGCCACTACGTCATGCAGGGGAGTGCAAGGGCTCACCAGCATAAACATGGCAGGGTCTGCGTTGGGTGGGCGAATTTCGCTGTGAGGCCAATGGCGTGGTGACGTAATGTTCTCAAAGCGGTCGGATTCGCGGTAGTTGTATAGGTCGAAAAACGTTGAACCGTGAAAAGTTGTTTACGGTAATTGTGAGAGTTGAAAAACATTACCACGTGAAAGGGTTTGCCGAAAAAGTGACGCGTTTGGTAGATGTTTGGCTTCAGTTAGAAACTGTTGTCGTATAGGTTCTTGCAACGGTAGCTGGGCGGTTATATACAGGGTAGCATTGGGTGGCAAACGTCCAATTCAGTCTCCCCTGAGGCTCGCCAAAAACCATGTTGGCCAAACAAAATTCATATTTCATGAACCCGGAGCTTCAGCATGGCCGAAGTGGAGTCAAATCCTGATATCGGACGACGGGGTTGGGAGTGGGGGCGGGAGTGGGGGTGGGAGTGGGTTGGGGGTTTTGAACTTCTGTTTACGTCGCATTTATCTATCGCAGGCCTTCAGCCGCGGCTACAGCACAACTCCGCTGTCGTCGAATGCCGAAAACTTAGCATTTTTCAGTTCTAGGGGGACACGCTACGGAACTCTAATGCAGGTCTAGTGCGACCAAACAGTAAAGGTGTAGGGGGCACATGTCCCCTAGCCCCCCACCCGGAACAGCTTTTACAGGTGGAAAGGCGTCCGGGGATCTGTGATGAAAGTTTATTCAGTACATTGTACCCAGAACATTGTTATCGATAATAAAACACAAATACAAACAGGCAAATTTAACTACAAAACTACAATCTACAATGTTTAAAAGCCGGAAAAGATAATTATAATAATGTGGAATTTAACTCACGTAAATTAAGGTAGCAGGTACGATTTAACTGTATTTTCCGGTACACAATATTATGCAACCTTATGTTGGAAGTCGAAGGTGTCTGGGAGTCGGCAACACAGTGGTTTTAATGAATTGTAAAAGGTATCTAAGTTCTCGTATCCATGCGTTAGAACTGGTCAAAGCGCTTTACGCCATACCTAACGGAAAACCTCTTCAATCGGACACCGTCACACCTTTCTGGGAAGCATTCCAAATACGGTTTGACACTAAACAAGTAGCCTTACTGTAAATATTGCCCAATCCCCTCAATTCTAGCGCCGGTGTGAATCAAAACACAGTCAACGGATTAAATATACGTTCCATTACTGCTTACTTATTACAACGAATGTCGTGTCATTTTATGAAACCCAGCTTTTGCGCAGCAACCAAAGCAACATCTGATGCTGAACCGTGGCCCTGTCTGTAGTTACGTAAACTACTCAGCTTCGTCTTAAGAAATCTATCGCCTACGATTACGGACAGGTCATTTCTGGAGCGGATCATCTATCAAATAATACACTACACATGTGTCGTATTGCGACATTTCGAATCGCACAAAATGGTGGGCGGATGTCAGCGCTGTGACACTTTTATTAACGTCGCCATCAATTCAAAGACGTTTCCTAAACCAAAACAATGTGGCGTTACGAATGGTTGGATGTGGCGCGGAAACAGGAACTATTATAATTTCATTATTACACAGCATAGCGTGATTATAAATATATGTTAGTAACGATAACACAGAATACCATCATATAGTGTAGACATCTGTAATTCGATACAGACAATTAAATGTTATTGTTTTTCGACGGGCGCTGCAACTGTATGAGACGACACCTGAATATCTAGGGACGATATTGAACGGGTCTTAATATGTATTCTAGTGATGGTGGACGTGGAATTATGTTCGTGTCCAGTAGGTGGCAGATTGTCAATGTAACAACAGTTTACCTCGTCAAGCTTTGCTTTGCCACCAGCTGTATGTTAATCGCACAGCGATTACTGCATGCCACTCAACGATCACACAATACCGCTTACAACTGTCACCTTACAAACTTTGCTTTGTGGTTTGTTTTCATAAATGGATAGGATGGAGAGTATTGTTGGGCGTTAATAAGAAGGCAGTGGGCGGGCTTGAACGAACGAACGAACGAACGAACGAACGAACGAACGAACGAACGAACGAACGAACGAACGAACGAACGAACGAACGAACGAACGAACGAACGAACGAACGAACGAACGAACGAACGAACGAACGAACGAACGAACGAACGAACGAACGAACGAACGAACGAACGAACGAACGAACGAACGAACGAACGAACGAACGAACGAACGAACGAACGAACGAACGAACGAACGAACGAACGAACGAACGAACGAACGAACGAACGAACGAACGAACGAACGAACGAACGAACGAACGAACGAACGAACGAACGAACGAACGAACGAACGAACGAACGAACGAACGAACGAACGAACGAACGAACAGAACGAACGAACGAACGAACGAACGAACGAACGAACGAACGAACGAACGAACGAACGAACGAACGAACGAAGAACGACGAACGAACGAACGAACGAACGAACGAACGAACGAACGAACGAACGAACGAACGAACGAACGAACGAACGAACGAACGAACGAACGAACGAACGAACGAACGAACGAACGAACGAACGAACGAACGAACGAACGAACGAACGAACGAACGAACGAACGAACGAACGAACGAACGAACGAACGAACGAACGAACGAACGAACGAACGAACGAACGAACGAACGAACGAACGAACGAACGAACGAACGAACGAACGAACGAACGAACGAACGAACGAACGAACGAACGAACGAACGAACGAACGAACGAACGAACGAACGAACGAACGAACGAACGAGAACGAACGAACGAACGAACGAACGAACGAACGAACGAACGAACGAACGAACGAACGAACGAACGAACGAACGAACGAACGAACGAACGAACGGAACGAACGAACGAACGAACGAACGAACGAACGAACGAACGAACGAACGAACGAACGAACGAACGAACGAACGAACGAACGAACGAACGAACGAACGAACGAACGAACGAACGAACGAACGAACGAACGAACGAACGAACGAACGAACGAACGAACGAACGAACGAACGAACGAACGGAACGAACGAACGAACGGACGAACGAACGGACGCGATAGAAGGAAGCAGTGGAAACGTCCAATTCAGTCGAGCTGCCAAAACATGTTGAAACAAAATTCATATTTCATGAACCCGAGCTTCAGCATGCCCGAAGTGGATCAATCCTGATATCGGACGAGGGTTGGAGGGGGCGAGGGGGGGAGGGTGGGGGTTTGAACCGTTACGTCGCATTTATCTATCGCAGGCTCAACCGCGAAGCACAACTGCGTCGAATGCCGAAACTTAGCATTTTTAGTTCTAGGGGGACAGCTACGGAACCTAATGCAGTCTGTGCGACCAAAAGTAAAGGGTAGGGGAATGTCCCTGCCCCCCACCCGGAACAGTTACAGGTGGAAAGGCTCCGGGGATCTGTGATGAAAGTATTCAGACATGACCCAAACATTGTTACGTAATAAAGACACAAATCAAACGAATAACTAAAAACTAAACTACAATGTTTAAAAGCCGAAAAGATAATTATAATAGTGGAATTTAACTCACGTAAATTAAGGTACGGTACGATTTAACGAACCGAACACAAATTATCAACTATGGAATCGAACGTGCTGGGAGTGGCAACAAGAATGAATTGAAAAGGTATCTAACGTACCATGCGTAGAACGGGTCAAAGCGCTTTACGCCAACCTAAGGGAAAACCCTTCAATCGGACACCGTCACACCTTTGGAAGCATCCAAAACGGTTTGACACTAACAAGACGAAATTGCCCAATCCCTCAATCTAGCGCCGAATCAAAACACGCAACGGATTAATATACGTTCCATTACTGCTTACTTATTACAACGAATTCGCATTATGAACCCAACTTTGACAGCAACCAAAGCAAATCTGATCTGAACGGCCTGTCTGTAGTTACGTAAACTACAGCTTCGCTAAGAAACTACCTACGATAGGACGGTTTCGGAGCGGACACTATCGAATAAAACACACATGGTCGTATTGCGACATTTCGAACGCACAAAATGGTGGCGGATGTCAGGCTGTGACACTTTTATTACGTCGCCCAATCAAACTTTAAACCAAGTCAAGTCGAAGTGATGGGCGCGGAAACAGGAACTATATAATTCATTATTAACAGCATAGCTGATTTAAAATATTAGTAACGATAACACAGAATACATCATATAGTGAACATCGAACGAACAAACAATAACTGTTATTGTTTTCAAACGGGCGCTGCAATGTAATGAGACGAACGAACTAGGGACGATTGAACGGGCTAATGAATCTATGATGGTGGACTGGAATTATGTTCGTTCAGTACGTGGCAGATTCAATGAACAAGTTACGACAAGCTTTGCTGCAACCAGCTGTATGTAATCGCACAGGAACTGCATGCCACAACGAACACAATCGCTTACAACTGTCACCTTACAAACGCTTTGTGGTTGTTTATAAATGGAAGGATGTAGAGATTGTTGGGCGTTAATAAGAAGCAGGGCGGTTGAATGAACGAACGAACGAACGAACGACGAACGGACGGAGACGAACGGAACGAACGAAGAACGAACGAACGAACGAGACGAACGGAACGAACGGAAGGCGGCAGCGGACGGAGGACGGAGAACGAACGAACGAACGAACGGAACGAAGCGGACGGAGACGGACAGAACGAACGAACGGAACGAACGAACGAACGAACGGACGAACGGAACGAAGACGAGACGGAACGACGAGAGACGACGAACGACGAACGAAGAACGGACACGAACGAACGGACGACGGACGAACGACGACGACGGACGAACGAACGAACGGACGACGGACGAACGACGACGAACGACGAGACGAACGAACGAACGAACGAACGAACGAGACGAGACGAACGGACGACGACGGACGACGACGACGACGGAACGAGACGACGGACGACGACGCAGACGAACGACACGACGAGACAAACGAACGACGAACGAACGAACGAACGACGAACGACGAACGAACGAACGACGAACGGAACGACGACGACGGACGGAGACGACGAACGAACGAACGGACGACGAGACGACGAGGAACGAACGAACGGACGAACGAACGAACGAACGAACGAACGAACGAACGAACGAACGAACGAACGAACGAACGAACGAACGAACGAACGAACGAACGAACGAACGAACGAACGAACGAACGAACGAACGAACGAACGAAATAACAATCCAACAAATGAACGAATGACTGAATACACATAAACATGTCTACTATACGTATTTCCCATGACATTCATCCGATGTTTTGGCTGCCATTACGCCTCGGGGCCGAAACAATGATGACCCACCCGTTTTTTTAATGTTCTGTTTGGTGTGAAATTAAACTGGAATAGACAATGAGTTGCATCCTCGTGCGCCAGGGGGCACTACTAAATCGGATTACATCTGTCTCGGTATCCCCTGGTAGATCGACTTGCAAAACGCCGGAAATAAACTCCGCCAGGGTCTGTGTCTACCGCGCTGGGTTCTCGAAACCGTCCAGAGCGCGTCTCGAACGATTCTCGATGATCGAACAAGTTTGATTTTTTTAAAGCGTCTTGGTGCATCTTGACCTCGTCCGGACTTCGTCACGACCGCAATATTTGGTGTGAGGGGTTATAAATCGTTGATATTTTGTTGTGTCTAAAAACGAGCACCTGTCCGTCTCGCGATGGCAGGAACAACGCCAGCGAGGGACGTGAACCGCCTCCAGGTGGCATTCTAAGAACTGGTCTAGGTGTTTGTCTTCACACGCGGTTCACTATAAGTTCGACGTTTTCGAAGAGCCTTTGGCTAACATCCAGGGGTTACACCTGATAGTGTATGGTGAGCTTCAAATTTATGCTTAATGTCGTCGCGAAAAATATACAACAGCTCCACACTCTCGATGTCACAACCCGTGCTGAAGCTCCGGCTCAGCCCATCCAATATTAATACATTTCCAAACTCATGTGTACGACCACGTAGGCTTCTGACACTCTTCGCAGATCCGACCTATTGTTATAATGTTGTTTGAATAACGATCAGTCGCAGGAAAGAAAAAAGAGCAGGAATCCGCGGTTATCAAGCTCACTCTGACGTCACACATCAGCATATCAATGATGCTTTTAACCTTTCATTTTGACGTCGGTTAGAACAAATGACAAATGTACTTCAAACCAGGGGGGCTTCGTGAAATACAATGTGGTAAAAACACGGACGTCGTCGCTGCCAGTCTGAACAATGTAGATGTTGCGGGTGCACTAATGAAACTAAGTGGCTGTACGCTCGCGTCTGTGAAGTGTAGTTAATGCATTTCAAAATGTCAATGATCTTCAGCGTCGTGTCTTCATTGGTAGTCCTCCTACGCACGTGTGGCGTGTTCATATTCTACGCGCCACGCCACAGTGTGGGTAATCACGCATAAAATTAATAACAAAAATAATAAACTGTCTCCGGCAAAGAGACGCAACTCACGTATAATTATGTATACTTCGCGCGCATGACAAGGTCCAAAGCGGTGCAACTTCACCAGTTGTATGTGTGTGTGTGTGTGTGTGTGTGTGTGTGTGTGTGTGTGTGTGTGTGTGTGTGTGTGTGTGTGTGTGTGTGTGTGTGTGTGTGTGTGTGTGTGTGTGTGTGTGTGTGTGTGTGTGTGGTGGTGTGTGTGTGTGTGTGTGTGTGTGTGCGTGTGTGCGTGTGTGTGTGTGTGGTGTGTTGTGTGTGCGTGTGTGTGTGTGCGTGCGTTGCGTGCGTCGTGGTCGTGCGTGTCGCTCGTGCGTCGTCGCGTGTGTGCGTTTGGTGGGGTGTCGTGTGTACGTGTGTGTGTGTTGTGTGTGTGTGTGTGTGTGTGTGTGTGTGTGTGTGTGTGTGTGTGTGTGTGTGTGTGTGTGTGCGTGTGCGTGGAGTGTGTGAGTGTGTGTGTATGTGTGTGTATGTATGTATGTGTGTGTGTGTATGTGTGTGCGTGCGTGCGTGTGTGTATGTATGTGTGTCTTTGTGTGCATATGTGTGCGAGTGTGTTCGTGCTGTGTTCGTGTGTGCATTCTTGTGTACACGTGTGTGTGCATGCGTGCATGCGTGCATGCGTGAAGAGTGGATAATTTATGCATTCGAAAAACTCTACTTATCATGTTTTGATATGCTCTATATGCCCTACTCCATGACGATGATATTTGATGCCCTTTGTGGCTTGATTGTGTCACCTATTTTAATATTTTTCTACACATCTCGCAAGCGGCGAAGTTTGACAAGTAAAAAGTAAAGGTAAGTTTGTATGCAGCGCAGTATTCAGTCCTCAGCACTGATCAAAACACTTTATACTTTACTCACTGGCAGACCTGTTGAACCGAGCACCATCTCGACTTCTGTTGGAAGTTTCCAGCCACGCTACAATTAATGCGCGAAGACTATTCGTAGACACATATCCGCCACTATTTATAACCAGGTATTCTTTCTATGGGTGACCTAGAGCAATGAGGAGTGAACGAAAACTGCCCGCAGGACGAAAACCCGCGGGTTCTCTTAATACAACTCCGGTCCCTTTTAATCCCCAGACCGCCTAGCCCTAGCCACTACGCGCCACCGCGCCACCGACCGCGCCACTGAGCCACTGGGCCACCAAAGCAAAAATACAATCTTCAATCTCCGTTGCGACATACGCTCCCAATGCCATTACGACGTCACATCTGCTCTGGGAAACTCGTCCCGTCTACACAATAAAGAATCCACCCTAGGGAACCCACTGTTGCACTGACGCGGTGACGTGTGCGTTTACCAAGAAAGCGACACCCGCATACACAGAAACCAGGCTGCTGAAAAAAGTAAACGTCGCTGTCTTCGATTACACGCGACTGATATCGTGGCGACAACTTCCGGTATAATTTACACAACAACATATATTTGACAAATGTATACCACGAATGTTCAAGTTGTCAAGTTGCTCCAGTTTTCGAATTTGAGTAATATACTTACTTATGTCATCCATTTAACATTGTCACGTGATGATATGTTTCCGTGAGTTGTTACATGTTATTGCAGCAGTCAGACAAGACTCACTGAAGTCGCTGTATTTGTTTTGTCAGACGTAGGCGCCGTTACACTACGGTGGTGGAAATCAGTGAGAGGCTGTCTCTTACGGCACGCACGCACGTACGCACGCACGCATTGACGCACGCACATACGGACACCACACACGCACGCACGCATTGACGCACGCACGTACGGACACACATGCTCGCATGTACGCACGCGCGAGCGCACACACACATACAATCCCTATATATTGTATATATTTGTACACCAAAATCGGATTCACGATTCGCTAAGCTAGTTGAGGTGTCAGGATATCGGTACCTCGATGGGAGATATTGGAAAACGAGTTTGTGTGTGTGTGTGTGTGTGTGTGTGTGTGTGTGTGTGTGTGTGTGTGTGTGTGTGTGTGTGTGTGTTGTGTGTGTGTGGTGTGTGCGTGCTGCGTGTGCGTGCGTGTGGTGCGTGGGGCGTGCGTGCGTGCGTGCGTGCGTGCGTGCGTGCGTGCGTATCCACGTATCTATGTTACCGTTTCCTTGGTCATAACAGTTTGTTCTGGGTCGAACAAAGTCCATCAATGTGAACATCGTCATCATGTCAGAACTCACTTTTCGCTTGACGTTTGACATATAATATTGACACTAAACTAACAATTACATACACTCATATGTCATGATCATGAACGCATCACACTGGCGAAAAAAGTTACCACTGAAAATATAGTACTGGCCGATTTCATGTGTGAATAAGTCAAAATACCATCTCAAACGTCATTGTTCCGATACATAACACAGTCATCTGTTTGCTGTCTAAGTCATCGTATTATAGTTATCACTGGTATTTGTGTAACCATATGTCTGCAATATTATGTTCTGTGTACACTTATTATTTAGCATAACTGTTGTTAAATATTTCCAATCGGGTCTGCTATCGAAATGTTGTCCTTACCCTACAAGTTTAATTAGTATTACATTTTTATACAGTTACTGTGGTGTTGACCTTGACATGTTTTCTTAATAATAAGTGTATACTCATCTTATAGTATTATCATTATTTCAATTTATTGGTTTAAAATAGCTACGCTGTCAACCTAGAATCGTATATTATTATTGTATTATTATATTTGTTGAATATGCTTGTTTATATGAGTTTTGACCATGTATTGTGGAACTATATGCACTGTACAGCGATGTTCTGTAGTACATTACGATGATCATGTGAAACACAAGAAACATTGACCCCCATGTCAAGTGTACACGAATATACCGTCGACATTCGACGTTATCGCCATCTAGCGAATCGAATAGAACTAACTAAGTTACTCTCAAATACGAAGCATCCATATAAGTTGAGGATTAGGGTTGACACTTAAACCACGTACAACTTATAATTTAGTAAGTGCACTTCCCAAAATGCTTCTTTTTATTCTTCGTATATTTCAAAACAAGTTTTTTGAGAGGTAAATGTATTAAATAACATGAACCAGGAAACGGTGTCGCTACATTCCGGGTTGTATAACTTCGTTCATACCGAAGTAAACGACGGTAGTGGTGGAAACATACTTCATATTTCTAATAATAATATACACTATTTCTAATAATGTGTGTTGACTAACGGTCATATAAGGGCAAGTGATTTGGAATATTGATACTTTTTGTTAAAAAAATCGTGTTTCTTTGAAAAATGGCATATTAAGTCAACTATGACGAATACAATGTGAACAAAATCAATCCACACTTATGACGACATGTACTGATAAAAACTGTTGCCGTAGGTTGTGGTTTCACAACCACAGTTAGCACTCATATCTGACAAGTTGTCTAAATGCACACAATCATAACATTTGCCCCAAACAGGATGCATTGCGCAAAAGGTGGCATTCTTCATTTCTTGTAATTATCCTTCGGAACATAAAACTATATATGTATTGATTATTATAACCAAACACAAAACAAAGTCATATTTGTAACATTGAGAAAAGGCGTTAGATGCCCGCGGCCTCGTTTTCGAGCGCGAGACTTACACGTCCTATTATGGATATCATTATTTTATGACCCATTAAAATCGTTCTCTCTGCATCTTGTGAAATATAGCTAAAATCGCTTATCTGGGGCGTTTGTAAAAAAATAGTCTTGAAGATGTTAGGTTGATTTTTCAAAAGTTCGTGCAGGTGGGGTCTTAAAGTGCATTCCGATTTGACAGCGCATGAAACACAGTTTCTGTTACGTCAAGCGTGACGTAATACACATAGCTATACGAATTTTGATGCACAACAAGATGAGCGTAAAGGCTTATTAAAAAGGTAAGTACAGCTATAAGACACTACTGGCTACATATGCTTTACAATACTAAACCAGGGCGTAGCTATTCATTTGTGATTTGTTTTCTTGATGTATATTATAACGAAACTAGATTTAATGCATCGTCAATTCAAGTGTCCCTCTCAATGGCAGCTGCAAAGGACTAGACTCTAGATGTAGGTAATAATAAGAAATAAAGTAATCACGACGGGTCTAATAAGATACAACTTCGATGAAATCGGTCGGGATCAGTGTACGTTTACCTTATGCGTGTCGTAACATTTTGGACGTCTCATCACGTTTTGTTTTGTTCCGAAAACAAACGAGGAAATTTCGTTAGCTTAGTCTAAGGCTCAGAGCTAATGCATCCGAGCTGGGGGCCCTTCAACATACAGCGCCCTCACACGGATGGGATCAAAACTTAAAACATATACCGTACTAAACGACGAGACGTCCGAGATTGAGCGAGATCTGTGCGCGTTTGGTCGCATCGGAGGGGGAGGGGGGAGCACCCCAGCTCCTCTCTAACAGCTCTGGCTTAATGCGGTCAGTTATGCCGAACCGGTAACAACAAACGGTTATGTCGTAACCTACACAATAGGTAAACCACTATGAAGGTATCAGGCTACATTTCGAGATACGTTGTAGTGTTTGAAGACCTAACATCCTCTTGACCTGGCATCGATAATACAATCAGCCCGACTTCAAATGTTGTATAGCTTGTCACGTGATTAATTAAGGTGCCAATGATAACTCTACACAAATAAATCTCGGTCGACAACAGCGCACGTTCTTGGTGGCGCCACCTACCGATTAACTTGTCGATGTCTAAGGTGTCATCATCCCCACCTCCAATCGTTACATATTAGCCATACACTTTATTGGTAAAACATTTCTGCCCATTAGTTAAGGTAGATTGCGCCGGTCTTGTTTATTAGACCTACGTAGAAATTATAAATTTGTAGGAAGCGCCAATTGTTTTTCAGGAAAGTTTACACATGAATGTTGTGACTTTGATTCCCCCTAACTAGCATGAATAACGACGGAATCAATGTGTTCTCTTTTCTTATTTATAAATTGGTAAAACTATTTTCTCAACAGATTTCAACATTCTTACCTTAACATAGATGATGAGGCGTTTAGCGTTCAACCCGTACCTTCACAACATGTAACAATGTTGCTTATTAAAATTGATAAATTAACTATAGCAAATTTCAATTACTCAGTGCAAACTCGACTAAATAATTCGCCTTAGCTATAAAGAGGGTTACAGCCGGTGCAAACACTTGGAGGAAAATCGAAGTGGTGATGGGATATAGACGCATATCAAGTAGACTTAAAAGAAATGTGCTCAGCTCGTATGTTACCCCGGCATACATGACTGCACTAGAGACGATGGCACTAACACAGAAACAACAAGTAAAGGTCCGGGTTTGCGAAAACAATCTGGTAGGAATAATCGTAGAGAGCTGATAAGAGAATAAGTGATGAATTGAGAGTGGAGGTTGGAGTGATGGAAAGTTTTTAGAAGAAATGTACGAGGGGTACGGATCATGTGGAAAGAATGGGATATGAAAAACTGGCAAAAGAGCAGATGTCCAGAAAGTCGAGGGAAAACGAGGCGAGGAAGACCGAAATTGGGATGGGGTATTGCATTTAAAGACCTCTAAAGAGTGGGAGAAAATGGAGAAAACGAACAACAGATAGAAGAAATTTGAGAATGTCGATAGAGAATGTATTGTATAATAATAATAATAATAATAATAATAATAATAATAATAATAATAATAATAATAATAATAATAATAATAATAATAATAATAATAATAATAATAATAATAATAATACTAATAATAATAATAATAAATGTATAGTCCAATCATAGAGTGGAAATACATTTTGCACTTTGGAGGTTGCATAAAAACACAATATTTAAGTCACATAGTAATGCATGTATACAGTAAAATCAAGCATGTAAATGTAGTAATATATATATATATATATATATATATATATATATATATATATATTTTTGCATACCATATATATATATATATATATATATATATATATATATATATATATATATATATATATATAATATATATTGGAATAAATAAATATGCTAAAACAATATGACAATATTATAATAAGATAAATTAATTAATTAAGATGATAAAACAACATTGCATTGGCAGCGGTAGAGACTGTGATAGGTGAACGATTAATTTTATTGTGGCTGATTCAGATACTTGATGGAGGACGGAATGAAGGATTTAAGGGATCGCTGGGTTTTTACAGTTGGCATTCTGTACCTCCTTCCAAAGGGGAGAAGGTCGTAATGGTCGTGTAAGAAGTGGGTGGGGTCAGATACAATTTTGGTTGCCATTTGCAGTGTTCTTGACTTGTACAATTGCTCCAGACTGGTATCGGGTGTACAGCACATAGCGATTTTGCAAGAAGTTGTGTATAGTTTAGTCTTTCTCTTTTTTTGACTGAGAGATTTCCCCACCAGCAGACAAGACCAAACGTCATAACACTTTTTACAAATGAATCGTGGAACACAAATAAAATGTTTCTGTCTATGTATAAGGCATTGAGTTTTCTCAGGAAGTACAATCTTTGCTGGCCTTTCTTATATAGATTCATTGTATTATCATCCCACCTTAGTTTGTCATCGATTGTTGTACCTAGATATTTATAGGAATGCATAATTTCTATGTGTTGCCCATTGATGTTGACAGGGGTGGGGTGATGTACATCTGATCGGAAGTCTATTACAAGTTCCTTGGTTTTGACAACATTTAACTCAAGGCAGTTGGCCACACAACACACCATGACACAAAGTGATCTATGTCACTTCTGTAATCAGTTTCGTCGTCAGACAGCAGACCGACAAGAGCAGTGTCGTCTGCATACTTGAAGTAGTGGTTGGTTTAGTATGCACTTCTGCATGAATTAGTGTACATGGTACACAAACATGGCTACAGTACACACCCCTGAGGAGCTCCGCTGGAGATAGATACATGTGACGAACACACGCCACTGACACTCACATACTGTGAGCGGCTGGTAAGGAAACTGTGCACAAGCATGACAAATTGTTTACCAACACCAAGATCAATAAGTTTTCTGATCATCAAATGCGGCTGGATTGTGTTAAATGCTGACGAAAAGTCAACGAATAGTATTCTGGCATACGAGCCTGGACGTTCAAGGTGCTACAGAATGACATTTAACATTGACAAGGTGGCGTCTTCAACACTACGTTTAGTTCTGTAAGCAAATTGCAACGGATCAAGCAGATGTTCAACCTGGGGTAACATATATTTCAGCATTATTCTCTCGAACATTTCATCAGCAGTGGTGTGAGAGCGATAGGTCTATAATCATTAAGAAGAACACTGTCATGTGAATATCGACCGAGTGATCTCCGTTGTGTCGTGTGTTGCATCCATGACAGACTCCTCAGTGCCAATGGATTGTACACTGGCTTCCACGTCAGTCAGTTACCCTGACTGACTAGAGACTAATGTAGAATGCAGGTTACTTAACATGCGAATATGGTGATGTCTGACTAGCTTTGCAGTGACAGAACGGTAGGTGCCATGGTCTGGCAAATATGGCATGAGCCTTCGGTCAGCCTCTCTCTCTCGACACTACAAACAGGTCATACTTCAGTGAACTACATCGGCCTGGATATCGATGACATTACTGTGTGAGTTCACTCTCTTTGATGGTACTGCATACCAGCTTCCTGGCATTTTGCTGTACATTCGCAACGACTGGTGGCTTCGTTTTTTATGTCAAGATCTCTCTGATATGGGATCCATATTAACCGAAATGTCACTTTCTCTTCCTCTTCCTACATGTGAACAAATAAAGGTAAGTTCTTCTTTAGCGCAGTTCATAAGAGAGCTGAAAGCGTTACATTTAGCCCCCGGGCGGACCATTTACACAATCTCGATGTCTCATGAGATTATTCAGCCACGCTGCGACTACTTCGCGAAAGCTATTCTATATATGATAAACAATGATAATTATATAAAATAATGATATATGATATAAAATTAAATGTGCACGGTCATTTTAAAAGTGAATATTCGCGATCTACCTGAAACGGCATGGTGTTTCTTCTCTTTGCAATATGCCACCAAAGCGGACGCAGGGTCAGTGTTGATTTGCATCGTTGTTGATATGGTTATTCGGGCCACAACGTACATATGTTAATCATATATTCGATTAATGTACATCACTGGATTTACTCTATAAATCACACCCTGTTATCAATTTATTATTTGTTAAATACAATGCGTTAGCTCCATCGATGTCGTACGTAGTAGCTCGATTGATACATTTATACAGCAACAACATTACAATAACTGGACGGTAATAGGCTATCAGGTGACACAAATGAAAGAGACGGGTTGACTATGTCGAGGGACTAGATTGATGGCACCAAACAAGCCGATGCATGTAACACATCACTTAGACACATATAATCCTCGTCGAACTGTTTAAACACGTGCCCGAACACAACATTTGAAACGTTGTTAGCACGCGCCTGCTCGCAATGATTACTGCACGGTTGAATGATTTCTACAGGAGCTGAATTGACTTTGGAGAAGAACATGTTTATTACGAGATATACCATTTTGTCGTGTGTTCGAGAAAACGACAAGTTGACTTACGAATAGTGGTACCTTTATATTTATAACATGTTTCGCGCACTCTATTCATTGTATAACGGCTGCTGCAAAACATAGCATGTGAAGATCGACTTTTGTATCCGACTCATTTCACAGAAACATAATCTGCCTACAATGAGCGGTGATATTCTAACTGAGTCATACTAACTGGCATACGCCCAGGTAAGCCAGTGAAACAACTATTATCTTTACGTATTGTAGGGCATACGTTAACACTTTGTTCTTTAATTCCTTTTCGCTCACAAAGAAATTTATGTTAATTATATACATAATATAATAATATTATTATAAAAAAATATAATATATCAACATTTAATACACCTACGCTACAATACATCTTAATACAAAAGTAGCAAAACATAAAAATTTTACTCAATAATATATATATATATATATATATATATATATATATATATATATATATATTATATATATATTATATATATATATATATATATATATATATATACCGTTTGAGACGCCAACCTTTGTAGACTAACTCTAGATAACTATTTGTATTATGAAATACATCGTCCGCTGATTGACTACAGACCAGCTGGTCCAAAGGATCGAATGAACGCAGAAACCTCGGCATCTAGGATGAGATGATTCAGCACATCTCTCAAAGTTAGCGTATATTAATACGGACAACGTAAACGGACCGCATTTGCGAAGGGCAAATTGACTGGAACAGGCGCATGAAGAAATGAAGCACGTTGTGGCCATTCTTCGTGCGGCTTTGCGTTATTGGCTAGGTGCCCGCGTGTTCGCTCAACCGTGACGACGCAAAACACTTCCGTTCCGCCGGCGAGTTCTTTGCAGGTCTGTCGAATAATACGACGTGTCACTTCACGGAGAGACTCCGCCGTCAAGACGTCCGCGAGTGGTTTCAAGTGCGGTCTTTCTCATTGACGACGAACCGAGGTAACACAACGAAATGATGAGATGCTCGTGTATACATACGAAATGAGTGATAATTGCATGTGGATTGTATTCATTGTGGAAGATGAGAGGTAATATAGTTCGGGGACACGTCTTCGCGTTGTTCACGGTGGTGTTGTGTGCGATCAAAGATGCGTCGATTTCATTAATAATTTATCACGCAGACTTGCGAGAAAGCGCTTTTAGAGTTGCCGTTTCTAACGGCCTATTGCAATTGGTATCCTGTAGTTACGTAAGCAGGCAGGCAGGCAGGCAGGCAGGCAGGCAGGCTGGCAGGCAGGCTGGCTGGCTGGCTGGCTGGCTGGCTGGCTGGCTGGCTGGCTGGCTGGCTGGCTGGCTGGCTGGCTGGCTGGCTGGCTGGCTGGCTGGCTGGCTGGCTGGCTGGCTGGCTGGCTGGCTGGCTGGCTGGCTGGCTGGCTGGCTGGCTGGCTGGCTGGCTGGCTGGCTGGCTGGCTGGCTGGCTGGCTGGCTGGCTGGCTGGCTGGCTGGCTGGCTGGCTGGCTGGCTGGCTGGCTGGCTGGCTGGCTGGCTGGCTGCCTGGCATATTGTGTACAGATAGCCTTCGCATATTAATTGCAGCATGACTGAATATGAGACGTCGAACTGGTGTTCGATCGAACAGAACTGCCAAGTTGTGTAAGGCGCATTGATTAGTCCTGAGGATTTTACCATTTTAGATTATATCGGCCAGGTACACCCCTCTGCGCTCTTCAATTTTTTTTATTCAAACACATAAGCTAGCTCGTAGTAAGAGAAGAGCCCTGTCTCATATATTACGTTCATAGGCAGAGATACTTACTGCCACTATAAACCTCTTGCAAAAGTCTGTAAAATAACAGTAATTCGCTCTAGTGATTAAATGCACCCCTCCTTCTCCACATCTCACTCACTCACTCACTCACTCACTCACTCACTCACTCACTCACTCACCACTCACTCACTCACTCATTTATTCATTCATTCACTCACTCACTCACTCACCACCACTCACTCACTCACTCACTCACTCACTCACTCACTCACCACTCACTCACTCACTCACGCACATATTCATTCACTCACGCTCGCACGCACGCACGCACGCACGCATTCATTTACTCATTCATTCATTCATAGACTCATTCATTCATTTATTCATTCATTCTATTCCCATTCATTCTCGCCCCTCACTCACTCACTCACTCACTCACTCACTCACTCACTCACTTCACACACTCACTCACTTACTCACTCACTCACTCACTCACTCACTTATTCATTCCCTCACGCTCGCACGCACGCATTCATTTACTCATTCATTCATTCATAGACTCATTCATTAATTTATTCATTCATTCTATTCATTCACTCACTCACTCACTCACTCACTCACTCACTCACTCACTCACTACTACTCGCAACTCACTCACTCACTCACTCACTCACTCACCCACTCACTCACTCACTCACGCACATACCCACTCACTGTCTCGCCCACCAGCCCAAACCAATCCCTCACTCATTAGATCTCAGGTTTTTCTGTTTTACTTCCAATATACGTATATTCGCGCGGGTGTTTTCATGTAATCCCCACACATTCCAACTTCCTCTCTTCTCTCTCACCCAATTTACTATTTCCCGCCCTCAATAGTCTCTCAGTCACTCCCTCGGTTGATTCATGGTTCCCTACAGTATGTAGTGGTACGACGTTGTAAACTATGTACTTGCCAACAACCTGCCGTGAACACGCGGCGCGTCTACCCGTGTGAATTTACAGCTAGCGGGTCCATTTATGACATGCAATGAATCCAGACACGTTGACTTCGATGTTAATTCGATACCGCACTTCCTATATACCAGCGTCACTTCATTAGGACCCGGTGAATCACACGCTATTAAACGGCGGAATATGTCTCGTATGTTTTATTCGATATATCGCTGTTGAACGCTTTGCTAAGTGCTACTCCAATCGTCATTTTACGACCCGTTTTATAGTCACCGACTGTGAACCTAACCGTAATTTAATTAAGTTTTTACTTGTCCATTATTTAAATCACAGCTGAGATGATTTACTTCTGCATCGACTGTACGGTGAATCGATTCACATCCATGGCGAGTCAAGGCATTAGTTCTCATGAATAAATTCTATAATCAAATATCGAATAGCATTCATGAATTGTTAACGGCCAACACCTATACAGATTCGTTTACACCGTGCGTGCACCACGAAATATATACGTTGTACAGTGGTAAACATTAAAAAAACAATAATGCCACTGACCTGGAGAATTGGTAGCCTGTGTCACTGACCCCGTGAACATTACAGGTCAGTCGTTTGTTGTGGACATTGCCGAATTGCGAACTGTTATAAAATTTCGTCTGTCGGCTAGTCAACATCATCATTGTGCAGCCGTAGTGTCCCGTGGTTGGGCGAAGGCCTCACCATGCTGCTTCCACATCTGTCTCTCTTGCGCTATCCTCTGCCATATGGTACCCTCCAGTAGTCGTCTAGTTCCTCTCTCCACCGTCTCGTCGGTCTTCCTCTAGGTCTTTTCCTTTCGTAGGGTTTCCAGGTGGTGATACGCAGTGCCCATCGGTTATCTCGTATCTTGCTGACGTGCCCGTCTTCCGTCTCCTGACTTGTTCAATCACGTCTGCAACCTTGGTCTTTTCTCTTACCCAGATGTTTGTTTTTCTGTCCCTGTATGCTATATTTAACATACTCCTTTCCATCTTATTTGTGCGGCTGCTAGCATGTTCTTCGCATGGGTGGTGAGTGCCCGTGTTTCCGATATTTGTAGGCTATTAATGCTCCTTAAACAACTGATGACACATCACAATAAGTCTAGTCTAGTGGAAAATAGCTACTCGCCAGAGTAGAGTTAGCCAAAGGTTACTAATCCCCAAATATTTTTTACTGGTCTCGGGCGAGTGTTATGTTCGATCTCTGCATTATACAATCTAGATATTAATACGCTGATTTTGTAGTATTGCATTTAGATCAATGTAGCCACCTGTCATTGTTTTGTTTTATAATTTTTTTTTAATTTTACATGTTTATTATCTTGTACATGTTTTTACATTATTTTTACAGAATGTCTTGATTAGGTTATTATCAATATATAGCCTTTATATTAATAATATTAATATTTTTATGTAGTGTAATTTACGTTAACTAATTTAATATCATTAATTTTACGTAACTTGTTAATATTCTACACACACACACACGCACACACGCACGCACGCACGCACGCACGCACGCACGCACGCACGCACGCACGCACACGCACGCACGCACGCACGCACGCACGCACGCACGCACGCACGCACGCACGCACACGCACGCACACACACACACACACACACACACACACACACACAGTGATTTGTCGTTCCATAGTGAAGGTATGCACCTAGTTAAGCGTGTGTCGCAACAAGCATACGGCATGATCACTGATTTGCTAATTCACAAGATAAAATATTCAAAGATCAAAGGCGGCGAGATTGGATACCGTAGGGGAAGCCATGCACCAATTGGAAAGTGTACTTGAGATTTGTTATAAGTTCTTTCTCGAATATAATTGATCTTTAACTCGTTTCGCTTTAATTAAACGGTCGGTCTGTCTACACTGCGTGGTCGGTAACAACAAGCTGGCTCGTTGAACGTTGTGTTTTTATGTTCCCGTTCAAAGCGCTTTACTTCCCTGACAGACCTGTTCACTCAGACACCATCTCGGCTTCTCTGTGAAGCATCCAGCCATATGCTACAATTAATGCGCGAAGGCCGCTCTTACACATATCCACCAATGTCTATAGCCAGGTACTCATTTATACAGCTGAGTGAACTGGAGCAATGTAGAGTGAAAACACTTGCCCAAGTGTTTAACACCGCAGCACAGGATTCGAACCCGGGTTCTCGTTGTCGAGAGTCCGACGCTCTACCCGTGAGCCATTGCCACTCCAAGAGGTCGGCCTAGTCCTCATCCTCATATCCGTGCGAGCTAGGGCCACATCCACAGTGACCCCTACCTCCCTCGTGTCTTGCTTGGACGTCCCCGTCGTCTGGCACCTGGTAGAGCCTACTTCATAACTCTACGGGCGACGTAGTCTGTGTACGTGCCCAAACCATCGTTGGCGTCCACTACACTTGACCTCATCCATTGGTGGGGAGTTCAGTACTATTGTTATTTCGTCATGTGAATGTGGTCCAGCCTTGATACCCCAGGGATTCCACGGAGCATTCCCGTCTTTGTGGTGACAGTTTTCTTCTAGTTGTTAGTCTCCATTGTCCAACATTCGCTCCCATGTGTTAGGGCAGGTCTAGTGATCACCTCGTACACCTGTGATTTTAGTTTTAGGGACGTCTTCTTATCGTATAGGACATCGGTCAGTTTCCGCCAGCTCGACCATGTGGATTGCTCGTTATAATTATGTAAACACATGTAGTAAGTAGTTAATGTTATTTATCCGTTATTAAGTTAAACTGTTCGCACCTAAAAAAATGTGATGAGCCAAACTGACAGAGTTACACACCAGCACAAATGCCTACCCCCACCCCGGTTGTCGTAGAATGCGGCTTCTCGAAGAATTCATATCTGACGTTTGATGTGACGTAAATATCGTTAAGTCGTTATGTAATTACGTCCCATATCATTGTTGGAAGGTCTACCTAACTCGGAACAATAGGAGCCGACAAGCACGAAGAATTGGGTAATATTTGTCTCTAAAGTCCGATGCAAAACTAAACCGTAGGAGGAACTGCGATAAACTAAAGGCGTTTCATGTCTTTCGAGGATTCTAGACGAATCCCCGAAAGATTTGCTCGCAATATGCTAGGCGTGTAGGAGTAATATATAAACATACTTACACATGATACACACATATACACTTGCGCACGCACGCACACCCAAACACACACACGTACACACATGCACTTACGCACACACGCACGCACTTACGCACTTACGCACGCACGCACGCACGCACGCACGCACTTACACACACACACACACACACAAAACAAACACACACACACACACACACACGCACGCACACACACACGCACGCACGCACGCACGCACGCACGCACGCACGCACGCACGCACGCACGCACGCACGCACGCACCACACACACACACACACACACACACACACACACACACACACACACACACACACACACACACACACACACACACACACACACACACACACACACACACACACACACACACACACACACACACACACACACACACACACACACACACACACACACACACACACACACACACACACACACACACACACACACACACACACACACACACACACACACACACACACACACACACACACACACACACACACACACACACACACGCTCTAGTTCGTCTACAGTGCTTAACAGCTTTCCATTATGAGTCAGCAATTCCCCATTAACGTTGTGGCCTTGTCATATTTGTCGTAGGACTACGTAATTGAGGTCAATAAGTAAAACATGTAGTACATCTAGCTAATACTGTGTTGGCGTTGCTAGCGTACCGCAAACATTCTTTAAAATCAGGATACCATAATCAATTGGTTACTTACTACATGCAAAATAATCCCCCTATCAATTTTAAAACCTAACTACTTTCTCTGAGAAATTTGGTAGTGTGATATAGGCTACGCAGGTTATCAAAATAGGTGATCTCGATGTATAGAACATGTTGGTGTATGATACGTGTCCCCAATAGCCGTTGCTCCTTATATCAAGATGCAGTGGCGTGTGTGGGCATTAGGCCGTGGCCCCATTTGGCCCCGAAAAAATATTTTAATAACTTATTTATTGCGCCAGTGTAATGGCAAAGTAATCACGGTTTTATACGTTCGAATATTTCGCCTCGTCTCCATTTTCAACATCTCAGATTCGCCATTTTAAAGGTATGTGTGTAGTTGTGCAGCAGTGCGTGATAAATAGGGGATTGTTCTTTCAAGCGGTTGCTATTTTCACCAGTAGTCCTTATACAATGCCTAGACACATACACAACATTACACATACGCCAGTTTCTAAGCGTCAACGGTCTGAATCGATTCGCCTGCATGGGGATGCTATATTTCATGAAGTATTACGCCGTTCTCAGAAGAGGACGTAATCCCTAACTGTCACGGCAACGTAGAAAACAATCCGGCCGCCGATAATCACCAAAGCTACACCGAATTAATCGGATGGATTAGATTTAAGCAATCGATGCCACCGTGCCAGGCTCCGCGTCGGCCGGAGCGTTGAACGAGCTCCGGTAACGAGAGACGCAGACAGGCGAACCGACGCGAAAGCGCGACGAATCGTTTCCCGCGCAACGGACTTTGAAGCAGACGATCGCGCGCCACACCTAGGACGCCGGTGGAAATGATGAAGTCACAGCAGCCGTTGTTGGGGGATCGATAGCGCGAAACTGCACGAAAACACCCCGTGTCGTTTTCTGTTTATAGCAACCGTGGATGGGACAGTGTGTGTCGTCTGGTCCGATCGCAGTGCGGATGACGTCTTCGCAGTCACACATAGCGCGGGGTAGATGCTACCAATCACCCGCCGACTCGACTAAACTCTGTGCAAACACTCGAAGCGCGGTCAAGTGGCCAGTGTTTGCGGATTGGGGACGTCAGTTTACAGGTGTCTTATAAACGGATCCGCACACACATCCGTGGCTGGGATGCTGTGAAATAATCAATGATCGAGCGTCAGTTATTTGACGCGGCATTCCGACTAGTTTAGGTAGATCGACGCTGATGTGCGTCACACCACAAGCTTGCAGCGGAGCCCAAGCAACGGCGAAAGAAATGGCAGGGATGTCGGTCGAACAGCCGTAATTCCAACGAGAACATACAGTTAGTTTTGTGAGAAGATCACACGCCAAGCGAAGTTTATTTTGCGGTGTACGTTTCATGAGAGGTGCGGTGTTTTTGCCCGGAGTTGTTTTATTGCGATATGACAACGTAAACATCTGACGAATCATCAACGGTCGTAGCGAATATACAATGACTTGCAATTCAATGACTTGCAAGTAGAAGTGATTCAATCGTCAACATCGAAGTCTACCTAAACGAGAAGACGAACATGACGAGTAAAACGCAATATGAGAGCAACAATGGTGAAGGCGAAGACGAAACAGACGATGCCCGGATGCTGAAGTTCAAAGCGGAAGTTACGCGCAAACTTCTAGAGAATTTCAACCTGGAGGATACTTTGAATACATACAGGGATATGTCGAAGGCGAAGTTGAGGATCGATCCAGCAGACTTCAGCTTCGATAGGTAGGAATATATTGTTCAGAATAGAGGCCTACCGAATATAAATGCATCTTCAGTTTAACTGATGGTTCTGTCAAACATACTTCAGTAAAAAGGAAGGGAACATTGCCAATGTACTAAACATAAATATTATGCGACGTGTTCTTTGTTGATGATTAGTGTGTAATGTTTTGTTTGAACAGAACACTGAGTGTGTTCGTTTCTGGTAATCTACCTACTGTGTATACGACGCGACATACCGCCATTTATTACTATGCGTCTGTTTACTTCCAGCTTTATTATCTACGTTTTGTTTCAATGTCCGTCGCTAGGAGCATAGGGTGAAGCTCAACAGTAACACCGTTTCCCGTCAGAAAGCTCAATTTACCACTCAACGTTTCCTTAAAACCGCGACATGTCATTTGTTTGTTATGTCCTTAAAACAATTTCCATTTTGTCATATCTTCCACATGTGTTCACACTTAGCAAAAATTGGAGATAATATAAAGAATGTGGGATATTGTTTATCATTGTCAATGTAAAACTATTCACCATAATAATAATTCCACACACACAAACACACACACAAACACACAAACATACACACACACACACACACACACACACACACACACACACACACAACACACACACACACACACACACACACACACACACACACACACACACACACACACACACACACACACACACACACACACACACACACACACACACACACACACACACACACACACACACACACACACACACACACACACACACACACACACACACACACACACACAAACCACTTATTCCACTAAATTGCAATAAATCGTGACTTTAAGCCTTTTAAGCCACCCAGGCAGTGAGCGTTGATCTGTTTGCAATAATCCATCACCGTCATCAGACATGTACTCATTCGCAATGCATGGTGAATTTACGCAACACAAAACATCTTTGACATTTGCCTGGGCGTCTTTCCGTTCGTGTGTTCCAGTCTGCGTCACACCAAGCGGCTCGATCATGTTGCCATTTGTTGGTTGCTAACAACCATATGTAAACAATGCTATTATAATTTTATGTCCATCGTGTAAAAATAAACATTTATGGTAGGTACTGTATTTTTAAAACTGCTATATTACAAAAAATTAACCCATTAAAATAGTAGATTTTTTATATGTCTTAAACGTACTGCATATGTTATCTGAAAACGAAAAATGCCCTGCAACCCACACATTAACAGGTTAGTCAGGAAAGCAAACAGCAAACTTAGATTCATCAAGATAGATTTTAAATCGGTTCCCCAGTCTATGGAGAGGTATGCCTATCAGAGCGTGGTCTGCCCACACCTCGAGTACCCGGTGTGGGACCCATATACCAGTTGGAACATCAACTGTTTGGAGGGGGTCCAGCACCGGGGAGTAAGGTTCGTGATTCATGACTAGAGTCGGGAAGTATCTAGGTCTGTCTTGGCCTAGTGTAATGCGCCTTTGAATGGTTTTATTGCTAAAGATACGGCGTAAACAAATATTTTGTTCTTTATTATTATCATTGACCTCTGCCCTCTCCTGGCTCCGAAAACAGACGAGGGCCGATGCCAGACGTTACCATTGTGTATATAATCACAAATATTCCCATGTACATAGATCCCAATCAATACACAAGTCCGCCAAACAAACTCCAACCACCCATGCAAATAAGAATAAATATGCACCTCCCACAAATATTACAAATACAGATTGTTTTTCCCTCCGAACAACAGCACACTGAAGCAGACATTCCCGTAACGTAATCATCCCCAACAACTTGGACGCCTCCAAGCGTGCATTTCGAAATAAATTTTACTGAAATGTTTGTTTCAGGAGGGTTTCTCTATTTGTCTACCTAAAATAAAGTAGTTAAAGTATCAAATGTATGTAGTAATGTTTGATTTAGGAAATGTAATTTTTGTATATATATATAAATATAATATGCGATATTTCTGAAAGAGCTTACTTCGTTCCCGTGTAATCACAGGTTACACCCGGAATCTGTTATTCTCTAAACTCAAGGCATCGTGGAGGAAAACATTAACGAAAAATAAACATGTTTGATTACTGTAGTGTATAGTATGTTATATATATATATATATATATATATATATATATATATATATATATATATATATATATATTATTTACTTATCATCCCTCGGATGGACAATGATGACAATGACATCACTGGTCTGTCGCACGTAGGCGATGTGTCCGGATGTGACAAAGAAGGCCGATTCGGGCACGAGCAGTAATACTCGCAGAGCCTGTTTCCACAGCACTGGATTTGCTGAGCAGTCTCTTTTCTCCCGCCAGATCCTGGTTTGTTCATAGGACTCAACTCCCTTCCGGATATATTCATATATAAGTATTTACAAACTTCTATGTGAGGAGCGTATGAGCTGATATCATAGAACATCGACTTATGTATTAATTTTCGATTTAAGACATCATAATTGTTCTAGAAGTTACATAGTCAGGCTGTTGTCTATTCAGGTGTCGTTTGTGTAACATGGAATTTAGCTGAAAGGTTTTAATCACCCCCGA